>OY829914.1:146150048-146481548 GCA_963691935.1 Nephrotoma guestfalica | reverse complement strand
TGTTAGCCCAAGAAAAGTGGCACAAAAATTCCATGTATGTCAATGTGTTAGTGATGGAAAATGAGAGGAATAGTATGTAGATTTCCGAGTATAAATCGCACAGTTTTATATTAGGAAGTCGTACTGCGATTTCTGTGTGATAATTACACGGATTTCCTTATACATTTCAAACAAATTTTTATGTAGATATATAACGGATTTCCTTAAGAATTACAGAAAAATTATTGAATAAGAACGATGTTTATTTTTTATGTTAAAAACATATAGACTTGATTTATTTGATAAAATGTTTCAGTATAAACAATATAATATTATTATCATGGTAACATTAGAAAGAAATTCATTTAAACTTAGAAAATCAACGTTGATATTTTGTTTCTTGTACTATCGCTATCTTAAGATAAAATTTAATCAGTATCATAAACAAGGCTACGTTGGTCGCTTTATGGTTGGTTTCTAATCCGATCCTTCGCCAACTGAAACCATCTTTTAATAATCAGTATTACTTCTTCATCATTAGAATTTGTGTTTTGTTGCAAATGTTTTTAAAATGTTGGAAAAATAATTCAAACTTAAGAGATAAAGATTATATATAATGTTTTGTTAATGCAATATACCTTTCAATATTTTAATTATTAGATAATTTTTAATCGATACATTTTTTTGATGGCCAAACCAGGAAAAGTTTGCTGCAACCTCATCCAACATTACTTTTTTCAAATTATATCTGATGTATTTGGTTAGGTCATTTATATTCACATCAAATGTGGTTTTCTGTTGGATTAGAAAAAGAGATTAGTCACATACATACATATACGAGTAATTTAATAAAACACAAAATTACCAAACATTTTTCGCTGTGTGGATCTTTCCTTATTTTATCCTCCAAGTCAATTAGTTCTTTTGTTGATTTAGTGGGAATATTAAGAATATTTTCGTTATCCCCCATTTTTTTTGTTTCTTTAGAACATTTATGTCTCAGAAGTACAAGTTCTCGCATTATGCTCCTTTGATTCGATACTATTGTTTTGTGTAACTTCTCGAATTTTTCGTCGTGTTTTTTTAGAAGCTTATAGTTCTTTTCTACAGTTGGTTCTGATAATTTTTCTATAAAAAATATATATTTCTTATAAATTGAAAATATTGAGAAAGTTTAAATTTACTTTGTATTGATGTATCGAGTTCATCCGAAGAATCTGAATTATTGTTAATTCGCCTTTTTAGGGAATTTGGAGGATCCTCTACAATTTTCTCGGTGGATGTGGTTGGCATTGTTTTATTAATTTTAAGAAGTTCTGGTATTCCATCTCATCGTCGGACCAGCAAAATGATTCTTCGGGAATTATATGAGCACTAGGACTAATTTTTTTAACTGAAAGTAAAAAGATTCATGTTATTTTAATTTGGAAATTTATTATTTTAATAAAGTCACCTGTTTTTGCAAAAGCAATATACTTTCCGAATGTTCCTGGGAGTGCGACATTATACGTAAGAAAAAAATATTATGACATAAGTGGTATGCATATGATTTCTAATTTAGTTTTGAGTGCCACAAATTTATATTGGATTGCACTAATATCAAATTGTCTTGAGAAATTATTTTCGGTAATCGTAGGATTTGTGTACTACATTTTAAGATCTGCAGACTCTATTGGGGAACTGAAATAATTTTTTAAATTTGGAATAAAGTAACCTATAATTGAAATGTCACAATTTAATTTTTGAATTTTGAATACTTCATTATCGATACAGCAATAATTTTTCAGTGGAATAATGGAAAATATATTGTTTTTGATTAACACTTCTAGGAAGAAAGAATCATCTAATTGGTATTGAACAATAGCATATGCCGTGACATAATTTATATTTGTCATGTGTGGTTCAGCTTCCAATTGTCTATTTCTGAGTTGCTGTGGGGCTGTGTTTTCTTCTTAATAGTGCGTTTCAGTTCCTGAGCTAATGATCCTTCATGAGCTAATGATCTTTCTATAGCTTGAAGCCGTTGATCTAATCCTCTGATTAAGCCAGACTGATTTGTGATTAATTCAATTAAAGTCCCCATTTGAGTTGACAATTGATCAAGTTTATGTACTGTCCGACCAACAACATCAAATGGTTCCTCCTCAGAATCAGATAATTCCTGCCGTCGATCCATGTTATTTGATAGATATGTATTATATGAGTTATATAATATACTGACTATATTTGGGATGAGGAATCACGAAACTATGAATATACACTCGCACTTATGGTCCAAATTGCGCCAGAAGAATATATATAATTTATGATTACGAAAATTCGATATATACGAAGAGTATTGTGGCGATGTTTATAAACTTAAATGTCAAATTTACAAAGTAGAAATGAGCTCGCTAAAATTATGGAAGAGACAACAAAAAAACCCGGTCTACCAACGTAGGTTGTGAAAAATAAAAATAAAGAAATGTTCAATTTTTTTTTGGACAGAAGAAAAAAATCGTAGTGTGAAGTTTTCATAGTTAAGAATAAAAAATAAGAATTTTAACGCAAGTGTTTAAATATTGTGCCGTGAATTTTAATTTGTTTCGTCGGAAAGTCCCTCTGGTCCATCACCCCAAAAGAGGGGATAAGTTCTAGTATATGTGCAGCTATATAAGGGAGTAAAACATTGTGCCGTGAATTTTAATTTGTTTCGTCGAAAAGTCCCTCTGGTCCATCACCCCAAAAGAGGAGATAAGTTCTAGTATATGTGCAGCCATAAAGGGAATAAAATATAGAATCTCTTTAAAATAACAAAATGTTTTGAAAAATAAAAATTTCAATTATCAGCTGTATTTTGTTGAGAATTAATTATTTCGAATTATTTTGGAATTATTTAATTCTCAACAAAACAGCAAAATTTTTTTCTTCTGTTGGTAGTATAATCAAAGTGTTTATCTTAATTATAACACAAAATATAATATATAAATTTTAAGAAAATATCGACCACAATACCAATAAAAATGTCGCTTGTCATAAATGTCATTACATTTACAACACCAACTTAAAAACAATAAAAAACAAAAAAAATGTTTTCTGGTGGCAAATACGATAACTTTTGGAATTAGAATTAAATAATTCCAAAAAAAATTTGGAATTAGTTTATTCTACTGGGAATTATCAAATGCAATTGTTGTTGTAAATTCTCAACAAAATACAGCTATTATTTTTCCTGAAGTAAAAGCGATATAAAAAAGTAGAAGTTGAAATAATTTATATTATTATTTATAATTATAATTTATATTATTATTTCTGTATTGTGCTAATTATTAGTTAATTTAAAATATTGTTAAAGATTAAATAATTTAATGTTAACCATTTAATCATTGCGTTTATGTATACGTCCTACACATATATTGTGATAAAAGAATTAGTCTTTTATACACCTAATATTCGCATCGAACAAAATATTAATACAAAATGGTTGTAATACAGTTGCCGTAGCTCGGTTGATTTCCATTTGTCAAACTCTTTTAAGGATCGTAGTTTTCTTGAAAACTCTTTGGGTATCGATGATTTTATTATTCTCAATTTGTCATCAATCTCTTCAAGATTGGATGATGACAACGAAAATTCTTTCATTTTAATAGATACCCAATATCTTAAAGTTTGTCGCATCACACCCAGAAGCACGCAGTGCATATAGTCCACAGGAAATTGTGATACACATCCAATGTTAATTTTCTCTAACTCGATTTCATTAAATTCCTTATGGTAATGGAGTTTTTGCCTATTTCGAAAGGTAACGTCAGTTCTTAATGGCTTATCAATCTCAGAATATACCACCCTTCGTTCTATATAATTCCCTTTAATTTCACATTTAGAACATCTGTATTATCCAAAATGTCCTTTAACTTGTAAAATGAATGATTTGGCTGGAACATCACATACAAAAGCACGAATTTTGACATTAAAAACTACTTCATCAATTTGTATACCGTGTGTTTGAAGATCTATAGTTTCCCTTACAAATTCCCGCAAGAAAGTATTTGCACAGCTAGGTTTCGTGTATCCGTGATATGCTCCAATCAAAAATAGATCTTCCAAACCTACGCCGTTTCCTAATATATGCCACAATTGGCTATTGGAGCTTTTTGACAGAGAGAGACCATCAATACCAATGTCAATAATTAGGTCTCCGTTAAAACTTTTGTATTTTTGCAATAATAGCTGCAATTTGTGTTTCAGTCCAAAGTGTAAATATGACCCAGCACCCAGTGGTGTCATTTTTTGGAGTTTTTTTCACTGTCATACAATCTTTCGGAAGACTTAAGTGGTATTTCTTTAGTATTTTTAGTAAAGCATTCATCGCGTCATTTGTCGCATTATGTTTTATCCCCCATTCGGCTAATTCTGTTTCCAAATCAAAACATTTATTGATACTTTCATGCTCATCATCTTCGCAGTTTACCGTTAAAATAATATGCTCACTTCCAGGCGTCGAATTAATATTATTGATATCTTCTACAATACTATTATCACTAAAATTTTCCACTGCTTTATGCATCTTGTTTTTGTTATCATTACTATTAGAATTATTTTCACTATAATTTGTACTATTTACAGAAAACTCTATTAAATTGTCCACTTCACTTTTTATTTTTCTAAAATAAGTTCTCTTTGACATTATTACAATAATTATATAATTACCTGATAAAGAAAACTGTACATATATATCGGCTATTTAAAAATATTTATTTACTTATTAATATTTATATGGTATTTTATATATTATTAATTACAATACAATTAATTGATCGATACATAAAATATGGCGCCCCATGTGCTTTCAGTGATTATACGTAAATAGCAGTGTATAACGTATATGAATATGAAATTTTTTGTTTTGCTATCCAATCATATGTATTGGTGCATATAGACGATTTCAAATTGGATTTCCGTGTTAAATTCGTAATAATAATTCCGAGTTGGGAATTATGCATATTGGGTTAAATATAAAATAGGTTTTTTTTCGCGGTTTCATTTTTCAACCAAAATTTTTATGGTTTCTCTCAGAATCTCCTTAAATATAAGTCCTGCTAACTCCACAAATATGAAATAAACAATAACTAACTAAAGGTGTGTTGGTAGTTTTTTCTCAATAATAATTTTTTTTAAATAACTAAATATAAATATGTTGGTGCAGAAACAGACACAAAATGAACCAACAAAGTAAAATTTACATTGTATTGTTAGTGTAACCAACACAATCTTCGATAGTTATTTTTATATAGGTATCTGTCAATGAGAGTTAGAGCAGGACTTATATTTAAGTAGATTTTGGTTTCTCTAGTCTCACCACACTAATACACACAGAGATGAAATAAGAAAACTTCCAGTATATTTTTGGCATGTGTTTTGTTGGTTTTATTTTATTTTTCGAGTGTGTAGTTAAAAAAATTAATGAAACGGTTTTTTTGTTAGATATATGGTATATGTGTGTGTATCTATAATACTGTGAGCAAAAAATAGTAAAACTTTGTTCATAATTTTAAAATTCTTTATTTATTTCTCTAAATCTGTTTCGTCCCCCTCAAAGTAATCCCCCCCGCCCTCAATACACTTGTGCCCACGTTTTTTCCAATCCTCGAAACAGTTGTTAAAGTCAATTTCCGGAAAAGCCTCCAATGCGCGTAGCGATTCACATTTATTCAATTGACTCAAAACGGTATCCCCGGAGCGGTCCTTTGAGTTTGCTGAACAGCCAGAAGTCACACTGAGCTAAATCAGGCGAATACGGTGGTTGCGGAGCGATATGGGTGGAATTTTTGACGAAAAAATCACGTAAAACTAATACAATATGAAAAGGTGCATTATCGTGGTGCAAAAACCAAGAGTTGTCGACCCATAATTCCGGCCTCTTTTTACGAATAGCTTCGCGCAAACGACGCATAACACTCAAATAGTATTCCTTGTTGACAGTTTGGCCGGTCGGAAGGAATTCGGAGTGCACCACACCTCGATAATCGAACAAAACTGTCATAATCACCTTGATTTTTGACTTGCTTTGACGTGGTTTTTTCGGCTTCGGCTCACCTTTGGCACGATATTCGGCCGATTGAGCGTCTGTTTCCGGGTCGTAAGCATAGATCCAAGACACATCGCCAGTTATAATACGTTCCATGACATCCTGGTAGTCGGAAAGCATTGTTTCACAGACGTCAACGCGACGCTGTTTTTCCAAAAAATTTAGTGATTTTGGAACCAATCGTGCTTTCACTTTTCTTAGGCCCAAATGATCTTTCAAAATGGTTTTCACTGATCCTTCCGATATTTCAACGATGTCAGTAAGGTCTCTGACTGTTAATCGTCGATTCTCGAGCACCAATTCCTTGATTTTATTAACTTGTTGATCATCAGTTGATGTTGATGGCCGTCCTAGACGTGGTTCGCCGTCAACACGTTCTCGACCCTCTTTGAACCATTTGTACCAATCAAAAACACTTGCTCGCGATATACAACTATCACCAAAGGCTTTTTGCAACATTCTGAATGTATCGGCACCACAAAATTGATTCCGCACACAAAATTTAATGGAACTTCTTTGTTGAATAATTTCACTCATTGTAAAAATCGCCGAATGCACTTTTTGTCAGAAAGACAAGCGTATACTAAACACTAATGATTATTTTGATGTGACATTTGGCACAGATGTCACAGACAGTCATACCAACATAGGAAAAAAAATATTTCGACGAATGGTTTTCCGTGCGAAATTGAAATTAAAAAGTCTTACTACTTTTTGCCCCCAGTAGTATGTATGTGCATGTGTATATACATGTATGTCTGGGGCATAGTGTGTGGATTTGAAGAGGGGTAAAGGGCGCTACAGTCGATCCAACTTATCGGACCGACGGTCGGACGACCAAATTGGATGTTTTTTACAGACGAACTGACTTACCATCCGATTTTGACAATTTTCTTTGGCCAAATTTAGTTTACATATAATGTTAATCTGTTGACTCGCTTTATGTTGCAAAAAGAAATTTCATAAGTTTTATTTGATTATAAATCAAATTTTAAAATTTTTTTTAAGATAATTAGTATAATATAAATTTGATTTCAAATAAATTCTATAATATTGAAATTTAGTTTTGTAAATTGGTGAATATGTACCATAGAAGTACGTTGTATAATATAATTTGTTGTAAATAATATAGAATTAAAATTGAAATTTGTGTGTTTACGAAGCATCATGACATTGACAACAATTCTATAAATCGAAATTTTGTCGAAAGTCCTGACTTAAAACAATAAAGTTGTCGGCAAATATAATTGAATTTATTTTTATTATTATCAAATTTTTTTTTAGCATTCCGGTATGCTCGGTCGGGCAAGATTGTGATTGCAACATTCCTGATCAAGGGTTATGTTTTAGTGAAGTTGTGTGAATGTTAGATATAAATTAACCCTACTTTTAGTTGGATGAATTTAAATATAAGTAGCTGAATGACAATACCGAATTTAATCCTTTTTTTACAATACCAATGGAATATTTGGGTCATCATATGTATGATAATACTGCCAAGTCATTTCGAACGTGAAGTCCTTCGGTTAGATGGTGTTGGATGGGTAGACAGGGCGAAATAAGGTTACAAGCAGTATATGATGAGATGACCCGAAGAGGTGAACTAAACCACCTAACCAGTCTATTATGACTGATGCCGAATAAATATGATGTGATGAATATTAGTATTCGTTACAACCACAACTAACCCAAATTAGTAAACTAACAAAATCTAATCTAGAGTGTGAATTTAATTGAGATTAACATTTTAATATATTTAAGTAGTTAGAAAATAACTTTGCTGCGGTTCGCTCTAGTTGTTTCTGTGACTAACATCCTTTCCTAAGTAACCTTATCTGTTAAGAATGCAGGCAGGGCCTGGGCCCGCATGATGCTGAAATATTATTCGCATTCAGATATAATTTGTTTATCTGTCATATCATATCATATCATATCAAAACTATTTCTTTTATCACAAAAAATTGCTTCAATACTAAATTAAAGCCTTCCGCTATTTTTTGATCAACTTCAATTTTCCTTTTTCAATTTAAGAAATTCTTCTTCCCAGTTTTATCTGGCTTCTAATTTTTTAATTATTAATTTGTAGTATTCCTCCTTTGCACTTTGGTATTTATTTTAGGTGGAGTATCAGAAAATCGTTCCGGATCTTCGACTTCGGAATTTACGTTAGCTACTCCGTCTTACAATGAGAGACCTACAGACGAACCCATACCAACATTACTGTCCCTAGTCCCAGGAATATTATTCAGTACCTCAAATAATTCTAAACGAATTGGACCTCATTCAGTTTAGTTTTGTTGTCCTTACCTGATTTGTATGTTCTGTGTAGGTTGTTCCATATATTAGAACATTTTGTTGCGAATTTCTGAAATCGTATGTTCGTTTGGTACTCGTATGTTAAATTAAGAATTTAACCACTACCGCACCTAGCGAATGCAAATGTGTTGAAACTGTTTGTTTTACGTGGTACGATACGTTTATCTTTATATAAAATTAAAAAACGCGTGTTATTAAATCGTTTAAGCTACTACAGTTCTTCAATGTAAAATATAATATTACATTCAAGAACTGTAGTACTTTCAATTGTGGCTTCACTTCAATTTGCGCATCCACTTTCACTTGCGATTGCAAAGTCCACTTTCATGTGCCGCTACTATCGATTTCCAACACTCAAACCTTTTTAACGCGGTCTTTTTTTACACGGTTTAGAAATAACCCGGTTTTGAAAAACAAAAAATTTAGGCCGTTTAAGCCCTTTTTTCTATGTACTGAACGTCTTAGTTTAAACGGTTTTAAACGGATTGGAACGTATCACCGAGTAAAAAAGGTTAGGGTGAAACAAAAACCTATTTGAAGTATCTACACGAAAATATCTCTCCAGTGATTCAGTTGCTGAATTTGTAGTTCAAATGAAGAGTTGGCAGTCGACCATTCTTTACACATCAGTTACTTCAGATGTAGCTACTAAATCAGTTAATTCAGTTCAAACAAAAGCGCCTTTAGTTAGGCACAATTAATTGAAGCCGTAAGACGTATTTTTTCTGTATTTTACTTGATGTTCCTGTTTTTTTGATATTTTTATTGAATCTACGTACCAATTACAATAATTTCGGATTGGATGATATTATAAATCGACTTATGTTAAATAAAAATGAGAAAAAAATGCCAAAATCTAAAATAAAAATGAACATGCATTACTAAAAAAAATTAGAAAACGCATATCCTTCAGCTTCAACAATTTGTACGACACTAACAAAATTACAAAACATTAAAACAACTGGAGAAAGAAATAATATTTTTATTGTTTTCTAATTTTCTATGACGAAATTTATTTGGATTTTAAGAGAACGAGGCGGAGAGATAAAAGCTAGAAATAACTGAAAAACGAAAATAAAAAACGAATAACCTTCTAGTTCGATGTAATACTTACAACTAAATATATTTTGTAATGTATTTTTATTTTTTAAAATTTACCTGACACCTGTCGCCCTATTCTGGTAATTCCCGGGGAATGGACATTTTAAATTGTGTAGCTGGTTTATTCCCTTTTCCCCTAAAGTGTATTCTGGCTTTTGGGAAAAAAATCTTTTGGGAAAAAATTATTCCCCATTATTTGACGTTTATTAACGAATTAACTGGGAATAGAATTTAACGGAAATTTATTGTATTTACTTACAGCAATATTTTTGCTGTACATTTATACTGAAAACTGGTAATATCAATTAGAAATATTAATATCCAATTTTTCACTTTAATAAACAAAATGTATTTATTGAGTAAAATTCGATTAAAATATCAACAAAAACCAATTAAACATAGTGAACGTTTTTTAGACATTTGATTTCTTATTTTATTGTGATCGCGTGTCGGCCGCGAATAATTAAATTATTTTTCCCGTAAATTTATTCCCCAATCGACAGAATTAACTTTTGGAAAACGGGGAATTGGGGAAAATGTATGGGGATAGCTGCTACAGGAAAAACAAATTATTCCTAATTCTCGGGGAATTACCAGAATAGGGCCACTGTAACCCTATTCTGGTTTTCCCGGGGAATAGGGAATTGGGAATTAGTGACGTATTTCTAGCAGTTGGGAATTTTTTATTCCCCAAATTGTATTCTGTCGTTTGGGAGTTTTTTAATTGGAAAAAATAATTCCATTTTATAGCAGTTTTGACGTTAATTTTTCCCCTTTATTTTTGGAGAGAATATATATTTAAAAATAAATTAAACTTGTAATAAGGTCGCAATTTGTGTTTTAGTTTATAAAAAAAATTTCCCTGAAAAATTATTACCAGTCTGCCAGAATATACAAGTTAAGATCACCAGTTATGTTGGATCAGCACAACGTGCCCATGCTAACATCATTATTAATTTACATCAGCACAACGTACCTAAGTTGACACCATAAGAAATGCTTCATCAACACAACGTGCCACTAGTGCACGCGAAAACTAAAAGTGTTGACTCAACAATAATAAATTTTATTCTAGATTTAATTTAATGTAAAATTTTAATATTAAGTTAGTTCTAATTTTGAGTTCAAGAAATAAAGTTGTTTTTTTTTTAACTTTGAATTCCAACAGAATTCTTAACTTACATATTGTGAGAAAGGGAATTATTATTAGGGAATTAGTGCAATTTGTATTTACAGCAAAATACTTTCCAAATTCCGAAACCTCCGTGAAAGCCAAAATAGAGCCACTGGATAATATATGTTAAACCGTCATCTGAGAGTTTCGTCATCATTTGGTGTACGCGGCCAGTAGTTTCGAAGCCATTGGTTTTGTCCAGTTTCGAATTTCGCAACACGTTTCTTTTAATAATTTGAAAGTAACTCTTAGGAAAATACTAGACTAAGTTTAGTACTTATTGATTGATTGATTGATTGATTTTGAATGTACGACCAAGTTCTTAGGCTTGAGTTCCCGGATGACGCCGGGTCCACCGTACACCCTTTTTTACACATAACAAAACCGAAGGATTGGATAGGTTAGTTAAGTGGGACAGAATCGGCCCGGTTACAGACACCTAGGTATAGCCGATAGTTAGTAACACAAAGACAACACAATTCTAATCTACTAGATGAAGGATAAAGGCTTAATAGGTTAATGGATAACGATGGTATTAATAATTTACCTAACCAAAATTGGTTGACTCGACCCGTTACAGACACCTATGTAAAGTCGTTAGTAATAAAATGGCAACACAATTCTAAACTACACAATCAGCAATTACAATGAAGCATTAATTCACAAGCATCTGTAAATTTCCTGAAATTTAATTCTAAATTCATATTTTCCGGCTTCCTAAATAATTGAAACATTTATTAATTTAATCATTCTGCAACTCCGCAACTTACAGTAGAATTTCCTGAAACCAAAGTTATTTGAACTATATTCAAAATAACTCTAAAATTCAAAAAAAAAAAAAAAAACCCGATTAACTAGATTAACTACCGGATATCATTCAAATATCCCTTAAAATATCCATCCATTAAAATATCCTAAATAATTTAGAATTCGCAAAAATTTCGTATGTTTACTAAAATTTTTTTATAAAACTGATGAATTTTTCCCGACGCCCATCCTTTTTCGCAAGGAAACAAATACTTTTATCACTACTTTTGCACTAGTTCTGGAACTTCTTCTACGTTTGCTGGAGATATATCACATACAATTAATCTCAGACATGACACATGCGACTCGTCTATGACTTGTCACCTCGTATTAGACTTGTCATAAACGATTCATCTCAGACTGGTAACAAACGTAAATTAGTAATTAGTGTGTCGTCAATGGCTTTCCTGCTGGAAGGTAATATTTAAGTAAAGGCAACTAGATAAAATTTGAAAAAATGAATGATAAATAAGTTTATTTTATAATTTTTATAATTAAATATAAATCGTACCAGTATCTTAAAAGAGGGATAATATGTACTCGTATATTAAATATATTTGAATGAGACTTCCTGAGAACCGAATAATTTTAATATAATAGCTCGGCACTGTACATGTAGATTAATATTTAGGGTTGATTTGAAATTGGGAAATAATAATTATAATTCTTGTACTAATACAGTCAAGATTGGCAACGTTGCATTTTATGACAATCATCCAGTCGTTGGTGTATTGAAGTATACAAACCTTCTCTTTCTTTTGAATAATTATATTAATTATATCAAATATTTCTAGCTTTTCAGTTACATAGATATAACGAAGTTGCCGATAAACAATTCTTTATGTTAAGATTGTTAAAATCCCAAATCCAATGCAATTAATATTTCTTTTTATAAAGCAAAAATATCGCTAATAAGCTGTGAGAAAATACTAGTAACCCACTGAGTGTCACAAAAAGGCAATTTTGCGGTAAACAATAGGATTCGTTACCAACTCCAACATAGTTGCAATTAATCTTGCAAAAATGATGGATTATGAAAGAAATACAATATAGAAAACAGCTAAACATAAATTACCTACACTATATTCTCAATGCACAGAAGAAATACGGAAACGAAAAATTCTATCGCTAATCAAACCAAAATAAAAATATAACAATTTATTACACAAACGCTGAATAATAGGATGAAGGAACATCACCAAAATAGCTCTCTCCGAAAATCTCCGAAATCAAAGCGTGGAAGAAACCACCTCTACAAACAATCGTAGTAAAATGTACCAAGAGAATTATGCAATATCCATCCAGGAGTTAAATTACCTCGAAACGATCCCAACAGACGACATGAATCTTCCCACCATGAAACCACTACCAACCACCAAGCGACCTCCTGCCAACACCACCATTCAACAAAACCCACGCTTCACAAAGCCGTGACGAATCCATGACAGATCACAAACGAACCATGGCAACCCTACAGCCCAAAAACTTCAGCGTACGACCGATCATACCAAAACTCCCAAAATGATTCAGCCCTTGCCAAATCGACGACAAACTCCAACAAAAACACCCGAAGCATTCAGCAAAGAAACCAATTTGGACATACAAATCCAACATTCAGGCAATGATTCAATACAAAACTGCAAATCCGCCCTCATACACAAACAAATGAGAACTACCTCAAGTCCTAAACAAAACAACTCAAAACAGTCAAAAATACCTTATAAATACAGGTAACGACAGAACACACATGAACACAACTCTCCGCAAGTTGAGAAACACAACGTTCAACGAACAACCACCACAAACCGCAGACACCAAGCCATTACTCACCATGAACGAAACCCATTCAAATCACTCCAAATATCAAAAAAAAATTCACTGGAATACAGCTGCAGCACATCCTCGCCGCACATCCTGTGTAAACCAATCACACACATACACCACTCGTCAAAATCTAATCCAGTTTTCGCACCACAGAGAAAAAGTATAACCCCCTCCCAATCGCCAAAAATATACATTCCTTTATATGTACAATATTCATTTTGCGCGATCTCGACCAGCGACAACATCCACCCCTTGCCGATGACGCCAACCCAGGTCGACAAGGAGAGGTCAACGTCAGCCGCCTCTCCACAACGACGGCAAAAAATCTCACAAAATTAACAAAAGTCTAAATTATTATACATATAACAAATCAACAAATTATGAACAATTAAAGTCTAATCGACTTTCCCAATTCACAAATTGAATCATCCACATTCAAGAACATTTAGTGCAAATCCAAAGAAATTCGCCCATTTAGACAACGTAATACGAAGTCTTAGTGTAATCCACTACAAAAATATAAATACAACCGTGAGAGAGCAGAGAATATTATACGATCATTTTGTTTATATTTTGCGCATCCCATATACCATATTTTCACTTATATGTATATCCTTAAATAAAAAAATTAAAAGAAATAAGGATTTCAGTACAACATGCAATAAAGACTTGATATCCAAATTTTAAATTAGCTTTTTGGTCGTGATTTGTTCAACTTTTCCAAGAAAATACCATCTACTCGTATAACGAAATTCAACAAAATCACTGTGTACATAAAAAACTATAAACAATACGTATGCGAGAGAAAAAACAAAATTATAAAAATTAGAGACCACGACAGTATTTTTCATAGAAACAGATTACATAGAATGAATGCTAGCAACTGTCGTCACAAACTGTTTCATACCACAATAACACAAATAACTCATCCATACGATTCATTGATTATTATGTAATAAAATATAATGTATAATGTAAAATAAAGTAATAAAAATAACACTTATCTTAAGCATCCTTTGTAATCAAAAAAGTCCTACAAATTGAATATTAACATACAATGCGTGCGATGCATTCAAACAACGGTGTCGAAAAACATATAAACGAAATTGTTATATACGTATCCTACACCATTGCAAGCGCACCGCACACAAATTAATATATTAACACAATACGTATAACTTTTCACTTTACTTATTACTTCTTTACACACAAATTATTATTAATATTATTATTTATTTATTTCATAAGACATATATTAATAAATAATATTATGATTAATATTATAATTAATCAATTATTAACACATATTTAAACTATTTATTTATTTATTTAAAGGAGAGACAAAAATCACGTCTTTCCTTTACGACGTTCAATCGCCGACCAACTAGACTAATGGCTGGACTATAGATAGAATAAAAAGAATAAAAAAAATAACGTAAGAAACGAAGACAAAAAATTATTATTCCAATTTGACGTTACGGCCATAGATGACTTGAAATATTAAGTTCATTCATATATTTTTGTGATATGTTTCCTACAATTATGAATGAAACTACAATATTTTTGAGTATAAACGTATTTATATCAACAAATATATGTTTTCAAAATTATAAAAATTGTTTATATGCGATTTAAATCACCACAATTCGATAAAGTATTTTTTTAGGTTAGGTTTAGAAAAATACAATTCTACAGTGTATTGAAAATTATTTTTAATATTATATTCATATTAGTATATATATACATGAATATTTTATAAATAGAAAAGATAAAACACACGAATAATATAAAATGCCCTTATATAAAAAAATAAACATGCATATAATATTCAACGCACTAAAATTTATTTGGGCTTTGTTGTTGTAGTTATTAAGTTTTTCATTCTTGGACGAAAATTTTCGCTCGGTTATTCTTTTTAAGTGACAGCAAAAATGAAAAAAAATTAAACGCAATTTCTGTTATTCTTTTTATATTCCTTATTCTCAGTATAGTCGAATGCATGTATATCCTCTCTTTCGCTCTCTTACGTTATTTTTTTTATTCTTTTTATTCTGTCTATAGTCCAGCCATAAGTTTAGTACTTATGTTCGAATATCGTCGGAAAAGTTGTCAGTAAAAATACTTGGGTACCCAACCCAACATCATATGTGTCTAAATACAAATTGGCGGAAACAATTTGGTGTAAGTATGTGTTTGAAACGTTACAACCGAAACTACTAGGGGATGAGATGCTGGCTTAATTAAAAAACTACTATTTTAGTTTTAAAGTTTTATTAAAATTCACTAGACAATTTACTATACGACTAACATAAATCTGTTGATTGATGAAAAATATTATTTGAATTTGCTCCATTTTTTTGTGTAAATATAATAACACGGTATATACATTTTTTGTACTATATAATACACATTTCACTTTCATTCATGATAAAGTTTCATTACTTCCACAATATGCAATAAGTTTAATTTACAGGCCGAGAATACAAATTGAATGAAGTTATAATTTTAAGCTGAAATTTTTATGGAAATAATTTGAACCAATAATATCCATACAATTAATTACTTAATAAGTATTTAATTTTATAATACTAACATTTTAAATTAAAATGTTACGCCTGATCTGCAGTTCATCCATTATATCACATATAATTATGATAAAGTGGAGACACTTTAGTAATGCATATATGAAATATTCATGAGAGTGAGTGAATACAATATAGTGCAAAAAATAAAAATAAAATCAAGAAAAATTGATCTAAAATTTCATTGCTCACTTTTGTAGCAATTTAAATGGAGCAATTCTAGCAACAAATAATTAAATTTTAATTTTTTTTGACATAGACAACAATTTTTTGAAGATATAACTCTATACAGGAAGATTTTGAGGATGAAACCAGTGCAGTTTCAAGTAATTTTCGAGAAAGTACAGCCATTTATAACGAAACTGATTACAAATTTCAGGAATAGCATATCTCCAGTTGAGCGTTTACAAATAATTCTAAGATATTTGGCCACTAGTATGGTAAAAGTAGTTTTTATTATAACATCTTTTATTATTTTTTGGCTTTGTTTCCAGGAGAAACTCAACATCAATACAACTTCCGTTCAGGGTACAACAGTCGACCATTTCCAAAATATTAAAGGGGGCGATCCCGATGTTATATTCCGTATTAAACGAAGAGGTATTGAATTTCCCTCAAACTGCATCAGATTGGTTGAATATTTCACAGGATTATTAGCAAACGTAAGGATTTACCAATTATATAGGCACAATAGATAGTAAGAACTTAAAATTGACATGGATAACATACATAGTCGTATTTCATATGTCAATTTTTTATTTGCATTTTTTATTTAATTGCAAAATTAAGCCTATGAAGGAATTTGGTTCCAATTAACAAAGAGCTACAAAGAGACCAATTCGTTTGTTTTGATGGCTATTGTCAACGTCCATTATAGTTGGTTACGATCTGGCCTAAGGTGTGAAATGGATGCGAAAAACGTGGCCATACCACGTTGCCGTGGCCGACGACGCCTTTCCATTATCAGATTATATAATGAAGTCATATTCTCAGAGAGATCTAATCACCAGTCAAATAAGATATAATTATATGTTATCCAAAAATAGGCGAGTAGTAGAAATGCATTTAGGATTCTGGCACATTCACAACACATTCCAACTCTTATTTTCTCCTATTCATCGGGCATCCAAGAAGGCTATCGAAGTTATTTTGGCTTGCATATTTCTACACAATTATTTAAGGAACAACAATACTAAACATTCAAATAATACAGACCTCATGACGGTTGAAGAAATAGGCTCAATTAACACTAAAAATTTTGAAACAACCAGTCATGCAATTGTTGGTGCACAAAAAAAACAATCACAGATACCAGGAGCGATTCGAGAAGTATTTTGAAGTGTTTCATCCAAATATTTTAAATGAATAGAAACAAGAGTTAAATTTAAATGTTTATTAATTCATTTTGATGCAAAAATCATTAAAATATAAATCATAAATACAAATGGGATTAAAAAATTACATTATTTGTTTCTATTTTGTTTTTCCTTATTTCTCTTGTCATGAATCATATTTATTTCGTATAATATGGCACTTGTTTTATTTTTGGCGAGTGTTCGGAGGTCGTTGTTGAAATTTTCTATTTCTTGGCCAACATAATATAAAAAAGCTTGTTGGTTGTTTTTTGTTTGCTGGATTCTATTAATTTTGTTAACTGTAATGATAACTCCATACAAGAATCGGCAATTATTTCTGCTTTAGATTTTGAAGACGTTATCTGATTTCTAGTAGTATGCAGCGGATAAGATCTTAAAACTGTTGGCATAGTCATGCTGGAATTAGACGTAGGCGTCGAGGTGAGGTAACTGCTGCTGGTGCTTTGTTCATAAAGTGAAGTGTTCTCGCCAAACAGGTCAATTGAAGGTGATAATATTCAATCATCCAAGAATTCGATATTTTCTTATTGGGAACAATCTAAGTGTTGATTTTGATTGTTTGGGTCTTCTGAGATAAATGTCGTGATAATTCCTAAAACCAAAACCAATTGAAATTGAAAAGTAAAATTTTACTGTGTATAAAAAGTTCTTCAGATTTGAAATTCTCATTTAGCTCCTCGATTATTTTTCTCCAAAACAATTTTTTTTTGATTTGTTTTTGTAACAATTATCATTGTGGATCCACATATAATTACACGTTTCTATTTAATCTATGATATACAAAATATGTTCATCCTTAAAGATAAATTTGGATATTGACATTTTGTTTTAGTAATATAATTTTCGATCCGCACAAAAACACATACTAAGTACAATGCTTATTTTGTTTTCTAAAATATCAAAATATATGTACATATAATGTTGTCTACACTTTCGTCCTCTTTTTCGCTTTTTTGCTTTTACAGCAATTTATAGCACTGGAAAACTGCCCAGTATCATACATAGAATTATATACTTAGAATGAATGTAAACTTTTTTCGCATATAAAATTTGCTATTTCATGTGAAGCAAGCATGAAGCAAGTCAGAGCAGGATGGTTATATAAAAAATGCATAGGGCGGTCTCATATATGTGAAGCAAGAGCATTCCATCAAGTCCCGGTCGAACCAGCCGACATACCCAAGACGGCAATAATAACATCCTTTGGGTTGTTTGAGTTTATGTTTATGCCATTTGGTCTACGAAATGCAGCGCAAACACAACAGCGTTTAATGAACGAAGTACTGTATGGATTAAATTTCGTGTTTCCATACATTGACGACATCGCAATCGCATCAACATCTGTGGACGAACACCAACAACACCTACAGATTGTACAGGGTGTCCGCCGGGAAGGTATACTACTTTGTTTGTTTATGATTTTTGATTAAATGAAAGTGAATGGATCTTATATTGATAAATGTTTTATTTAATGTCGGCAATTATGTATGGAATACAATATCATATAAATGTCCGCCTCTGTTAGCCTCACAAATGCGAGCCCTTTTGAGCACATTTTTCATTACATTCTCACACATTTCACGCGGTATTTCATTAATTTCATCACGAATATTTTGTTTGAGTTGCTCAAGCGTTTCTGGTTTGTTTGCATAAGCCTTGCTTTTTAGATATCCTCACAAAAAGAAGTCCGAAGCAGTCAAATCAGGCGACCGTGGAGGCCAATCAACATCACCATTTTTTTAAATAACTTGTTGTGGAAAGAGTTCTCGCAGTAATTCCATTGTAATTCTGGTTGTATGCGATGTGGCAGCGTCTTGTTGATACCACATGTTAATCAAGCCCAAAGTATGCAGTTGTGGCGTTAAAAAGTTTTCAATCATATCACGATATCGCTCCCCATTCACAGTTACCGTTACGCCGTTTTCATTTTCAAAGAAGTAAGGTCCAATGATTCCCCCTGACCAAATTGCACACCAGACTGTCTCTTTTAATGGATGTAAAGGTGACTGATGAATAATGTGAGGGGTTTCCATTGCCCAGAACCGACTATTCGGTTTATTCACATATTCATTTAAATGAAAATGTGCCTCGTCACTCATTATGATTTTTTTATGAAAATCGGGGTTGTCATGGGCGAGCTGTAACATCCTATTGGCATATGTACGGCGGCGTAAATGGTCTTGTGGAAGAATTTGCCACGTGTCTACTTCACGACTGTCAAGTATGAACTGTCAATACTAATAGTCGCCTAAATGGCGGCAAAACAAAATAGTATACCTTCCCGGCGGTTTCAACGACTTCGGAGATACCAGTTGAGCATCAACATTGCGAAATGTAATTTCTTCAAAACAGAATTGAAATTTTTAGGACACCTCATCACAACAACGGGAATCGAACCATTGCCGGAAAAGGTTGAAATTATTCGACAGTACGAACAACCAAAAACAGCACGGTAGGTTAAACGATTTCTGGGCAATGATTAATTTCTATCGGAGATTTATCCCACATGCGGTAGACAATGAAATGGTCCTCCAAAAATTAATCAAAGGCAACGTCAATAATGACAAAACACCAATCGAATGGTCTGACGAGTGCAGTGCAGCATTCCAACGTTGTAAGGACGATTTAGCAAATGCTACCTTCTTAGTACAGCAAAAGATGCTGAAATTCAGCTATTCGTGGACGCTTCAGATGTAGCCATAGGAGCAGTAATTCACCAAATAAAGAAAAATGGTCAACCAGAGCCTCTTGCGTTCTTCTCCAAAGCTCTCTCAGTAACGAAACAACGCTACCAGAAGCATAGCGCTAGCAGTAGTTCATTTTCGACACATGCTGGAAGGTCAACAATTTTGCATCTATACCGATCACAAGTCATTGACATTTGCATTTTCAAAAAAAGCGACAAATCACCCCCACGACAAGTCCGATATCTATACTATATCATTCATTTTTCTACAGACATACGGCATATTACTGAAACAGATGACAACGTCGCAGATTTTTATCAAGAATTAATGCAATAGCAAAAAACGAAATAGATTTCGGTTGTATCGCCAAATCGCAAAATGTCGATACTGCATTAAAGTCTATCATCGACGGTACAGCAACTGGGGTGACATTATCCCTTAATCCAATCGCAATACTTTTCTTAGACTTACAGAAAGCTTTTGATTGTATTGATCATGAATTGCTACTTAACAAATTATATGTATATGGTATACGGGGTGTTCCTTATAACTTGCTGAGAAGCTATTTATCAAATAGAAAACATTATGTCATGGTAAATGAAGTTAGAAGTAATATGTTGGATATCAAATTTGGTGTTCCACAAGGCAGTGTTCTGGGATCACTTTTATTCTTAATCTTCATTAATGATATCTCTTATTTACCATTAAATGGTAAAATTAGAATTTAATCTCACTTAATATATCTAAAACTAAACATATAATATTTCATTCCCCATATAAATCAATAGTTACGGTATTTATTTATTTATTTATTTATACATTTTTTTACAATTTTGATTAGAAGTTGGCGGTGCATTTTGAGCTTAAAGCTCATTTATAATGTGATGCGAACTCTATAAAAATTTCCAGTGTTTTCTTCTTCGTGTCAAAAGCCGTATCATATTTATTATCTGCATTTGGCCGATGAAATCATAACTCTACAAGATTATTAATCGTTAATTAATTTCGATGGTACCGCCTTAACTTTATTTTGATTCCGGTGGGCAGCACCACAACTCCAAATTGTAAATATTCCGCGATCTGCTGGATAAACTCATTGATATTTTTGCTACCTTGTCATTATGGGACAACTTAAAAATTAAACAAGCTGTACCCCGAAGAATTTTAAAAATAATCAAGATGAAAAATATCGAAAAAACAGGAACAAAAATAAATAGGACTATTTGACACGAAATTCAAAGCCTATCCGGTACCTCCACTTAAAGTGAATAACAATATGATTGAAAGAGTTAATTCATTTAAATATTTAGCAGTAACTTTTCACGTTCATATGTGTTGGCAGGATCATATTAATTATATTAGTAACAAAATTGCTCCACTTGTAAGTCTTCTAAGGAAATTATCGTATTTGGTTCCTAGACGGGTGTTGTTAATGATTTATTTCTCGTTTATTCAATCACGAATCTGCTAGGTCTACTTACATATGGAACAGCCCACTGCGACTAGGCTAAATAAAATTCAAGTAATGCAGAACAAAAGGTTAAAATCAGTCTATAGATTGACATTTCTGTTTCCAACTAAGGAACTATATTGTAATGAGAATTATTTAGTGCTACCCATTAACGTGTTACACAAATTTCAAATAACGTTATATATATGTATAAAACATTACATATATCTTCAGTTTTATCTAATATTAAATTTGATTGTATTCATCATATTTATAAAACTAGAAATTGTGACAGAATTAATTACCATCACATAAAGACTGAATTTGGTAATCGACTTTCTACCTTCTTGGGACCATTCATTTATAATCAAATACCTAACAATTTAAAAAATCTGAAACATTTTTGAAATTTAAGAATAGTGTTAAAAAGTATTTTAAGTCAAATATTGAATTGTATTTTTAATTTTAGGCAATTTATGTATTATCATTATTGTTTTTTGTTTTTTTTTTGTTTTGATATTGTTATTTCTTATTTCTTTTTCTATATTAATAGTTTATTTTGCTGTACATACTACGCAGATTATTCTTGAAAGGACAGTGTAAATCCACTGAATAATCTAGTAGTTGTGTTATAACTGAGAATATAAATAAATAAATAAAATAAAATAAAAATAATACCATGTTCTTCTTTGTATATTTATTGTGATACGTCGAATAACCGAATACGACCATTCATTACGTAAGAACATAGACGTCATTTAGTTAGTAAATTACATAATTTGACGCATCCAGGTGTTCGAGGAACTACGAAGCTGATTGCGGAACGATTCGTTTGGCCATCTATGAGACGTCGTGCAAACGTGTCTACAGTGCCAACGAACGAAAGGGCACCCACACAATATAACACAGGTTTCATTGTGTGTCATGCCGACCGAACGCTTTCAACACATAAACATCGATTTAATAGGTCCATTACCTCCATCGGAAAATAATCGCTATTATTTAACAATAATAGATAGGTTCATTCTTGCAAGGCCTGCATGCTACATTCAGGGAAGATATTAGTGCTTCACCTGTCGAGCTCGTATATGGAACAACGCTAAAGATACCAGGAGAGTTCTTCACTCTCAGCAAATAAAAAGTTAACGAAACCGAATTTATAAAGCAGTTTCGTCGTCATATTAATCAAATACGTCCAACGAGTACAGCCCACCACGATACAAGGAAGATATTCGTCCAGAAACACCTTAATGACTGGCATGTATTCATCAGAATAGACAGCGTACGAACACCGTTACAAAGCCCATACAATGGAGCATTCGAAGTGATAGAACGATGCGATAGATATTTCGTTCTCAAAATCAACGGGAAATCATCCCGTTGATCAATCACCCGCAGCAATAACGTACACGGAAGATAAGTTGCAATCAGCCGTTCCGGTAACAACCGAGCCAACCATCACACAACCTCCGACGTCGAGATTTGGCAGATTGGGAAGAAGGGTGACCATTCCCGCACTTTTTCTCTAAAGCGGAGTGATGTGGCGACACCACAAAACCATGTGAAATTAGAAAATCAAAATTTATTACAGCGAAGAGTTAAGGTACGAAAATTGCCATCTATCGGCTTTTGTTCTTGGCAAAAATAAGAACAACATATTTTTGGCTACGAAGAAGAACGAGTTACACATTGATAGTGGATAGACGCTATTACGCCATCACAATAAAAAAATAAAAATAATTAGTTAAAAAAGTGAGCTGTGTTTTCATTTAACAACCGGCTTGGGGTTCAACACCTTCTTTTATTATTAATTTTTTGCGTATAAACAACAGATGGTTGGGACGATTAATCGATTAATTTTTATTGCCTATTTTTTACCTTTCCTTCTTTTATTCATTTTCCTACTATATATAACTAAATTTTTATTTTTAAAAATCAATAGATACTCCTGATGATGACCTAATAAGTCGAAATCAATCGAGTGATTTTTAAACTTTTTGAATTTTTTGTTAAATACTCAAACATTTATTTTTGCGAAACAAAAAACAAATGATTAGAAAATGTGTTTATTGAGTCATAAATAGAAGTTATGCGTACACCATACATACGATAAAAAAAACTACTGAAGGTTTAGTGGTGTATTTGCCTTAGCTTCACAAAAATGTGTTGGAACAGAAACAAAACATAATTAAACAAAACATTTTAAATTTCATTGCATTGTCAGCGTAATAATACAAAAGTTTGTGGTTTTTTCCTTCAAATATGTCATTCAATGCTAATGATTGTATGCGTTACGTTAAACTGAGGAGCGCTAGTGTTTCCATCGGACTGCAGGGAGCTATTAAAGCAGTTAGTCTATACTATTCGAAATGACTTTATCCTAATATCATTGAGGAGAATAGAAGAACGGTAAACTCAATTATATCGCACTGTATATGAATAATATTACTTACAATTTTCGATCAGTGTACATAAGTAATATTTCCAGCCTCTCGTTCAGGCTTAAATATCATATTTTCCCTTTTTAATTTCATACAGTTAAATACAAAGTTGTATATACTCGTGCCGAAACCAACACAACCAATTCTACGTATATTTTGTAATCGTAAAATAGTTATCCTCCTTTATGCGTTTAGCCAGAATCTACTTAAATATAAGTCGTGCTAACTCCACACATATGACATAAACAATAACTAACTAAAGATGTATTGGTAATTTTTTCCCAAAGTAATTTTGTTTTTAAAAACTAAGTATAAATGTGTTGGTGCAGAGACAAACAAAAATGAAATAAAAAATTCAAATTTGGTAGTGTATCCAACACACTCTTTAGTAGTTTTTTTTATATAGATATCTGTCAATGAGAGTTAGAGCAGGACTTATATTTAAGAGTTAGAGCAGGACTTATATAAAACAACTACCAAAGAGTGTGTTGGATACACTAACAAATTTGAATTTTTTATTTCATTTTTGTTTGTCTCTGCACCAACACATTTATACTTAGTTTTTAAAAACAAAATTACTATGGAAAAAAATTACCAATACATCTTTAGTTAGTTATTGTTTATTTCATATGTGTGGAGTTAGCAGGAGTTATATTTAAGTAGATTCTGAGGTATCTGTCAATGAGAGTTAGAGCAGGACCAGAATCTACTTAAATATAAGTCCTGCTCTAACTCTCATTGACAGATACCTACATAAAAATAACTACCGAAAATTGTGTTGGTTACACTAAAAATCCAATGTACATTTGGTTTGATTTTTTCAATTTTGTTTGTTTCTGCACCAACACATTTCTACTTAGTTATTTAAAAAAAATTTACTATAGAAAAAAATTACCAATACATCCTTAGTTAGTTATTGTTTATTTCATATGTGTGGAGTTAGCACGACTTCTATTTAAGTAGATTCTGGCAGGACTTATATTTAAGTAGATTTTGCGTTTAGCCAGAATCTACTTAAATATAAGTACTGCTAACTCCACACATATGAAATAAACAATAACTAACTAAAGACGTTTTGGTAATTTTTTTTCCATAGTATTTTTTTTTTTAACTAAGTATAAATGTGTAGGGGCGGAAAAAACAAAAAAATGAAAAAAAAAAATTCAAATTTACATTGCATTGTTAGTGTATCCAACACACTCTTTGGTAGTTTTTTTTATATAGCTATCTGTCAATGAGCGTTAGAGCAGGACTTATATTTAAGTAGATTTTGGTTTAGCGTATATAGCCATTTCAACCAAATAAAACAGTAAAAAAAATTTATTTGTGGATTGTTGGTGCATTTAAAAGGACTATGTACTATTGTATATAATTAAATTATTTCTTGTGTATAAAAGTTATATTTTTCTACGAAATGTACTAATTTCATTACCAATGTTTGTTTGCTTTTCATATGCGTATGGTGATCGTTTTATAAATAATATATTTTTTCAATCGATTTGTTGTTTTCGTGTTGTATTCGTATTCTTACTCGCATATACATATACGTTTATTACTAATAAATCGAGCAACATTTTACATGAATGAAATTAATATTTTGTTAAATATGATTAATTTTTGTTGTACAGCGATCATTTGTATAAAGATCCCCAAAATCCAAATTTAATTTTCTATGCAATTTGGAAAAATATGAATATTCTAGGACACATACGCATACAAACCATTTAAAGCGATCAGTTGTTTACAATTTTGTAACACAAACACACATACTCCAACTCAATATGAAAAATACAATTACAGTTCGTTTCGTTCAAGCACTAAGAAATCTAAAAACAATTTTCCCATGTACATATACAAATTTATGAAAATCATTTTTTGTTATGTTTGAAATTGGTACAAAAATATATTTTCGTATTTAATGGAAAATGTTCTTAAATTTGGGATTTAATTTGTTATACATGTGCGTGCATGCCTATTTGTGCATTGCACATGTGCAAAATGTTTTTACAGAAAAAAAAATCAAAATAACTACATTCAAACACCCTCATACAAACTGAACTTTATGGACGATTACGATCAGTTTGTATGTGGGTGTGTGTATGTAGTTATTTCGATGTTTGACCATTACGCGTCTAATTGACAAGCGAAACAGTGTACAAAACCTCAGGACGATAAAACTTTGTTTGCATCGTTTCTGAGTACACCCTCGAAATCATCAGAGTGGTATATTGATTCAGGAGCTTAAGCGCGTATGACCGCACACCGGAATTGGTTCAAAAGACCCACAGAGCCACCACCGAACAATAAAGTTGTGACTGCAAATGACTCTCGTCTGACCGTCAGAGGTGTTGGAGCCATTCAACTGGAGGCCAGTGATGGAGGTGTTGTCAATGTGGAAGGAGTGATGTCTGTTCCAGATTTGTGTGCAAACCTTTTATCCGTCAGCCAAATAGTAAAAAGCAGTTAAAAGGTGATATTTGGCAACAGTGTGTGCAATGTTTATGATCAATCGCACAAAGTATTTATCAGAGCAAAACATAAAATGGTATGTTTATATTTAATCGGCCGAGTGATAGTCTGGCCATTATACTGCATGTTGAATGACAATACATGTTTAGTACTATTTTTATTATAATATTTTTATATTTATTTTTATTGTTTTTGTCAACAAATGAACTTGAGCTCAATATGGAGGGTATTAGCATGGAGTAGATTTGTTTTTTGAAAAAATCTGAGGTTTTATGCCTAATGGAAGTATTTTTTTGTTGTTGATGTTTATTTATTATGCTTCCATATGTGCTTTTCCTCTACTAAAATTGTTATGTCAATCTATCAATAAATCTAAAATCTAAATCTAAATATCCAGTGCTGAGGCAGATCAGATGAAATATTATGGCATCGACGAATGGGACACCTAAATTTCAACAGTTGTTTAATCAAGTTGAAATCAGAACGAGCAGTACGTGTTAATTTTGTTGTCAGTGTCTACCGCCGCACATATAATTAATCATTCACCGTGTAGAGTGATCAATGGAATGACATCAGAAGAAGCGTGGTCGGGAAGGGACCAGATTTGTCGCGGTTTCAAGTGTTTGGTTGCATGTGTTTTGTGCAAATCCTAAAGCAAAAGCGGAGAAAATTAAACCCATAGTCGAAGATGGGAATCTTTGTCGGTTACAGCGAAGTATCGAAGGCCTACAGAGTGTATGACCCCGATACTAAGCGGATTATAGTTAGTCGTGATGTGGTGTTTCACGAAAATCAGTGTGTTGGGGAACGGATACTGTCAGAATCAGTCAGTACCTATTTATATATTTTCCCGGAAGCGTCGATAATTGATGATGACACCGCAGATTTGTCACACACCACAACGAATGATCCAGATCAGAATGACAGTACACCATCATCCGAAGCGACCAACGATGATACACTTTACACGACCAGAGAACAGGAAGATGAGAATGAAACTCTTCAAGTAACTACTGATGACTATGTGTCTCCTGAAACAGCCCAGATTAATATGGATGAAGGCGAAGTTAGACGTTCCTCCTGACAACCTAAGCCAGTAAACTGGGATGATTATATGACTTACAACGTGCACTCAATCGAAATGAATGAACCAGTCACTGTCAGCCAAGCGTTGAATCGAGCAGATAATGA
Source organism: Nephrotoma guestfalica (assembly GCA_963691935.1). Taxonomy (NCBI): domain Eukaryota; kingdom Metazoa; phylum Arthropoda; class Insecta; order Diptera; family Tipulidae; genus Nephrotoma; species Nephrotoma guestfalica. The sequence goes on along the minus strand of OY829914.1, from coordinate 146,454,084 downwards.
AAAAAGGAAAGAGGCTATACGTAATGAATACAGTTCTTTGTAAAAAATAGCACTTAGAGTTTCGCGGATCTTCCACCAAATCGAAAGCCGATCAACTGTAAATGGGTATTCAAAACCAAGAGGGACGCAACTGGAAAGATAATATGGTATAAGGTGAGACTGGTAATCAAGGGTTTTTGTCAAGAGAAGGGCATTGATTACGCAGAAACTTATTCCCCGTGGTCCAGTATAGCTCGATTAGGACGCTAATTGCAATCGCCGTGAAATTTGATCTTGATATAGATCAATTGGATGCAGTACGGCATTTTTAAAAGGGGATCTCGATGAGGAGATCTAGATGACGCCACCGGAAGGTTACGCAAAAGGCAACAAAGTGTATCCGCTCAATAAATCATTGTATGGCTATAAAGTTGGACAGTGAATTGTTAAAGTCTGGCTTAGCCAAGTCCAAAGTCGATCCATGCCTCTGTTACCAAGTTAGTGGAAATAAGATGATATTTGTTACTGTTTATGTTGCTGGACCTGATAATATTCACGAACGACAAAGAGATGAAAGCGCGTTATGTATTAGGTCTACAAATAACACGCGATCGCAAGAATTGTCTGATTTGGATTGACCAAGAACATTATATCAACGAGATGCTGTCTCGTTATAATATGGCGAATTGCAATCCGGTATCGACGCATATAGACATCAATCAAAAACTGTCAGCAGAGTTTTGCCCAACACAAAATGAATTGGATGAAAAGGCTGAAGTGCCGTACCAGTCAGCTGTTGGAAGTATATTGTTTGCAGATCAAGTGTCCAGACCAGATGCGTGTTATGCTGTGAATTTAGTTTGTCGATTCAACAATAACCCTGGACAGGCTCATTGGACAGCTGTGAAACGAATTCTACGATATTTGAAGGGAAGCGCAACGGCTAAATTGGAATTTAGAAAAAATGGTGGCAGCAGTTTATCTGTTTTTTCTGATGCTGATTGGGCGAGCGATTTGAATCAGAGACAATCAACTACAGGATATGTTTTTACATATAAAAACGGCCCGATATCCTGGGATTCCAGAAAACAACCCACAGTGGCACTGTCAACAACTGAGGCCGAATATATGGCAATAGCTTCGGCCACACAGGATGCGATTTGGTTAAACGGATTACTGCGAGAGTTATTTGTCGAAACTTCAAAGTGTGTGAAGATCTTTTGCGACAACAGTAGTGCTATTAATCTAGCTACAACTATCATTTACCATCCAAGAACCAAACACATTGATGTAAGACATCACTTTAATCGTGACATGATAAATGACAAACTAATAAAATATGTTAGCAGATGTATTGACAGAGGGACTCAATACTGTCTAGCACCAGAAGTTTATCAACGCAATGAGGTTTTGCACTGTGAAGAAATAGAATTCTAGTAGGGGTATTGAAATGAGAATTGTATTTGTTTTTATGAGTTGCCACCATTGGTCATATTGATTTTGTAATTATGTATAACTTCACTGTATTAAATAAAAAGATTTTCTTACTTCCGTCAATCAACTTGTAAAGGAAAGACGTATTTTTATTTACTAGGACACAAATTCGTATCCATCGGCAAAGTTCCAACAATGACACTGCTAATTTTCAGCGTCTAAAAAATCCAAATGAAGTTAGAAAAATAATATGTATACAAAATATTAGTAAGAATAATTGCGTATACAATGGGCGCATTCAGGACCGCCAACTGTTGGCATCATGATTAGTGAAATCATCGCCAATTTGATTTCAAAATTTCATAGTTCTAAACATTTTCATAACGTTGGCTTTGATTTTACTCAACATGTTCCCAACTGTTGGGTGCCCTGAATGCGCCCAATATAACAGAAATGTTGTGCCAAGATTGAGCCACCCAACGAGCAATTCTAGCAGTTTAGAATTATGTTGCAATACTTTTTGTTTGGCATCTCTAATTTTTTTTATAAATTACAGGCAAAACGAATATCTTCAAGTAATTTAACAAACATATTTTATTGTAAAACTATTTGCAGTGATTTGATAACGGTTTCAAACACTTTTTAACATTTTTATTGGCACACGAAATGTTAGTTTACCTACAAAATGTACAGGACATTTGAAAAATTGTGTTGTCTCTTTCTCTTTTGTTCTTTCTATTCTAGTCACCGTTTACTTTTTTTATTGCACTTTTCTCAAGCGTGTCATAATACCATAAACGGATAAGGGTAAAAACTAAGATTCATAAAGCGAATATTTTTAATGGCTTAATATAATACGTACGATTATGATGGTGGGATTTGGTAAGCGATTCGACGGAATTAAATCCAATCTTAACCGATTATGATGAAATTTAGTATACAAGTTTGCAATGGACTTTTTGTCCAGGTGAAATTCGGGAATATGACCAACTTGTGTTATGCGGGGTTCAACTGAATTTCTAAAACGATTACTGGATGAAGTTCTTGAATATTCTAACCTCAACCGTTTTTAATATGTACTAGTAAATTCGGTTTCTAGGATTAAGAAAGAATTTCGATTGATTTTGCATAAAGTCCTGGAATATGGACAACTGTAGCCGTATTCTGGTTTTCCCCGGGAATTGGGAATTAGTGACGTTATCTAGCAGTTGGGACATTTAAATAAATAAATTAACCTAATAAGGTCGCAATACGTATATCTTCATAACATTTTGGCTAAACTGTAACCTTTTGAGCTACTGATGGAATTAGTTTGGTGTAAATAGTTTCTAAACAAGATTAACTGGGAAACTTTTATTGCAAAAAAATTGTATAGGGAAAAATAATTCCCCATTTATCTTTAGCTTACAGGTTTTAGTTTAGCTTTTATCGTTTGAGAATTTTTCGTAGCAAAATGAAATTATTTATCATAGTTGGCTTTTTTGTCAGTAGTAGTAAATGTAATCCAAACACGATGGATTAATCTTAATTTTTTTAGTTCTATATAAAGTCAATACTACTTACTACTGATAAATACGCCAACCATGATGATCAATTACTTTTCTCTACTAGAAATTCACAAGCAAATAATGCTAAAATTAAAATTGACCTCTAATATTTTATTTTTCAAAACAATACAGCTTTGTTTCGAAAATAGTAGGTTGGGGAAATAGAAATCCATTATTTTTACGTTTATTTCGAGGCTTTATTTATCATGGTTACAATAATTCGTTTTGACTCAAATATGCGCCGTTTTTTTCGATAACTCGTTGCCAGAACGCAATTTCAATATGGCGCTTTTTCAAAACGTATTGTCCCTATTAGCAAAAAAAACTGAGATAGAAGCTATCTCTTGAGGCTATTTTTACACCACCAAGAGTGTTTGCCATGGACAAAAAGAGATGAAATCGTTTGGTACTAGGTGGATGCATAATAATCTCCCAACCAAGCTCCCGAAGCTTCTGGCGGGTCATCATAAACGTGTGTTGTGCTGGTAGAACACGACGCCTCTCCTATTAGATAATGGTAGGCCGCTTCTATTCGATTGCTGCCTTCAGTAAGTCCAATTGTTGGCAGTAGAGGTCCAAATCGAGCATTTGGCCATTGGGCAGCAGCTCAAAGTAGATGATTCTCTCCCAATTCCATCAAACACACAGGTTAACCTTCCTGGCTGTCAATCCTGCTTTGGCCTTCATCGCCATTCGACCAAGATCGTTTCCGCGTGATTTTGTCGTATGTGACACATTTTTTGACGATAGTCACCATCCGCTTCAGAAATGGCTCGATTTCCTTCTGTTTCGCTAAAGATTCGCAAATGGAAGCTCGGTCCATCAAGTTTTTTGCGTCAACTCATGCGGCACCAAAACATCGAGGTTCTTTTTGAAGCTAGCCTTATGCAAATGGTTTGAAACTATTTTATGGTCGATCTTCAGCTCCTGGGCGGTGCTACGACAGCTCACATGCCGGCCTACTACGATAATTCCTAGGGTTTTATTAAAATTTTCGTCGATAGACCTTCAAGTGCGTGATTGCATGTGACAGTATCGGGACCATAGACATCATTCACAATTTCAGCCGCCTGACTTGCGTTTGCGCCATTATCGAAGCAAAGCTGTAAAATATAGCGATTTTTCTCTTTGTTTACCCCCATCCTGGACACGTTATAACTCACAACTAAATCGATCAATCACAACAAGGATAAAATAATATTTTTAGTGCATGAATCCCCCTTCCCAATGAGTATAAGTCTGGTCCACTGCGACAAATACATCACGAGATATATGCCACTAAAGCCATCTAGTAAAAAAATAATGGATTTATTTTTTCCCCAACCCATTAATTACACGAAACGAATTATATCAGTAAGCCAGAAAAATACAATATAAACTAAAATGCTATGAAAATATTTTTCCCAATTCCCTATTCCCAGAAACAATCAAAATTGTGCCACTGGGAGAGAACTAGGAAGTTTTTATATTAAGATTTCTATATTAAGTACCTTCCAAAGATCATCAACTGGTGCAGAACTAGATCAGAACTTAACCGATTTTAATTGAATCAATCATAGAGGAGGTTATAAAATTATGTATTTGTGAATTAAGCTTTTGAATATGGGTAAATGAGAGAAAACTGAATTCACCGATTATGATGAAATTTTGTTGCTGTTGTTTAATAGAATTGCAACTAAGTTTTACGAATATCTGAAAATACACGGAACAGATTTTGAGAATGACCGTTTATTTCTTTCTAATATTATATTGTGTAACAAGTAAACAAACAATTAAATTAATTTTATATGAACCGGTTTAGTATTTTGTATTAATGTTCTAAATAAAAAAACATAGGAACATGAAATGAGTTAAACGTTCCCTTCCAGTGGATCGAATAATAAACCCCGGTTCAGCAATCGCTTATTTATGTCTATTTTATCTAAAATCAGTAAAAGAAAATACCGTGCTAGTTTTTATATTCCAGAACTACATTCGAAAACTTCAGAATATTGACAATCAATATACCAAATTGGCTCAGAAACAGCAAGATGCGAAAACCTTACGGGTTTTCTCACCAATGACACAACAAATTTATGTATCATCGACAAAAATGAAATAAATAATCATTCTTTTTTCGGACAATTATCAGTCGAACTTTGTATTTTATCCATGTAAACTTTTTTTTATCCATTAATCATCGGGTCAGAATCTTACCCTTAATTTCTAAATATCACAGAACTAATATTGAAATTTTTAAAACAATGAACTTAGATGGAAAATTAGAAAGGAATTTAGATTCCGATTTGTCAAATTTTGATTTGTGATTTGCTTGCAAAATTTAGAACACAACATTTAGGATAACAAACAATTACAAAATTGTTATAATTAAATATTCTTATAAATTAATGTTGATTTTAATTATTAATATATTTTATTATATAAATGGACACAAAATATATCACAAAGCTTTTTCAATGTTAAATTTTCGTTTTTACTTTTATCAATTAAAATTAGATTCATTCTTTAGATTTTAGGACGAAATTAATTTCTGTTTTTTAAATTGGTGAGTTCCATAACGATCCTATAAATCACACGTCTTTATCATCGTCATCAGATTTTATTTCCATTTTAGTTTTTGATTGAGTGGATGATGATGTAGTTGAACTGACATCCATTGTTTGGTTTTCTGCAATCTGCTGTCCAAGTAAATTAGACAAACAAGCTAAAGCATCCTTAACAGCATGATAAATAATATTTTTAATTTGTAGCTTATCTTCATGATTTGAGTGTGTGTTAGACAATTCGCGAAATTCATGTGTTAAATGAAAACAATGATACACATTTTCAGGTGAAACAAAATCTTCGGCAACTTTTATGCAATTATGAAGATTTCGAACTTGATGCGGAGCACCAGCGGGAATAAAAACCGCATCGCCTAAACATTGTGCAATTGGGTATCCTTCAACTCCATATTCACGATATAAACGTTCCCGTAATGAGCCATCCAAATACCAACTTTGATCGTGAATGGGATCATGATTTGGTTCTAAACGTTCCCCCCGTTCAATAGCAACTTTATTTAATAGATCTCGTATTTTATCGGCATCTTTGGCCGCATAAATATGCCATATTGCACCAGGTGTTTCACCCTTATCACGCACCCGTCTCCTCATTAAGATATCACACCCAGCCTCATCGATTGCCTTGTACGCTTCGGTTTTTAAATAGTTTTCTTCCGGCCCATCTTTAGGTATTCCTATATAAACCATCACATTGACAGCATCCGAAATATCTAAATGTAAATTAGTTGTCCCCTTATTGGCGTATAATGCTGAACCATAAGCGTTATACATTTTAGGCCCTAAATCGGGCCTCACAAAACAATCAGGTAATCTAGATGCTAAATTTAAACGCCCATTGCGCTGTGTGTAATCACCAAGTGGTAGGCATTTCATTAAATCATTGAATCTGGTTGGTAAAATTTCTGCAAAATCTTCACCTGGAGGCCAATCTTTTAGTTTTAATAACATAGGATTTCCTTTTTCGTCTTTCAACCGCTTTGTAATATTTTCGAACCCTTCCCAAAATTTCCTCATTGATTGGTTCGGCAATAGATTTCCATTCATACAATTTATTAGATCGTTTTTGCCATCACCAAAATCTTTAGCGAAGGAATCAGGGTGCCAAAGTTCAATATTCAAATTCTTAGTAACTTCTGATACCAAAACAGGTTGGCCACGTTTCCATTGGTCTTGGAATATTCGATAATTACCGGGATTTATTGGATCTAGAAGACGTAATAATTTCCCATCGCAAAGCCAAGTATGCGGTACATTAGGGTACATACTCGACGATTTTACCATAGTCATAATTCGTATTGGCAACTGATGTTTAAATTTTCTTTGTTTAGAAATGAAATGTTTTAATTCCATTTTATGGTCATCAGTCATTTGATTAGATATTAAAGATGGTATCTCAGGTTTATCGTCAATATCTCTCTTAAGACTACCATCAACATTTATAATACTGAATTTTTCGTCATTTCTTGAATTTTCAATCACGTTCGATATTACTTCATCTAAAGAATCGAATTTAGACTTTTTAAAATTAGGATTGTTGGTTTTATTTGGTGAATTGGCGCGACTACCGTTTGGTTTACTGCTACCACATGATGATGGCCTAATCAACAATTCACGTAATGTTGAACTTTTTTGTTTATTCAAACCATCATTATTATCAGTATCGAAATCATCGACAATCTCTTCATCTTCATCATCATCGCTATTACTTACTCCATTACTTTTTGTATTATTTTGTTGTAATGCAACATCTGCAAGCCATGAGAGTGCCGATTCACTAGTTTCAATGGATTTTCCATTTTGTAACCGATCATTTCCCTCCTTAACAGCAATTCCATTCAAAGAATCGCATTTTAGAATATTCCTTATAAAATCTCTGTAAATTCCATTAGATGCCTTGGAGGGTTCCATACTCATACCACAACCACAATATTGAGGAATATCCCATAAAGCACGAGTTTCATGAGTACGGCGACCTAGAATTTGTAAACTGTCACCAGCAATAATTTGAGTAAGCATCAGTTTTTCTTGTTCGTGTGATGATCGGTTTGTACATAATAACCAGGAACATTCATCACGGTCCTTCCCCTGTTCACCCCAGATTTTTGCCGAACCAGTTTTACGATCCTATAATGAAAAACAAAAAAACAATGAATTAACATTTGAGCGATAGAAGAGTCTATGTGTTTTAAAGTCAAATAATTATTTTATAAATAATAAAAAAACTCAATATTTAAAAACTATATTAAATTAAAAAAGAGACAACACCCAACAATTACCCAACAAAAATATAGAATCTTTCAAAATTGTAAGAGCGACATGGTCTTCTTCAGTGGTTGATGTAAAAAAAGAAACGACAATATATTCCCGAAGAATAAAACTTATATTTAAAATTATCAAAATAACTGTTTGCTATATCATACTCTAACAAAATGAAGACATATTGTGTTTACCAGCATGAGAACCAAATGCAAAATTTTAAGAATATAAAATATGGAAATAATTTTTAGAAAAATTGAAGTAAATTTTATTTATTTCTCTGGATGTTCCAAAATATGTTATCACCAAATAATTTTCGTTAGTGAGAGTGATTTTCTTTCATAAAATATTTAATCTGGTAGCGTGATCCATAAAATACAACTTTTACGGCTTTATCTCAAGCTCAGCCTACAAAGTGATTCTATTTCTTTTACATTTTTTGGTATTTTTCGTGTGCTGTCGTGTCATTTTTGTATTTTTTGGGTGCTCGAATATTATTTGGTTGTACAGGAAACGCTCCAAGAACACGATTAATTGGTTCCATGTACTTTGAAACCGTGTTGTTCGAGACTACAAAAAACGAGAGCGTGAAAATAAAAAACAGGTATTTAATTTTTTTTTGTTATGGTATACAAAAAACAAAATAAAAGAGAATCAACGAAAACCGTGTAGTTTGAAACCGATCGAGGGAAGGTATCCGTCTTCTTCGAAACTCGTGTTCTTCGAATACCGTGTTCTCGGAGGGTTGCCTGTATTTTGTTTTCTATTCAATCTTAATGTGAGTGACGAGCAGTACTGCCAGATTACAAGATTTATCTTTTTTGCAAGATTTTTGAACCTTAGAAAAGATAAACAAAAATTCCAAAAAAAAAATATTCTTCGAAATACAAGATTTTTTATATTTTGGTGAAATTCATTCACAAATCGTATCAAATCCATAAATTACTGTGTATAGGACAATGCAAGGTACTAATTATCAACTATATGGCGTTTAGGGAGAAATGTAAAAAAAAATATGTTTTCAATCACCATTCCCATCCCATGACATCACAATTATTCGTTCGAGCAAATTAAGTAAAAATTATGGATAAATATTTTAAGAAATTTAGTAAGTTAAAGTTATTAAACAATAACAGAACGTTTTAATTATTAATTAATATTAACAATTGTAAATATTAACTAATAAACTTTTAGAACATAATCAAACAACGAATACAAATGCAAAGGATGGTGCGAAGAGGCTATGTTCTTTCTTCCAACTAAATTCGGTTAGAATTTATTTTATTTGTTTGTAAAAGTTGTATCTTTTCATTTTATTATTATAATGTTCTTGTTTTAGCCACCAACAAAAAAAACCTACAAAATATTTAAAAAGTTGGGAAGATAATTCTTTACTTGAACCATGGTTCAGGAAAGAAAACAATAGCCCTACCTATTGTAAAATATGTTCATGCGAACTAAAGATTTCTGCTGGAATCCGGGATTAAAAACAATACGCGAAAACATCCAAGCATTTATCGAATTCAAATGATATGATATGATATGATATGATAGAGGCGTACAGGCCAGTCATAACGGCGATTCTAGGTACGTTACCATAATCCTTAAATATCAACAATCAAATAGCAAATTATATCAGAATGCGAATAATATTCCAGCATCATGCGGGCCCAGGCCGTCTGCATCCTTAACAGATAAGGTTACTTAGGAAAGGATGTTAGTCACAGAAATAACTAGGGCGAACCGCAGCAAAGTAATTTTCTAACTACTTAAATATGTTAAAATGTTAGTTTCAATTATATTAGAGTGTGACTAGATTAGATTTTGTTAGTTTATTAATTTGGATTAGTTATGGTTGAGGTAAAGGATACTAATACCATATTCGTTCGAAAATCAGGCAACAAAAACTTGCCCGAATTCAGCTGTCAGGTCAAAAAAATTTGACCGGATTCAGCTGTCAGGACAACATTTTGACATTACAAATTCTTTTACCAAAAAAATCTTGCCCGAACAAGTTGTCCGGGTCAACTTTAAAAAAATCGCGATATTCCGTCAGATTTTATAAAAAATGGACGCATACATATATACAAAAGTAAACGTCACAACATAAATATCGAAACAAAGACAACGCGCCATTTGTACAATTCAATTTTAAATTTATTTTTGCTTTTAATAAATTTATTAAAATTGTAAGGATATTTTGTAATTTTGTGCGACGTATTTTCAAAATATCTTGTGTGTTTTTGCTTTTAATAGATTTATTAAAATTGTAAGGATAATTTGTAATTTTGTTTGTGTGGCGTATTTTCAAAATATCTTGTGTACTAAAATGTTGTGTTTATGTGCGAAATTATATAATTTCTTATGTTTTTAATTGAAAATTATTGATATTGAGTGGTAAATAAATTAATAAAATTGAGAAATGGGAGACACTATATTGAATATTTTAATTCTTTGTTTTATAATTTTTTATTATACCGATGCTAACAAGCTGAAATGATAAATCCGGCATTTATAATAAACAATTTTTTGTCATTTCTTTTCACAAACACTACTACAAAAGTCGGTCAAATTTCTTTCATATTCGTTTACATAAAATCCGAGTAAATTTTTGTTGTAAAAGTAAACGAATATGCTATAATATTCATCATATGTATTCGGCATCAATCATAATATACTGATTAGGTTATTTAATTCACATCTACGGGTCATCTCATCATATACTGCTTGTAACCTTATTTTTCCCTAACTTCCCATCCAACACCATCTAACCGAGGGAATTCGCGTTCGTAATGACTCGGCAGTATTATCATACATATGATGACCTAAATATTCCGTTGATATTGTAAAAAAAAATTTAAATTCGGTATTGTTATTCAGCTACCTATATTTAAATTCATCCAACTAAAATCAAAAACATCGAAGCATTTGTCGAATTCAAATGCTATTATAATTCATCAAGCAAGCTCCAAACTCTTTGGAGTCAATCCTGCTGTGGCCAAAGCCGCGATGCAACTAACAGCCTTTCGTGCGGAGCACAACATTTCGTTTGCCACGATGGACCGCCTTATTCCTATGCTAAAATCTGCAATACCGGATTCGGAAATTCTAAGAAATATAACATGTGCCAGAACAAATTGTTAAAAAACGATTGCCCAGCAATTGTTATATTTAAATGCACATGCCACTCGTTCGCGTTGTGCTCTAACTATACTTGCAAAAACTTGCCTAGATTTGTGGAAAGTTGCACACGGAATATGTATAATTTTACCCAAAACAGTCTAAAAAGAATAGAACTTTTTCTGATCTACAAATTTTGTTGGACTATAGTCCAAACAAAATACTTCATCCTGCACAAACTCGGTGACTACCACTTGAAGCCACGGTAAACCAAATTTTGAGTAGATATGAGGTACTTCGCCTATTTTTCATTCAAAATAAACAAATCCGAAATCGTGGAACGAATTAATGAATGTATGCAAAACCTCCAGTTCGAGGTTTACCTAAAATTTTTAAAATTTAGATTTAGATTTATTGATAAATTGACATAACAATTTTAGTAGAGGAAAAGCACATATGGAAGCATAATAAATGAACATCAACAACAAAAAAATACTTCTATTAGGCATAAAAACCTCAGTTTTTTTTCAAAAAACAAAGCCACTGCATGCTAATACCCTCCATGTTGAGCTCAAGCTCATTTGTTACGGAGGATACTGCGGAGGATAAATAAATACAAAAATATTATTATAAAAATTATAATATAATAAAAATAGTACTAAACATGTATTGTCATTCAAGCGCGCCAGGCTAAATAACTCGTTTTAAAAGATCCAAGCGACGCCGATCTCTTAATATCTAATGGAATAGAATTCCAAAGAGAAATACCTCTATTTAGAGACCTACACAAGTTTATAGGGGGAAGTAAACGTAAATTTGAAGAATAAGACCTACTGAACAATAACTTATTAAATAAATAGGGAGGGTGCTTAGTTCTGAGAAGCTAAAAAATAAAAAGACGAACGCGAAGTTCATAAAAATCATCTAAATTACAACCCAGAATCAAATTCAAAAAGGGAGAAATGTGATCATATTCCTAATACTAAAAACGAAACGAGTACAAGCATTGAAACATCTTTGGAGAACATTCATATTCTCCTGAAGCATACCAAACAAAACAACATCCCCAAATAGAAAATGTGGAAGAAGGTGCGAGAGGAACATATACGCTTTTTAAAATTACTATCAGAAAACCCAACAACTTTATACAAACAACTAAGCATTTCAAAAACTGTTTGGCTAACCTTAATCAAATGATCACCCCAAGTAAGAGTTTTATTGAAAATTAACCCTAAATTTCTAACTGTATTAGAGAATGGAATTAAAGAATCACCGAGAAAAATTCCAGGAAAAGAGGAAGTATCTATAGATTTTTTATAAATTATAATAGACTGAGATTTATTAGCATTAAGAGCGAGCCGGTTAGATTCTTACCAAATCTTCATTAATAAGAGAAATGTTAGAGTTAATGGAATCAATATCTAAGCGACTACTCCTGTAAATTTGTACATCATCAGCAAAAATATGAAAAGAAGAATGGCGAATCGAACATGCAACGTCATTAATGTACATTGAGAATAGTAAAGGACCAAGAACCGATCCCTGTGGGACGCCAGAAGAGACAGGTAAGAACTTAGAAAACGAATTGTCAAAAAAGACTGCCTGAAAGCGACCCGAAATATAGTCTAAAATTAATTTAGCAGCAATGAGAGAAAAATTAAAGTTCGAAATAAGCTTATTAAACAAAATTTGGTGATTAATTGAATCGAACGCTTTAGAAAAATCCAACAAAGGCAAGTCATTTCTCTTTTACTCATACTACGACGAATATCATCACAAACATTCAGTAAAGCAGTGGTAGTACCGCGGAATCTTCTAAAACCCGATTGAAAAATACTAAGCAAATTAAAGCTATCGATATGAGATTGAATTTGGTTTTTTACTACTAATTCAAACGCCTTGGACAGAGAACTTAAAATACTAATAGGTCGGAAATGGGAAAGCTCAGAAGGATTGCTAATTTTAGGAACAGGAATAATTTTACTCAACTTCCACTGAGCGGGATAAAACGAGGTCGTTAAAATAAAATTAAAAATATGTAACTAGTATCTTGATACATTAGGAAAAATACGCTTAACAAATTTTAAACTAACCATATCTAGACCAGTGGATTGCGATTTAACTTAAAAATTTGAATTTTGATTTTGGAGACAAAATTTTGCAGGCATTTCAAATCCTTGCTTTTGATTAATATAATTAATAAAAAAAATGCAACATGTGCAGATTTAATCATTTTTTTCCCTAACATCGTCAGCCAGGACAATTACCAAAATATTAACGATGAATTGAGAGAGATTTGAGTGTTAATTTTGAACAATTTTGGCTACACGACAAAATGGAAATCGCCATATTTTGGCACACTACTTTGAACTTAAAGCATTGCGATGGTAATTTATGTTTCCCAAATCTAAAAACTGTGGATGGCAATTTTGACTATTCCTGTGGCAACAGCAAATGTAGAACACATTTTTTCACAGATTAATCTCATTAAAACAAAAATTCGGAATGCACTGGATTCTAACACTTTAAGTGAAATTTTACTCACAAAAGAGTTTATGAATAAAAATGCGAAAAACTGTACCACATTTGAACCAACAAAAAAAAATGTACCAACGTTTTAATCAAGAAATGTACAAAATTATTTAATAATTTTAATACTTATAAATATATATTACATATCTTTTTGAATTTATTTATATGCTTATTATTTTTAATTAAGTTTATTTACAAGTTTGTGATAAATACTTGTAATAATTTATTTTGTTTAAATGTGATAAATAGTATTACAATTATTATTTTAATTTTTTATTAATATTATTGAAATGTGAAAATAAAACAAGAAGTTGGTTAACTGATTATTTTAATCGTATCTTTTATCATTTTGATCCCCTTAAAAAAATCACCAGATGTCGGACATTTTGTGTTAAAAGTAGAATAAAAAAATTTTTGAGTTCAAAAAGATTTTTTTTTAATTGGAAAGATAAACTAAATAATTATCTGGCAGCACTGGTGACGATGTTTACGCAGAAACGTGAGAATAAAAAGTTGTTAAGTATCTGAATTAGGTACAAAGGCACCTTTATAGACTTTACACGATATTTAAAATAAATAATATGACAATAAAAGCCGTTTTCGGAAATAGCCGTTGGTACTTTTGGGCAACTGGCTGACAATAAATTTTCAAATCTATTTCCGAACATGTAGAGTAACTTTAGGATAATTTAGTTTTTGTCTTTATATTAAATTAGAAGTATCAGAAAAATTAAATTACAAACTTTTAAATTACAAATTGTACACAAAGAAGCAACAAAAATGTAGTATCTGCTAAACATAAGCCTTTGAATTTTGCTGAATAAAAATATTCACATGCGAAATGAATCTTATTTTTTGTATAGCCATGGTAACTTGAGTAACTTTTGTTAAAAGTAAAAAATTGTGAACCTTTAAAAATACCCTTTATTAAAATCACCTTACGGCCATTTATTAGCACAACATTTTGACATTATAAAATAATGTTTGTTTTTAAAACATAAACAAGTTGCTGTATTTATTGCAGGGTTGAAAATTTCCCTTTATGATTTTGGGAAATTGCGAATTTAATTTTGTAAATGCAAAATTTGCAAAGCAAAAAGTTGTATGCCCGACTACTTTTGATTGCAAATCGCGTTCAATTTTTTTTATGTATGTGTATAAAAATATATATACCGATACAGAACTATTTTGAATATGTACGTACTATCAAAGAAACCGATTGCAAATAATTTCAAAGCAATATCAGATGAGAACGCATAGTAAAGAAATTTTCGCCAAATTTTCATATCATTAATGGAAAGGATAAAAAATGGTTGTCCTATCTTTAGCTGAGTAATGTTTTATTTCAAGTTTTGATAGTGACATGTGATTAAAATATTACAATTACCAACCCTCAAATAAAATCAAAAAAGTTTAATTTCTTAATTTTGTTATATGTTCATCGGGTACATACGAGTATCAAGTGCGCAACTAAATTTCCGGGTTTCACACATAGATAGTGCTAGCGACACATCTAGTTGTCATTTACATATGTCAAAAATTGTGTTTTGTTCATAGTGTGGACAGTTATTAGCAATAACCAGTTGTAATACCAACACATATCGTAACACAAAACTATTTTTTCTAAGAACGAAAATGTCGAGTTGTGTGCCAAACAAACAACATTTGCGAGAAGCTTTGATTTTCTGCTTCAACTTGAATAAAAAATTCAGCTGACGCTCGCCATTTGCTTGAGGAGGCCTACGTCGAACATGCACTATCGAAAACTACATGTGAAACTTGGTTTAAACGCTTCAGAAGTAGCGATTTCGACATTGAAGACAAGAAGCGCTCAGAACATTTGAAGACACCGAACTGCAAGCGATATTGGATGAAGATAATACGCAAACTCAAGGTCAACTTGCAGAGGCATTAAACACGACCCGCCAAGGTATTTCCAAACGTTTACAAGCTATGGAAAAAATGCAAAAGGAGGGGAAATGAGTGCCACATGAGTTGACTGAGAGGCAGATGGAAAATCGAGAAGCCCACTTGCGCAATTTTGCTTTCACGGCATGACAGAAAGAGCTTCCTGCATCGAATTGTTGCGGGAGATGAGAAGTGTATCGTTTTTAAGAATCCCAAACGCAAAACGTCGTGCCTTACACCTGGCGAGACATTAACATCGACGACACGGACAAATCGCTTCGGAAAGAAGATAATGCTCAATGGTGGGACCCGAAAGGAAACGTGTACTATAAGCTGCTGAAGCAGGGCAAAACTGTCAATGGGCAATGCTACCGACAACAACTCATTAATCTGAACCATGCATTGCTCGAAAAACGGCAGATTAGGACACGAGACACGAACGAGTGATATCGCCAGCCTGGCCTCCTCGGATTATCACTTGTTTCGGTTGGTGGCACATGGCTTGGCAAGGCTACACTTGACCAGTTTCGAAGAAGTGCAAAATTGGTTGGGTGAATGGTTTCGGTCCAAAGATGCGTAGTTTTATCGTCGTGGTATTCATGTATTGCCAGAGAGATGGCAACAATAGTGGAGGTCAATACTTTTAATAAACCTTTTTTATATTTCTATTGAAATTTTCCGTTTTTCAAAAAATGTATTTATACAGTTCAACTTTATTTCTCTTTTTAATGCGTCTGTATTGTGGAACAGGATGCTGTATCTGTTTTTTGGAAATATATATATATATATATATATATATATATATATATATATATATATATATATATATATATATATATATATATATATATATATATATATATATATATATATATTGCACGTCGATTCAATTAGAATAGAATCTATATCGCACCATGCCGCATGCGTGGAAGAAAACGATAAGTAATAGTTATCGCGTTATTGCATGATTGCATTTTTAGAAGATGGGCAATAGGCTCTACAGATGTGTCTATTCAGTTTTTTCTTACGGATCCTCCTGCAGAAATTATTAAGTTTTATATGTCTCTATATCTATTTTGTTTACTGCTTTTATATGGCTGCCAAACACCGATATACCCATTTTTCTATTGATATTTTCTTCATGAGGTTTGTGTTTACCATATGTTGCGTCTGTCGCATTTAGAGGTAGAAAAAATATATGAGCATGCGTGTTTCTATTCCATGGAAAAAAACACAAAAATTTTATTGAGCATATGACGAAGACAAGAACTAAAATTTACATTAGAGCGACGAAGACACAACATTTTTATTTTATCGTATAAAAAGTTGGGGAAGTTTTGGAATGAACAAAATTTAACCTATAAATTATTTAAAACAAATATGAAAAATCTTTATTATTAATGTTTAACAATGAATGTCTCAAAAAATACTAAAACATATAATATTATTTTTGGGATAAACAAAATCATGTGTTTTATTATTTGAGTTGGGTTTTATTTATGAAACATGTCATATGTCTATAGAACTGTAACCATTGATTAACAGAGTATGATATATTTGATTTTAGTATGATAGATTTAGTATGATATCTGAAGTAAGTAAATTTAACGGACTATAGGTAAAGCTAAATTTTGGGAGGTATTGCTCAATTTCTACATAATCGCAACTGAGATGTGCCACAATACTGGTCGTTTCGGAATAATTAAAATATAATATGATATGAATAATTAAAATCCAAAACTGTAACTGTAATAAACACAATTATTGATTTTAGTTAATGATTCTTATGAAAAAAGAATATAAATTTAGAGAACTTATCACTACAGTATTGCCCCGTAAATAACGCACATGCATTTTAAACGAATAGTGCAACTAATAATTGGCGAAAATAGTAAAGTGGTAAGCTCTGCGAACGATTTCACACACAAATGTTTGTAATGTCTGTCGGTACATTAATTTTTTAATTAATCCCATCATTCCATAAAGTTATTGTCGCATGACAGACATAGTATGCACGATAAAATATCAGTAGTACCAAAATATATAGTATTAAATATAAAACATTTCATGGCGATCTTGCCAAACTCGCACAGTGAGTTTAGTGAAAAAATGAATTAGTGCAAAAATTTCACAATAAAATAAAAATGATAAACAAAGTAAAAAAAACTAATAAAAAAAAATAATAAAAAAAAATAATAAAAAAAAATAATAATAATAAACAATAGATAATAGAGTTTAACATTATTAAATAATGTTATTAACCTACTTACAGAAATGATTTCTGTAATGAAAATTCCTGATTACAGTAATAATTTCTTAATTTAGAAGTGAAACTAAATGAAATAAAGGTGAATCTAAAGTATTCGGTGTCCGTCGCACTACACCATATCAAAAAATCTATAGACAAGAGCGGGCCCCCACTTAAAATTCGGGGATAAAATAGAAATAAAAAAATAAACAAAGGAAATAACACGAGAAATACAAGAGATGGATTTTTTCGCCGGGATAAAAAATATGTAAGAAGCTGAACAACAAGACAACAGCAATAAAAGCAAGGTGGTATACAAAATACAACAATTGGGATACTTACAGGTAACAATTTTAATAATTATAATTTTAGTGATAATTTATGTGATAAGAAAAACTTACAAAAATTGAAGAAAGAAATAATTAAAAAATTAACTAAAGCAGTATTAACTAATGCTTAAAGAACCAACCAAAAGGCAGAATGGTTAAAGCTTTGGCGTTTGAATCGGGTGGTAGCGGGTTCTAATCTCGATAGGGGCAGGATGCAAAACGGAGTTTTCATCATCTGATTACGATCGGTGATGAAAATGAACACAACTATGACCCCCTGTCGGAGTGCACAACTCATGGGCCGAGCCATCTTCCATGTCAGTACTATAGGCTGGCATGGAGCTATGCAATGTGCAGATGATTCGACGTAAATCGGACCTATAGCCGTACGTCCTCGATTTGGCAAGCAATGCGTAATGTAGGACGGGAAAAGCCAACTGCGAAAGAGTTAGGAGTGCTTCGGCCCCAGAACAGATGGTCTAGATTAAAAATAAAAAAATGCTTAAAGAAAATATAATGTTACTAAAGAGTTAAACTAACTAACTACTATAAAGTTATTTTGATAATATAGTACGAATATAGAGCTCTTCCAACGACAACACAGGAATATGTTGTAACAAAAGTAAACCAATCGCTATTCGTTAATATATCATATTAGCAAAAATGTAGGTAATCTGGTCGTGATAAAATCTGGATAGGAACCATGCACACAATTTATCGATAAAAAAAATCAACATAAAAAATTATTTTTTAGGAGAAACTGGAGATGGCAAAGGCCGCTAGATTTATTTTCGTTTACAAGTGAACCATATCTTCCAGCGGATTGGAAAATGCATATAAATAAAATGGAAAACAATTGCTATAAATCAAAGTAGCCAAGAAAATTTGTATTGATTTCCATACAAATAGTTTTTTCTGATTCCCCGTACAAACGCAAAAAAATGCGCAAGTTGCGAATCTAAAACAAATTTTACTTAATTTCAATTCAAAATATTAATAAAAAGAAAAATATTAAAAATATATCCAATAAATCGATAAGTTTTTTTTCGAAAACAACCAAAATGACCTATAGGCTACATATTTTTGTTGTTTTCGAACATTGTTTTGGGTACACTGTCAATCTACATACTATATATTTTTTACGATATAACGATAAGTTTTTATATGAGAAAAACAACAACAAAAACTAAAATCGAAAAACAACCTCGAAAACAATATCCGAAAACATTAGTTCCTACCCTGATTTGTCGAGAGACGTTTAACATTTCTGCTTGACACAGGATCAAACATCATCGTAAGCAAAGTAAATAAATTAAAAGAAGATTTAAATATATATGAAGATGATAAATGTAGGATAACAGGAGTAACAGACTCCGAAGAGTATTCTTTAGGTATTATAGTGTCTTACGATTTTTAACATTGATAAATATGTGCTAAAACAAAAGTTACATATAGTAAATGAGCATTTTCCTATTTTGACTGATAGAATCATAGGAAAAGATTTTTAGCCAAAATCTGTGCAAAATAGATTATGAAATTTTTGCAGTTATACTTAACTTTCCTAAAGAAGATATTATTTTACCTATAGAAACAAATGTTCCAAGAAATAACAATTTAATCATACCACCAAGAACAAACATCATAAAAGCTTTGAATATGGAACGAAGCGTAGATAGCATAATATTAAGTCAGGAGATAGAAAAGGGTGTATTTACAAATAATACGATAAATGCGAAAAATGGAATTGCACATGTAAAAATAATTAACACATTAGAAGATGCAGTTAGAATAGAGAATTTTGAATCGATAGTTGATAATTTAGATTACCACGTACATACATAATTAATGGTATAGTGAATGTAAGTACGTATTGTAACATAACGTAATATTGTGCATAATGTAATACCACGTAATACATCAAAGAGGAGAAAAATAATAAAGGAATAAAATAAAGGAAGTGAATTTTAAAAGGAACAAATCTATAAAATAGATCGCGATTAGAACTAGAAAAACTATCCAATAGTCAAGGCCACTACCAATTTAAAAGACTACCATTCGGTCTCAAAATATCAACAAAGTTTCCAAAGAACGTTGTCGATTGCTTAGCAGGTCTGGATGAACTAGCATTTTTTATGTTGATAAGGGTATTAAAACGACTAAGGTCTTATAATCTAAAAATTAATCCATCGGAATGCAATTTTTTTAAAACGAAGAAACATATTTAGGACATATTATCACTAGTGAGGGGATAAAACCTGACCCCTCAAAATTTGAAGTTGTTAGAAGTTATCCGTGCCCAATAGACGTGAACCCCACACGTAGATTTGCAGCATTCTGTAATTATTATAGAAAATTCATTCATGATTTTGCCTTGATAGCAAAACCATTATATTAAAAAAGGGTGCAGTATTCACTTGGACAGATCAATGTGAAGAATCATTTAAGCTTTTGAAATCAAAGTTAATGGACCCTCCAATATTGCAATATCCGAATTTTGATAAAGAATTCATTTTGACTATAGATGCGTCAAATGTTTTCCTTTGAGCAATTTTGTCACAAGGATAAATTCAAAATGATTTGCCAATTGCATTTGCAAGTAGAACAATGGATAAACACAAATCAAATAAGCCGATAATAGAAAAAGAGCCGTTAGCCATCCATTGGGATATTAATCACTTTAAGCCTTACCTATATGGTAGAAATTTTACAGTCGTTACTGACCATAGGCGTTAGTAAGACTAGATCTGATAGACTATAACTTCACAATAATTTTTAAACAAGGCAGATTAAATATAAATGCGGATGCGTTATCTAGAATAGTATGGGATACACAATCTCTAAAAGTATTAATACCAAAACAAACTGTCAATGTAATAACCAGAAGTATGACTAGGAAAGTAAGTCGGAGCCTGATCAACTCTATCATTGGGATTGTACGCCTATTAGTGAAATAAGGAACTGGACTGGAATCCGATTTTGGAAATGGATTAAAAATTGGAAAAACAAGTAACACGTATGCATGATTGAATTTCAATTGTAAAGCAGTTTTAGTAAAACACTTGTAAAATATTTTCCTTAGAGTGACAATATTTATTGATTTTATTATTAGGAAGATCGATTTCGCAAATGTATTTCTTCTTCAGTTCCTTTTTTACAACTAATACAAGTATTAGTTGTAAAAAATGAACTGAAGAAGAAATACATTTTTGAAATCGATCTTCCTAATAATAAAATCAATAAATACTGTCACTGTAAGGAACATTTTTTACAAGTGTTTTACTAAAACAATTCAAATTCAATTTTATAAGTGACAAAAGGTATCAGTGAGGCTAAAAAACGGATTTCAACCATGCATGAATGCAACAAAACGCATGCATGAATTGAAAATAAATAAGTTAGGGCTTTAAAATAATGCTTTAGAAAAATTTAATAGTCTAGAAAAGTAAGATAGGGGGAACGTTAAAAGAAAGTAGTTTAAAAATACTAATATATAAAGCTCCAAAGAGAATTATTAGTCCTGAAGATATGACAAATTTAATAAAAGAAAATCGTATGACACCAATAGATGGACATACAGGTGTAAAGAGAACAATCAGTAGAATTAAACAAAGATTTATATGGAAAGCTATGAATAGGATGGTGAAGGATTTTATAAATAATTGCGAATCATGCAAGAAAAATAAAATCATAAAACATACCAAAGAAAAAATGTTAATTACAGAAACACCAGGAGATAGTTTTGAAATAGTGTCAGTAGATACAGTAGGTCCTCTTAAATTATGAAATGAATTTACATAGATACAATCTTACAGTACAATGTGAACTTACAAAGTATATTGAAGCAATACCAATTAAAAATAATGAAGCAATATCAGTTGCAACAGCTATAGCAGAAAAATTTATTGTAAAATATGGTATTTTCAAAATATTAAAATCAGACATGAGAATCGATTTATCAATGAAATAATGAAAAATATTTGTGAACTATTGGGTGTGTGATATGACACCGGCCTTTCCCAATAAATGTCGTTACTAATAATGCTTACGTGTACGATAAATGAACAATACTGGTATTCTATAGTACTTGATGTCAGCTGTCAACGCAGTATGCGACATTTGGTTGAAGTGTAAACAACTAGTATTTATCCTTCTTGAAAGTGTCTAATTTAATTCCAAATAAACATCATTTGCGGGAAGTAACGGGTTATCCAATTCGAGGTTGATAAAGTAGAAATCTGTATACCGACATCTGTCAAAGATAAACGTCAAGTACGCTGTCATTTATTTAGCTGACATTCTGCCATTTAAGAATATGGAGCATTTAACAATCGACCAACGCGTTAAAATTATTAAATCTTATTATAAAAATAGTGATTCTGCCGTATCCACATTTCGCGCTTTACGAGCAGATTATGGTCGTCATAATCGTCCTACAAAGCAAACCATATTGAATACAGTGAATAAATTTGAACAAACTGGATCTGTTACTGATATTGTAAGGTCTGTGCATCATCGAAACATTCGCAATGCTGAAAATATCGCTTCTGTAGCTGAACGTGTGGAAGAAGATCCAAATTTGTCAATTCCTCGTCGAGCTCAACATTTAGGCCTATCTTATGGCTCATTATGGCGCATTTTGCATCTGGATTTGCATCTTCATCCGTATAAAGTCCATTTGACACAAGAGCTAAAGCCTGCTGACCATGGACAACGAAGAGCATACGCAAATTGGGTGTTGGAAAAACAGGCCGTCGATGCTGATTTTTCGAACAAAATTTTCTTCAGTGATGAAGCTCATTTTTCGCTTGGTGGATACGTTAATAAGCAAAACTGTAGAATTTGGGGCTCAGAAAATCCACAATTGATTGTAGAGAAGCCATTACACCCGGAAAAAGTCACTGTTTGGTGCGCATTGTGGTCTGGTGGTGTGATTGGGCCGGATTTTTTTGAGAACAACCATGGACGAACCGTTACCGTCAATTCTGAGCGCTATGGCCGCATGTTAACCGATTATTTTTTTTACGAAAATCGAAGATTATGATCTTGACGATATGTGGTTCCAGCAGGATGGAGCAACCAGTCACGTAACACGAGCAAATCGAGATCTTTTGCAAGAGAAATTTCCTTGACGTTTGATTTCGCGATTGGCTGATGTCAATTGGCCTCCAAGATCCTGTGATTTAACGCCTTTGGATTTCTTTTTGTGGGGCTACGCGAAAGATCGTGTTTACGCAAACAATCCTCAAACTCTTGACGAATTGAAAACTAATATTCGTAAGGTAATGGCCGAGATACCGCCCGAAATGTGCCGAAGTCATTGAAAATTACCGCAAAAGAATCAAGGCCTGTAAGAAGTCCCGTGGAGGACATTTGAATGATATCTTGTTTAACTAAAAATGACAAGGATCAATCTGTAAAATGAAATAAAAATTACAATACATTCCGAATATTTTGTGTGTTTTTTTTAAGTTTACTTTATCAAGCTTGATTTGGATAACCTTGTATTATTATATTATTTTATTGCAAAGAAAAGTGCAACGGAATCGTTTGCTTATGTAAATTTACGGTGAGTATATGTTCCATCAAATACAACGTGCAAAGAATGATTGCGAGATTTCGACGATTTAAAAATGATGATTTTGATATTGAAGATAAAGAACATGGAAAACCACCCAAAAATTTTGAAGATGCTGAATTGGAAAAGTTATTGGCTGAAGATTATGTTTGAATCAAAATTGGCTGTATCATTAATGTTGATTGATCAGCTGCTGCAAAACCTTTACAAACAAACGGAATGGATCACAAAGCTTGCAACTGGGTTCTACATGAGACCCCGAAAGTCGAAAAACCACTTGTGAAATACTGCTTCAAAGACAACAAAGAAAAGGTTTCTTGCATCGAATAGTTACTGGAGATGAAAAATGGATTTATTATAAGAATCCCAAATGCAAAAAATCTTGGATAAAATTTGGTGAAGCACCAAAGCTGATTGCAACCAAAGCGAGATATTCATTGCAATGTTATGCTCTGTATTTGGTGGTATCAGAAAGATGTGGTATATTATGAACTGATGTAATCAGATGAAACTAGCAATGGTGATGTCTACCGACGACAGTTAATGCGTTTGAAGCGAGCTATAGACGAAAAACGACCAGAATGGGTGAATACTCAGCACGACAATACAAAACCACATATTGCAAACGTTGTGAAAAATTATTTAAAAGGACAGGACTGGGAAGTTCTACCTCACCCGAAGTATTCACCAGGCATAACTCCTTCAGATTACTACTTATTCCGATCGATGCACTCGTCCCTTTCTGAAAAGAGGTTCAGTTCTCGCGCATAGGTCGAAAATTGGCTTATTGATTGGATTGCCTTCAAAGACCAGAATTTCTTCTGAGAGGGAATCCGTAAATTGTCTGAAAGATGTATACTTACAATAAATAATTCTTTATTTTCATTTTTGAAACAAAAAAATTTGTTTTATTTTAATAAAAAGAGCGGAGTCATATTCACACATCCAATTTTAAAAATTAACCAAGTTAACTCTACACCATATCATCACGAAACATTAGGCTCAATAGAGAGAAATCACAGAGTTCTGAATGATTTCAATGTAGATGATTTTGTTTTTTTAAAAAGAGGAAACAGAAGAAGATTTGAGAGTAACTACACAGGTCGATATGAAATTATTGAACAAAACGGTGTAAATTCAAAAATCAAAATTGATAAAGAAATTAAAGAAGTACACAACAATCGCTTAAAAATATAAAAAGAAATAGATAATAAGATTAATAATATTAATAATATATTAAGTATAAAATTTTTGCTTAGGTAAATATTTATGTAAACAATTTAAATAAATAATTTGTTTCTTAAAGATAAGGATGTAGTAATCCCATCATTCCAAATAACGGAGCATAAAATAAATTTAAATTTCAGAATATATCATAAAGTCATTATCGCATGACATACACATACAGTATATCGGTAAAATATATTTTTAATACAATATATTATGTCAAGTAGACATTATTTAAAATTCATGATCTGTGTTTATGATTATGTACTTAATGCCGACCATTAACTCAAATACATTTCATGTGTTATGTTTAATGTGTAATTATGTAATTGTGTAATTATGTTTACTTAACATAATTTATTGACTTTTTGAATAATTAGGTTAAAATAAGTAACAAACAAAATAAGTATATAAGAAAATTTTAGAATAAGAAAAGCAAGTGAAAGAAGGTGGACAAGGAGTATGTTGTGACTTAAACAATGATCAATAAATGAAAATAAAACTTTTATTTTAAAGATATTTATGTGTTTTATTCTGAACAAAAAAGAATAAAACATTTCTAGTGTATAAACGAGAAAAATGTACCGCTATAAATTTCGTTAACCTGCAGTGCTGTGAAAGCAATTGAAAACGCCAGGAGAATGACATAATCTACACTGCCTGTACACGCTTTGATTCCATTAAACACTGAACAGCACAATATAGCATGCATTCCTTAGGCTCCTCACCTGATTTTGTTTCACAGTTTTTTCATAGAGTTGATAAGACTAAATTTAATATAGGCTAAAATAGGAGTGCCTGACAGTACGAAGCCAAACTGCCAAACCTCTTGGTAACCTCACATCGATGTTAAACATGTTGATTTTACTTTTGTTGGGAATGAGTTATTTATGAAATATATGTATTTTAAAATTACCAAACCTAATTCAATGTTTGGTTTTATCAGACTATGGCCCAAATAAATAATTTATCAAATATATTGCTTACATTATAAAGAGTGTTCAAATTTGAGGTATCTTTTTAAATTTTAAATAAAAGACATAAATTGTGTGAAATCTTTATTTATTTTTATTGGAAATTAAAGTAAGTTGGCTCTGGCTGATTGGTTCTGATGAAAAAGAATGTCGTTCAAGTGACCTCGGCTAGCTCGGCAAGCTGTTAATTTTTTATCAAAATTTTAAATAACTTTTTCGCATAATGATGGTTCAATTAGTGGTATTTGCTCGATGATGTTGTCTTTGAGATGTTGAACAGTTTGAAGATTATCCGCATAAACTTTATTCTTCAAGAAACCCCATAAGAAGAAGTCCAATGGCGTTAAATCGCATGACCTTAGTGGCCAATTCACGTCTGTTCTTCGAGAAATTATTCAATTATTAAACTTCTCTTTCAAAAGTTCGATTGATTCCGTTACTGTGTGGTATGTGCACCGTCCTGTTGAAACCACATATTCTGCAGCACATCAATATCTTCCAATTGACTCTACAAAAAGTTTCCAATCATCTCTCGATATCGAGCTCCCTTCACAGTAATTGCATTGACATTTTGATTTTCGAAAAAATATGGACCAATTACTCCACCAGATCAAAATCCACACCATACAGTAACTTTTTTGGTTTCATTGTCTTTTCAAACAATTCTCTAGGATTTTATTTAGCGCAAATACGGCAATTTTGTTTGTTGGCATAGCCGCCAATTTCAAAATGAGCTCCATCGGTGAAGATAACTTGCTTGAAAAAATTCTTATTTCCTTCTTGTCTTTCGATGGCCCAATTAACGAATTGCCGACGTAATGCATGGTCATTCGGCTTTAATTCTTGTGTTAAGTGTATTTTGTAAGCCTTTACATGAAAATGTTTGTGTAAAATATTGAACAAAGTTGTTGGTTTGAGGTTTAATTGCTGTGAATGACGGTGAAATTATGTCCTAGGCTCTTCAGCAACACTTGCAATAACAGCTGCAATATTTTCACTTGAACGACCAATCCGATGATAAATTCTGCTTCTCTGATCTTGAACTGAACCATTTTCTTCAAATTTATCAATGATAAGTTTAATAGCACACCTTGTCGGAACATTTTCTCTACCGAATTTTGAACGAAATTTTCTTCCAATAACTTTCACCATATTTATCCATATCACCATATTTATATATCATATCAAAATAAGTTTTCACTTAATAAACACATTAAAACACTTGTTTATTATTTCGCAAAAAACTTTTTTTTCAAAATTTTTAAAAAATTACTCGATTAATTTCGACTTGTTAGGTCAACATCAGGAGTATAGTGGGAACTATAGATGGAATAAAAAGAATAAAAAAAAATAACGTAAGAGAGTGAAAGCGAGGATTTACATGCATTCGACTATACTGAGAATAATGAATATAAAAAGAATAACAGAAATTACGTTTAATTTTTTTTCATTTTTGCTGTCACTTAAAACGAATAACCGAGCGAAAATTTTCGTCCAAGAATAAAAAACTTAATAACTACAACAACAAAACCCAAATAAATTTTAGTGCGGTGAATATAATATGCATGATTATTTTTTTTATAAGGGGATTTTATATTATTCGTGTGTTTTATCTTTTCTATTTATAAAATATTCATGTATATATATATACTAATATGAATATAATATCAAAAATAATTTTCAATACACTGTAGAATTGTATTTTCCTAAACCTAACCTAAAAAAATAATTTATCGAATTGTGGTGATTTAAACCGCATATAAATAATTTTTATAATTTTAAAAACATATATTTGTTGATATAAATACGTTTATACTCAAAAATATCGTAGTTTCATTCGTAATTGTAGGAAATATATCATAAAAATATATTCGAATGAACTTAATATTTCAAGTCATCTATGGCCGTAACGTCAAATTGGAATAATAAATGTTAGTCTTCGTTTTTTACGTTATTTTTTTTATTCTTTTTATTCTATCTATAGTTCAGGCTTATGTACTGATTGGTAAAAATAAAAATTTAGTTATATATAGTAGAAATAAGCAAAAGAAAATAAAAGAAGAAGGGCCAAAAAATAGGCAATAAAAATTAATCTATTGATCGTTCCAACCATCTGTTGTTTACACGGAAAAATTACAAATAAAAAAGGAGGGGGTGGGGTGGAATAGCAGGTAAGCGATTAGTAATCGGTTGAGTAACAAAATTCAAGGTATATTGAAGTGCATTTAATTACCCGACGTATTAGTCATATTATTAAGAGCGTGAGAATAAAACAGGGCGGGATCTGTAATTGGTGGGAAACGGATTTCTCTCTGTTCGTTAAGGATATTTTGGTTAAGGAATATGGATTTTCGAATTTCGTAAGATTCTAAGGTATCTAAACGTCTGCTTTTAGGTTGTATATGTAATAAGTCTAAATTGTTTAAGATACGTTTTAAGGAACTTTGATTGATTGCAACCAGATAAATATTCTTTAGCTCTAACTCCAAAATTGCGCCCAGTCTGTCCAATATATGAGAAACTACAATCATTGCAATTAATCCTATAAACACCAGACTTGGAAAGGCGATCAACTCTAGGTTTATTGTTAAAAACCATTTTCTTTATTGTGTTATTATTATAAAAAGCAAAACTAATATTGGTATAATCGGACACGATGTTGCTAATCCGTTGGCTAGTTTTTCCTATATACTCTAAGCGACGCCAATTTTCCTGCATTGGATTATCCGGTGGATAAATACTCGTCAGAGCTTTGCGCTTTAGCTTTTTATTTAATAACTTTAATATAGTCTTAGTTGCATATCCGTTATTCGTTGCTATTTGTAAAATTATATTAAGCTCTATGTCGTTATTTGAATTTGTCAAAGGGATGTTTATTAGTCTATCTATA
This sequence comes from Nephrotoma guestfalica, assembly GCA_963691935.1. Classification (NCBI taxonomy): domain Eukaryota; kingdom Metazoa; phylum Arthropoda; class Insecta; order Diptera; family Tipulidae; genus Nephrotoma; species Nephrotoma guestfalica. Next base: position 146,425,501 of record OY829914.1, on the reverse strand, counting down.
AGGGAGTGGAAAGCTGACATTTTAATATTATGGGGATGGTTTGAAGAACTAGGAATAATAGCGTCTGTATACGTAGGTTTCCGATAAATTTTGTAGTCTAAAGAAGAATTAATCCTGGTTATTGTTATATCTAGAAAATTAATACATTTATTTTCTTCCCTTTCAAGCGTAAAATCAATGGTGGGATACTGAGAATTTAACCAAGTAAGGAATGAGTTTAACAGTCTATCAGTTCCATTCCATAGACATAGTATGTCATCAACATATCTATACCAAAAGATTATATGACGAAAATAAGGATTGTTGTTTGATAAAATCATTTGTTCGAAGAAATTCATGAAAATTTCAGCTAACAAAGGTGATAGAGGAGAGCCCATGGGTAGACCATCAGCGAATTTGGATATTGATAACTCTTCTTCTCCTTCTAACTCTTCTTCTGCTGCTTCTCTCGCTCTTGCTTCTCCTAATACTAACCTCAAAGTGGTTAGTGCGATAAAGAAAAAGCTACGTGATCATGACCTGATAGCATGTAAAGCGGATAAAGGCAATACAATTACCGTGCTCGAAAAAGTCGATTACTGTAATAAAATTTCTGATTTTATTACAGAAAGCAAAGCAATCGTGCTTGGTAGGGATCCAGCTAGGTCTTTTAAGACTTCTGTCAGTAAGTAGCATTTGAGATATGGAGTTACTTGTTTGGGCGGAATTTACCTATCCAATATTAGACCGTTGATGTCCGTTCAGAAAGCAGTGTTGAGAATAATTAACTTTAAACCAAGATCGACTCCATCTTTCCCGTTATTTGTGAAATTCAAAATTTTGCCGCTTCGGTACCTATATGTATTTAAAGTATTAAAAGCTTTCTATTTAATTAGCGGTAATCGTATAGTTAGTAATTTGAATAGCGTATCATATAATTTGCGCAACATTAATAGAATAAATATTCCTCGTCCTAATAAGGAACATTTTAAAAAATTCTTCAACTATACCGCTCCTAAACTATATAGTCAATTACCGTCAACCTTTTTTTTAACAAATAATGTTAATGATTTTTGCAAATTATTAAAGGATTGGCTATTTAATATTAGTAACATGGAAGTATATCTGTAATGAACATTTTACCATTTTGTTTGTGAATTTTATTGTTTAGTACCCGAATAGAAATAGTAATAATTTATAATTAATATTTAAAATTTGTAATAGTATAATTTTACCCGAATAGAAATAGTAATAATTTATAATTAATATTTTAAATTTGTAATAGTGTAATTTAAATATTATTTAAATATTTTTTGTAATTGAATCGTAGCTCCGAAACATTATCTTTAATAAGGAGACTACTAAACTAGTTTTATTTCTGATTCTTTTCGTTTTATGTAATTATATGCTTTATATTTTTTATAAATAAAAACTAGGTAAAAAAAAAAAAAAAAAAAGTGTATCAACCAATGCCAACAGTTGTTTAATGGAACTGGTTGGAAGTACTCTGTCATGAATCCATCTGCTCCGATTCTTTATGGTTTACAAATAGTTGCGTATTGCAATGCTCCTGCCTACAAGCTATGTAAGGGTTTCATAAACTTTTTCAATGATCATACTAATTGCTTTTCGGCTTACTCGGTTAAGAACTCGGTAGAATTGATTAGCAAAATTCAAGACGTCGACATTCCACTACATTCAAAACTAGTTTCGTTTGACGTTGTCAGTCTTTTCACTTCAATTCCAATTAAAACTTTATCTCAAATAGTTTGTAATTACTTAGATAGGGATGTTGTAGATGAGGGCCTACGTCGTGAACTCAAGTTGGTCTTTGAGACTTGTATTAAACAAAATTATTTCTGCTTTGATAATACATATTTCAAATTCGCTGATGGTCTACCCATGGGCTCCCCTCTGTCACCTTTGTTAGCTGAAATTTTCACGAATTTCTTCGAACAAATGATTTTATCAAACAACAATCCTTATTTTCGTCATATAATCTTTTAGAATAGATATGTTGATGACATACTATGTCTATGGAATGGAACTGATAGACTGTTAAACTCATTCCTTACTTGGTTAAATTCTCAGTATCCCACCATTGATTTTACGCTTGAAAGGGAAGAAAATAAATGTATTAATTTTCTAGATATAACAATAACCAGGATTAATTCTTCTTTAGACTTCAAAATTTTTCGGAAACCTACGTATACAGACGCTATTATCCCTAGTTCTTCAAACCATCCCCATAATATTAAAATGTCAGCTTTCCACTCCCTTATAGATAGACTAATAAACAGCCCTTTGACAAATTCAAATTACGACATAGAGCTTAATATAATTTTATAAATAGCAACGAATAACGGATATGCAACTAAGACTATATTAAAGTTATTAAATAAAAAGCTAAAGCGCAAAGCTCTAACGGGTATTTATCCACCGGATAATCCAATGCAGGAAAATTGGCGTCGCTTAGAGTATATAAGAAAAACTAGCCAACGGATTAGCAACATCGTGTCCATTATACCAATATTAGTTTTGCTTTTTATAATAATAACACAATAAAGAAAATGGTTTTTAACAATAAACCTAGAGTTGATCGCCTTTCCAAGTCTGGTGTTTATAGGATTAATTGCAATGATTGTAGTTTCTCATATATTGGACAGACTGGGCGCAATTTTGGAGTTAGAGCTAAAGAACATTTATCTGGTTGCAGTCAATCAACGTTCCATAATCATTCAACTTTAGAAAATCATACAGCTAGCTTAAACAATTTAGATATATAACATATACAACCTAAAAGCAGACGTTTAGATACCTTAGAATCTTACGAAATTCGAAAATCCATATTCCTTAACCAAAATATCCTTGACGAAGAGAGAAATCCGTTTCTCACCAATTACAGATCCCGCCCTGTTTTATTCTCACGCTCTTAATAATATTCTTAATAATGTAATTTTTCCGTGTAAACAACAGATGGTTGGAACGATCAATAGATTAATTTTTATTGTCTATTTTTTGTCCCTCCTTTTATTTTCTTTTGCTTATTTCTACTATATATAACTAAATTTTTATTTTTATCAATCAGTAGATACTCCTGATGATGACCTAACAAGTCGAAATTAATCGAGTAATTTTTAAACATTTTGGAAAAAAAACAGAAAGTTTTTTGCGAAATAATAAACAAGTGTTTTAATGTGTTTATTAAGTGTTAATGTGTTTCGCCAAGTACCAACGGCGCCTAGTGTTAACAGTAAAATAAGTTTTAATAATGAAAACACGTTTACAATCGTATATTTCTCCATTTTAACTAATCGGAATATACATGTCATCTGTCAAATCACATATGATACTCTAGTACAAAAAATATAAATGGCGGAATATTTAAAAAGATACCTCAAATTTGGCAACCCTCTACTTGAGTTAAAATGCGGTGCAATCTATTCTGTAGCTACGATAAAATCACATTTGTTGATTAAGTTATATTTTTATTTTATTAGATTAATATTTTCTGTAATTTTACTTTATTCGTCACATCTTTCAAATAGCATAAACCGTTTTTCATGTTTTGATTCAATTTTAGTGATGACAATTTTTATAATCAATTTATTTAATCCAATATATGGTGTTCAATATGGTTTGAATAATTATTATTGTGGTAAAATCAATTCAAAATTTCAACTTGGGACATTACAAACTTGAGCCTGTCTAGTTTCACAGTATACAACACGCGTGTAAAATACATATGATATATAGTGCAATGTGTTGATTTAAAATAAAACACGCGTCAATTAAATCATCACACAACTCGGATTCCTTGGTTAGCTAGACTTTATAAATCGAACCTCCAATACAAATTATCAATTTGAGAAAGAAATTTTTTATTTAATTCAAAAATTTGTGAATTCCATTTTTCCATTCGCGAATAAATATAACGTTTTACACAAACCACAAAATATGAATTAAATAAAAAAAAATTTGCTGTTTTTATTTATTTTTGTTTATACCTTATTTTGTTAGCTACACATGAAAACTATTTGGTTCGTATATAATGTAAGGCCAGAAATACAATCGACATTGGTATTATCAGAAGTTTTTTGCTCAATTCATTTTGTCTCCCTTTATCTTATTTATAAAAAAGAAATGTATGGGAATCTTATTTTTCTGTGGTGATACCCTACTTTTAGATTGAAATTCCACTTGCAACTTAACATTTTTGAAATAAAAATTAAACTGAAAAATAATTTAAATCTGATTTAACTGACAATTACTTTCCTCCCATTAAAACTGTCACTTCGACACATAGTAGGCAGACAATATCACAAAGGTGCAAATGTACATTTGTACAAATGTATTTTTTGTTATTTTCCTTTTGAAAACTAACTAAAGAGAAATTGAAATAGTGTGTATTTAAAGAGGTAATCAGTAACTTTTCTTTTAACATACGATAGATGTTAAAGCACAAATAAAGAATTTAATCAAATGACTAAGTTGAACTGAGAAAAGATGTATATACAAATTTAAAAAAAATGTTAAAGAGAAAATCTCCGTATACTAAGCGAAAGACTACATGCAATCCTCATTCAATTGAATATCTATTTTCTTCTTTCTGTGCACAAATTAACAAATGAAATATATACTATGAAAAAAACCGAAACACATACATATACACACAAAAACTCAAACAATTATTTTATATGCATATATGCATGGAGCTTTTCTATAAAGTTTATTTACAGTTATTTATCAGGCATTCGTATTTGTTTTGTTTTCGGAACGAAAAGCAGTAAGGAAATCAACTTTTTATATTGAAAATGACAATATAAAACTGGAATAACCAAATTTCGCTGCAATAAATAAGTGAATATGTACTAAATAATTTAGATATGATAACATTTTATAAATATCATTTATTGCGCATATACCACGTAATACAATAATTCAGTAATAAATTCAAATTTGAATTCGATCGAGTATCAAATAAAAAAATATATTTATATGACTATAATGTGTAGGTAGTAGATGCAAATGTAGATCGTATAATATAGCGAATAGACGAATTGATTTAAAATTGTCGGTTTCTTCTCTTCGTCGTAAGGTTTTAGATATTAAAAAACAAGTAGAATGAATCCGCCGTTCCACACAGGGCTCGAATTCATCAAGTCGAATTCATACGACGCATGAAAATCCGGGATTTTTCCCATCTCAAATATTTTTATTTATAATATGTGTAAATTTTTCCATTTATCAACATACTTTTGTGTAAATTATATAGCATACGATGCAAACTATGCGAAAAAAATTCAAAAATTATTTTTTTTTCGACAATTTTTTTACAAATACATAGACATTTATCGATGACGACTTATTTTTAAGCCAAAAGCCGGCTTCAAAATGAAGCTTCGTGTGGAACGGCTAAATAGGACATTATATTAAAAATTTAATAAAAAATTGTTTATATGGGTGTTACACCTTTCCAAATTCGGTAGCAAATCACACGCAAATGTTGAAATTCACCAACATTAAGCGAACCAACAACATCCCGCCGTTCCAACAGTGCTTCAAATCGTATTCATACGACGGATAAAAATCCGGAGTTTAACAACATTAAGCAAACCAACAACATTCCGCCGTTCCACCAGTGCTTCAAATCATATTCATACGACGGATAAAAATCTAGAATTTTTCCCATCTCAAGCGTGAAGTTAGTAACTTATTTGATTTTTGCGACCAAATATAAAACAAAAATCAAATAAATTACTAACTTCACGCTTGAGATAGGAAAAATCCCGGATTTGTATCCGTCGTATGAATACGATTTCAAAGAAGCAGTTTATTCTTCGTCTCTTTCCCCGTTTAGCTATAACTGTGCGTTAGTACTTGCGGAAGCGATTGAGGAAAAAATTCGGCAGAATGGTACTTAATGTATTAAAACAACAACAAAGTTACAAATATTTTAACTCGGGTGTGGAACTAGTAGGCGGGTCATAAAGCATTTCACAAAATTTAATTTCTTCAAAGTGCGGTGCGGAAGCGAATGCGTCAATTTTCATTTCGAAAATAATATTTCGTTCGAAACTGATTGTTGGGATTTTTACAAATTTTCCATCTATAAGGCAAAAATTCAAATTTATCCGCGGTCCAGCGATAACGGACGAAAAAGTATGGGGTGATAGGAAGTTGATTGTGTATAAGTAGGTATCGATTATCATAGTTGTTTGTCACTCAGATTGACGCTAAATGGAATAATTTCCTATGATTGTGTATTTAATTCGAGAGTACTGAAGATAGACCAATGTACGGAACAATCACAATAAAACCCATTATAATGTGTAAAAATATCGCGATTTTGTATACAATAGAAAACAAAAGTAAAAAAAAATTACCCGAATTCAGCTATCAGGGTAAACAACTTACACTAGATGGGCTGTCAGGGTAACATTTTGACATAACATGTTCGTTCGAAAAAAGTTACCCGGAAAAGTTACCCAGTGTAACTGTAAAAAATCGCGATGTTTTGTCAGATTTTATAAAAAATGTACGCATTCATATGTACAAAAGTAAACGTCACAACATAAATATCAAAACAAAGACGCGCGCATTTGTACAATTCAATTTTAAATTTATTCTCGCTTTTAATAGATTTATTAAAATTGTAAGGATAATTTGTAATTTTGTGCGACGTATTTTCAAAATATGTTGTGTACTAAAATGTTGTGTTTAGGTGCGAAATTATATAATTTCTTATGTTTTTATTGAAAAATTATTGATATTGAGTGGTAATTAAATTAATAAAATTGAGATATGGGAGCCACTATATTGAAAAGTTTAATACTTTGCTTTATAATTGTTTATTATGCCGATTAAATGATAAACCTGGCACTTATAATAAACAATTTTCTGCTTTCTTTTCACCAATACTAATACAAAAATCGGGTAAATTTTTTTATGTTCTTTTACACAGAAATCGGGTGACTTTTTTCAAAAAGTCGAACGAATTTGCTATTAATGTTGGTTAGTGCATTCCAACATTTGCGTGTGAATTTATTTTATTAAAATAATACAATTATGCATTTATTGTTTGTTGTTATCGAATTTAGAAAAATATAGCAATCATATAAACGATTTTTTATGAAAAATTTAATATAATGTCCTATTCATTCTATTTGGATTTTAATATCCAAAATCACTATGACGAGATTTTAATATCTCTAAGACGAGAGAGAAAACTGACAATTTAAAATTAATTTCTCCATTCTCTATATTATACGATCGACACGTACATCTAATCCACCATTCCACAATTTGGATTATTTCGTCGTGATTTTTCCTCGTTTTCTTCCTCTTCACCAACAAACTAACAACAGTTTCTTGATAAAGGGGAAAGAAACGAGGAAAGAATCTTGACGAAAGAAACAAAGTGTGGAACGGCGGAATGTGTAGGGTATAGCCGTGTTTTTTATTAGCGCCCGATAGATGTATCCGGAGCACCCAATTTTCTATGTCAAAACTTATATTTAGCGCGCTATTTTGGCATATAATTAGTTTATTTAACTCTAAATTAAGATTTTTCATTCAACTTTTTAGTTAAAAATCGATGAAAAATAGCCTTGTTTTATTTGCTACGCTTTTTTTTGAAAAAGTTGCTCTAGACCGCGATAAATTATATTTTGATTTTTTAAACAATTCACATATTATTAAAATATTTGTTCTTCACCATTTTTGTACTGTGATTTTACAATAACTAAACTATCAATTTGAATACTTCTCCATAGTCTAAATCGCGTGGTCTGTACGTGACAACTGTCAAAAATTCACTCGTATTAACAAAATGGCGGCAAATTTACATCCGGCGCTCTTGCTGAGACACTCTATATTTAAATGACTACAGCCGTGTTTTATTAGCCGTGTTTTTTTATTAGCGCCCGATAGTTGTATCCGGAGCACACAATTCTCTATATCAAAACATATATTTAGCGCGCTATTTTTGCATATAATTATTAATTAAGAGTTTTCATTCAACTTTTTAGTTAAAATTCGATAAAAAAATATCTTGCTCTACGTATTTATCGGGAGCCGCTATCGGGAACGCTATCTATTTCAAAGGGAAATGTTAAATCTTCTTCGTTTTGTACAACCCTTAAACCAAAGCAAACCATTCTCGTTTATAAATTGTAACGTAATGTCAATTTTTTTGATTTATGATTTTGAGAAAAACATACGAAATTGTTTTTTAGTAAAAAGTGTATATAATATATAATATAATTTCCGTAATATGTCTTTTTATTAATCTTATGATGTATCAAGGTAGGTTTTATGCAGAAATTTATAATTTTATTAATAAATTAATTTCAAATATTTCGCCATGTTGGTTATCATCAGTGGAAAAAAATGTGTATAAAAGCGACAGCGGTGAATAATAGCTGCAGTTTCAGTAAAAATTTCACTTCGGCGCCGGATAGTACTCGAATAATAAACCACGGCTATAGCCGAAATATTTGAATTAATTTACTAATAAAATTATAAATTTCTCTATAAAAAGCCTTGATCCATCATAAGATTAATAAAAAGACAAATTGCGGAAATTATAATATATATTATAAACACTTTTTACTAAAAAACAATTTCGTATGTTTTTCTCGAAATCTTAAAACAAAAAAAATGGCATTACGTCAAAATTTGTAAAGAGAATGGTTTGCTTTAGTTTAAGGGTTATAACAAAGGGAATTTAAAATTTCCCTTTGAAATGGATAGCGCTTCCGACAGCGGCTCCCGATAAATAGATAGTGCAAGATATTTTTTATCGATTTTTAACTAAAAAGTTGAATGAAAAATCTTAGTTTAGAGTTAAACAAATTAATTATATGCAAAAATAGGGCGCTAAATATAAGTTTTGGCATAGAAAATTGGGTGCTCCGGATACATCTATCGGACGCTAATAAAAAAAACACGGCTATTGTAATTTTCAATATAAAAAGTTGATTTCCTTATTGCTTTTTATTCCGAAAACAAATCAAATGCCAATGCCTGATAAATAAATGTAAATATACTTTATAGAAAAGCTGCTTACATATAAAATAATTGTTTTATTTGGGTTTTTGTGTGTATATGCATATGTACTTCGGTTTCATTTTTTCATATTTCATTTTTTAATTTGTGTACAGAAAGAAGAAAAGAGATATTCAATTAAATGAGGAGTGTATATAGTCGTTTGCTTGGTATACGGAGATTTCTCCTTTAAACTTTTGTTTTATAATTTTTATATAGATCTTTTCTCAGTTTTACTTGGTCATCGAATGAATTTATTATTTGTGGTAAAAGTAAGAAAAATACACATAATTTAAGACCAACAAACTTAAATTATCCCTCTTGAAAATATACATTTTGTACTTATCATACTTTCATTTGCTAATGACCGAGATAATATTTACGACGATATGTATGCTAAGCGACAGGCTGACAAATTAAATCTATTCTTACACTGCCAAATTTAGAGTACAGATTTTGTTAGCTAGTATACTGAAATATTTTAATAAACTATTAAATGATCAGCTTTAATTTTCCGTCGTAATAATTTAAAAGCAAAATTTTATATTCACGTCGATTATAGAATCCGCGGGAACGAATCGATTGCGGATTGAAAACTGCATGTAAAAAAAACATAAATCAATATTTTACATCAGGATATCATGGAAATTCCTATGGATTTTCGTACAATTAGTAAAGTAAAATTTGTTATTGATGCGCAACTATTTTTTTGCGTTTGTACGGGGAATCACAAAAACGATTTGTATGGTAATCAATACAAATTTTCTTGGCTACTTTGATTTATAGCAATTGTTTTTCATTTTATTTATATGCATTTTCCAATTCGCATTCGATTCCCTCCCGCGGATTCTATAATCTACGTGATTATATTTTTAAACTATAACGATGGAAACTCAGTATTAAACCAAATAATTCCCGTTTCTAATTATATTATCTGTTCATCACTGTAGTGTGCAAATATACATTTATAATTTTTTTTATACCTTATAGCAATCTAAACATACTACAAAACCACACTTTCCACAAGCCCAATGGTAGTTGAATAGTGTAGTTTCGCATACGTCACACATTTCACGGACGCCTTGTACAACTCGTTTCCAAGCAATTATTTTGTCTATAAAAAAAAATTGGTATGTAGAAATTTTCAAACTTTAACTAATAATTCATTGTTACCTTCATTCATATGCTCCGACATGGCTTCTTTCTCTTGTTGTAATAAATCACAAAATTGATCTCCGACCTGCGACAGCAAAAATCGACACATTTGTAAATCTAGATCAGTTGGGGGATTTTCTTGATCCGGCATCCATAGTTTTAAGTCTTCATCTGTAGGATCTTTGTGGGGGTCTGAGAAACCAGCAATAGCTAATTGAGCATTTTTTGTATACCGCAATCTACGAAACGCATAAAATCGACAAAATATATTTGGTGTGTTTTTCGAACGTTGATTCGGTGTCCATCGACACTCACGGCATTTAGCTAATTTCGGTGCAACTTCAAAACATGGACCGTCTTGTAAAAACGAATCACCAGTTTTCTTTAATTGGGATATTGCAGGTTTGCGAAAAGGATCGTTCACTGTAGGTTCTCCTTTTTGAGTTTTTTTTTTAATGCTGCTAGACCTTCAAAACAATATATTCGATTCAACATTTAAGAAAATTAAACTAAATATTTAAAATTTTACCATTGTTCATCTTTGGATGATGAAGATTTAGGTCTTCTTCCTCTCTTTCGGGGTTCTTTATTGTCAGCTATGTTAGATTCTCGCCCTGATCCGTTTGAGTTTTTTTTATTGCCTTGTGATGTACTTGTACCGCTATCGCTATCCTTGTCTGATATACTTTCATGGTCGCTGTCGCTGTCTTTATCACTTTCACTTATTGTATTTGTCACCACCTAATTTATAATTTTTGGTGAAATTCAAAAAAAAGTTCAACATGAATAAAACATTTAAGGTTTATTAGACAAAAGTAAAAGTATTATTTTATATATTATTAAATTTGAGTTCTGTTCAACGTGTCGATCTATTTTAGTATTATCTGCTGTGAACAATTTTTTTTAATTTTAAGTTTTTTTACATAATTCAACATTGCCATGGCAATTAATCATAAATGACTTGAAGTAATAAATATATAAATAGTGATTTGAATCAGAATTAAGTACACACGGGTCATCCCAATATATTGTCAAGTCAGCCTCCAAAAATCATCTTAAAACTATTTCTTTTATCTATTGTCCCTGATTTGAACATGTTTGTAATGGTAGGGCAGCATATTTATCTCTAGGAGTTTGACTACATTTTTTTAATGGGTATGGGGTTTACCAAGAAAAATGTGTATGCAAAAAATCAAGTTTTTCTGAGATGGTTTTCAACTTAAAACATGTAACCCACAATTCCCAAGTATGGCAGGTTTCAATCTTTTCGACATTTTGCAAAGTTAAAAGTTAAGTTTTTCAAACTTAAGAAGCACATAAGAACCACTATGAAAATTATCGCTCATTCTGCACATAAACGTCATATAAATGAAGCGCACAATTTTTCTTCAATTTGATGCACCTAAATTCCATAGTATTCTACATTTTGTTTCCTCTAAAAATATACTTAGCCCTCTCACAATTCGTAATGTGCAATGCATATTTAACTCTTCAATGGCTGGTTAACCATTACCTTCAACTAAAATCTGACCGCTATATATTTAATGAAATAAAACATTTCTAAATCTGACTTTATGTTAACCTCCGTCAAGTTTTACCGGACAAATTTGACTGAGAATAATGAAAAGAGTAAAACCAACCAACTAAAACATTTTATTTGATAAAGAAACTTTGCCTTTATATATCGTTATCGATATATGCCTTTATATATCGCCGAGAGATTAGGAAGAAAACGAAGTAAACATATTTGTTTTCTCGGTTCGATGTGTGCAAACGTTTCAATTTATTTCATTCTGCGATCATTGTTTATCTATTTATTAAAGCACGGACAATTCACCAATCACACGCCACATATTGAGCATGAAAGCTCATTTGTAATGAGGTGTGCAGCTCAATTAATTCAAAACATGATATTGCCTTCTTTGTTGTCATTTCGATAATTTATGAAGATATTCTGCCAAATATAACGATGAAGGCCCTTGACTATCGCTCATTTTTGGTCTATAATAATTGCACGTAATAACTCCAGCCTGACAATTATAGCTGCTTAGTGTACGACACTAAAAATTTGGTAAATGTTGATGCGATACTTTTATAGCAATTTCTATTATGATGCTTTTATTTATATGGCTTTAAGACTACATCTCGTTATAAATTAACTCGTTATTAGTATTGAAAATTAATAATTTAAATTTATTTTAGAACAGTAAGAAAAAATAAACAAACACGTCTTTTCGACGTGAAAATCAAAGGCAACTCCGACGTTTGTTTGGTAGTGTATTTACCAAATTTCATTTAACTACATAAATATGTGTTAGAGCAGAAACAAAAAAAAAATTATAATTTACGTTGTATTGTTAGTGTAACCAACACAATCTTTGGTAAGAATTTAGATACAGTCGATTCCGCTTAATCGGGACACCGGTTAATCGGGACAGCCGCTGAACTGGGACAAATCTTACACGCAAACAAAACCAAGCAAATATGCAACACAAATTTATTTATTATTTAACTTTAAACCATTTCAAGGTTGGGACATAATACTGCTTTAACCTACGTTGAAAGCTGTACTTACTTATGTAAAAATCAACGGGTGGCCAATGTTATTCGACGTCATATTGATTGGTTCATTTGCGCCGTACTTTGCTCATACTTTTCACAGCAAAATGACACAATAACAACTCACAACTTGTTATTTTCGTTGCAAAATAATTTCAATGGGAAATTTGAAGATGTCGCTCCAATCGCTTAATGGATTTAAGGGAAAATGATTTGAAAATATTTTGTATTATTGTTTTTCTTAAATTATAAATTAGTTATTTTAGTGCTTTAGCATAAAAAATTGCAATAAAATAAAGTTCTTATTAATTATACGTCTCGAATAAACAAAAACAATAATCAAAATTTCGTTTAACGTACTAGTACTCACTCTTAAAGGTCGGCGATTGATCGTCGTAGAAGAAAGACGTGTTTTTGTCTCTCCTTTAAATAAGTTAATATTTTAAATCAAATCAGTTTAAATTAACTAATAAATTAATGTGTGTTGATAAATAAATAATAATGTCAATAATAATTTGTGTGAATTTAATTAGTGAAGTGAAAAGTTATACTCGTAGCTATTGTATAGTTATATAATTTGTGTATGGTGCGCTTGCAATAGTGTAGAATATTTACATAACAATTTTTGGTTACATGTATGTATTTTGATACCGTTGCTTGAATGCATCATACCATAACCAACTACAATAGAAGCCCTGCTACAGCAATACGCACAAAGGAATCCAAACTACAGAAAGTTGATTAGAGTATATGTATACATTGTATTGTTTCCAAATAAAATTCAATATGTTCACACACTAATATCATTGGTTTGTACCATAAAGCAAAATATACATAAGAGGACTCATGTAGACATTCAGAGGTTAATCATCTATTTTACTATTGGCAATCTGTATAAGCCTAACAAGAACAATGAACTATAAAATAACTATGCCGATATGTTTATAAGATATGTATATATGGCTTAAATATAGCAAAAAATTAAATTTGTGTATATAAATATATCAAAACTATAAAATAAGATTAACCTCGTAGAAATGGGATTATAAAATTTACACTACTTGATTCTCTTATATATATATATATTTATTCCTCGATGTTTGTAATGATGAAAACGATGATCGAAAAAACATAAAAAAAATTTGTTTTATCTAACAAATTAAGAAGCAAAATACGTAATTACTATTAAATATTTAGCTTCTTAAAAGAACTAAAAATTATTTGATTACTATTATTAAAATAAACAAAATATTAAAACAAAAAAAAATATCTTTGAAAACCAAAAAATTGACAGCCACTACATAAAGAAACATATGTGCTAACTCGCTAACTAGTTAAATAAGTAGTGGTGCGAAATGACAAAATGAGCAGAAGAACAAAAAAAAATTACATAGCATTGTTGGTGTACGCAACACAATAATCTGTAGTTTCTTGTATGTTGGTATCTGCGTTTCAGACTTTGTTCATGGCTTTTAATTGTTCTTGGTTTTGATCATACGCATTGCATGCATACCTTCATTGTGTAGAACTTTTTTGATTCCAAAGGATGCAAAAGATAAGTGTATTTTTCATTTTTTCATCGTTTTAATACATATTTTAATAGATATTAACACACATATTTGTTCCAATTTTAAGTATATAAACATATTTTATAGTGGATCATATAGTGGGTTATTCGAGTATTGTCTACGCAAGAAGGGGTTTTTCATTTCTGTTGTTCTGTTTAGTTACACTCACTAACAATTTTTGTTGTTGTTTTGCTATGGAGAGTATCAGAATCTACTTAAATATAAGTCCTGCTAACTCCACACATATGAAATATACAATAACTAACTAACGATGTATTGGTAATTTTTTTTTTGAAATAACTAAGTATAAATGTGTTGGTACAGAAACAAACAAAAAATGAAAAAAAAAAATCAAATTTACATTGGATTTTTAGTGTAACCAACACAATCTGCGGTAGTTATTTTTATATAGATACTGTCAATGAGAGTTAGAGCAGGACTTATTTTTAAGTAGATTCTGGGAGTATGCATGTTTGGTGATTTTTCGTTTTTTCTGATTTTCGTAGTTTTGCAACCTATCTTTTGTTTTATATATGTAAATACATAAGTATTTACTCGAACATATTCTATTGTAAAATGGTTTTTCAATGTGTGTATGATGAGCGCCAAAATTTACTTAAATATTTAAGTAGATTTTGTGAGCGCACAAGAATGAATATATAATAATCGATGAACCTATATATGTTTTCGGCCGTCTCGCAATGTATGGACTTTGTATATACATATGTATATAAAGCATAAACACGGGAAAGAGCTTTCACTTTGCGTTTATACTTGCGGAAATTGGTGCGGCGCTGGTATGTCACACTCGCTCCGCAAGTATGAATATATACCTGCAGGAGCGAGTGTGATATGTTGATGCCGCGCTGGTTTCCGCGAATATAAACGCGCAGTCATACGGGTGATATGGATTTTTTGAAGATTTTTTTTTTATGATTTTATTAGTTTGTTATTTGTAGGTGCGATGAAGAGATAGATTTACATTCTCCTGAGCGTGAACTTTATATATCTTTGGTTTTGGATAATTGTTTTTTATTTTTTAGATAGTTTTCGGTTAGAGATTAACTATTTTAGCGGTGATGCCGTTGATTTGGTGATCTCGTATAAAGTGTGTAGAGCGTGGTTGTCGTATACATGAAGAGTGGGAGTTTCGTTCGTTTCTCTTCTCGAGGTCATCCACTCTATGTGCATATACACAAATTTTGTTCTGTATATTGTGATCATTGGATTAGGGATGTCATAGTGGGGAATGCTGAAGTTCTGAATGAGGATTGATTTGAAGGTGAAAGCAGTTTGTCGGGATTGAGGGTGGCTAGGCAAAATTTATGCTCGGGTGACTGGGGGTTTGTTTCTCCTTCGCATGTGCAGGATGTGGATGGGTAGGGTCGAGGAAGATTTTAACAAAATATAATTTCCATGGCATTTGTGTGAGGGTGTTTTTTCGTGTCTACGTTTTTAGGCCTGCATGCATACAAACCGTATTTTTTATTTGTCTTCTACTTGCCGTATTTTTATTTCAGAGATTAACTAATTTTAGTTATTAACTAAATATTATTCCTCTATCTAATTATTCAACTTCTGAATAATAAATTATTATTGTTAAATTAAATTAATTATAAATTAAGCTAATAAGAGCTAGATTTAATTTTGCATGGTATAAGTAATTAGATTATAATTATAATAATATTTTCTCGAGTTGGGTGGAGGAAATGGTTAATCACTCATAATAATGAAGTTTTGTTTCAGGAAATTTACCAATTAAATATTTTTTTAGAATCTTGATTGCTGATTGTTTGTATCCAGACTGCTTAGATGTCTGTAACCGGGTCGAGTCTATCATGTCTGGTGACCTTTCCTGTCCCTCCATCTTGTTATGTGTAGGGGGTATACGGTGGGCCCGGCGTATCTGGGATCCCCGCTTAGCCTTGGCCGTACATTCTGATCAATCAAATAATTGTCCGTTTTTATTAATAGTTTCATTTCAATATTTTAATAATTTTTCGTTCCTTACTTTAAACAATACACTTAAAACAATAAAATTGTCGGCAAATATAATTTCAGGCATTGTTGATATTTCAGGATTATGATAACGTACCTAGGATCGCCGTTATAGCTGGCCCGTACGCCTCTATTATATCATATCATACCATATACGTTAGTGCTCACTCTTAAAATTTGCCCCTAGTTAGTGTAATTTTATTATATCATTTTCTTTATTGTAATTATATGGTTGGGTTGCGAGTTTAATATAGAAATACAATTGCTCGTTTTTAACTTTCGTTCTGTTATATTTCTCATCGATACGGAACAATTACAATAAAACCCATTACAATAGAAAACAACAAAAGTAAAAATTAGAAAATAAATTCGTAAAAAACACGAAAAGTTAATTGTGAGAATGAAACATAGATGAAAAATATGAAAGAATCGATTTTGTTAGGCTAGCAGTAATTCGCTAGAACTACAAATACATGGTATTGTCCTATATATATATAGATAATATTCCAATGTAAATACTACAACATCAGTCGTCGCGACCTGATGAGAAGACTGATTTTTTCAAATCAATAATCTCATCCGTTCGAAACTGATTGTGGGGATTCTTACAAATTTTCCATCTATGAGTCAAAAATTCAAAAGAACGAAACGAATAAAAATCGAAAGATACTTTATTATTACAAACTAAGATATTCACCAACCACTCCAATTGTCATAGTCGCCTCACGTTATTTTAGACGACTATAATAATTGACGACGACGTCAATTAATTATTACTATTATCATAGTCGCTTTTTAAGTAGCCCATATATTATACAACATGTTGTACAACTTGGTTGGTAATTTATCACGATCGAAATTTTGATTTTAAGTAGGCGTTGTTCAACATGTTGAACTATTTATGGAAGAGTTTAATAAACTAACAATAGAAATCGACATCTAAAATATCAAATATAAACAAATTTACATCGGTATATGGATGTGCTTGTATTTCTTAATCAAAATTTAAATTTAAAAGGTAAAACTTATAAAATAAAAAATGATGATACTAAATATTAAAGAATAGCGAAGTGTTTTCGATAAATTTAAAGAAAAATCATTGTTATGGCAAAGCAGCAGTGAACACTACAAAAATAAATTCCTTAAAATGAAAGCTTGGAAGGAATTATTGATAGAATACCAAAACATTGAATCAGATGCAACAGTCGAACAATTAAAGTGAAAAATAATTAATAATAGAACTTGTTACCGTAGAGAAAGGAAAGAGTAAATGCGAGTAAAAAATCGGGAGCAGGATTTGACGATATATACATACCATCATTATGGTATTTCGATAAGTTAAATTTTTTAAAAGATCAAGAAAGGCCGGAAACATCTTCAATGGATTCTGATAAGGAAATTTCTATTTTAGTAATTCAAAAATTACAAAAGTAATTATTTAAATATAAATGTTGTCTTTATATATTTGTTTAGTCTGAATCTGCTGCAGAACCAGAACCAATACATCATAAAAGACGCCCCAATACTAGAGATCAGTTTTTACGCAGAGATGGGGATTATTTGGACAAACTTCTAGTAGCAATTAGAAAGGGATGCAGCGATCATATTTTCTGAAGGATGGGCTTGTAGTTTTCGAAAATTAAATGCTGAACAGCAAATGTTTGCAAAAAAAATCAATTGATGAAACATTAGCCGTGTTTTAATATTGGAGCACTATAAAGAGCCGAAGGGAAATTTATACAGAAACTGTAGCTATTTATTCATTGATGTCGCTATACCATAAAAATGAAAAATAAATTCATCCATAAAAAAACATTTAACGACCTGAAATATACCAATTAACATTTATTTTGGCATGACGTTATAAAAAATAAATCATCTTGCTGCGTTTTAAATTTTTATTGTAAGATTAAATTTCTAATGGTTTAAAGGTTGTACAAAACAAAGGAAATTTAAAATTTCCCTTTGAAATGGATAGTGCTCCCGATAAATAGGTAGTGCAAGATATTTTTTTATCGATTTTAAACTAAAAAGTTGAATGAAAAATCTTAGTTTAGAATTAAATAAATTAATTATATGCAAAAATAGCGCGCTAAATATAAGTTTTGACATAGAAAATTGCGTGCTCCGGATACATCTATCGGGCGCTAATAAAAAAACACGGCTATTATTACTAGGTCAATTAAATAAGCTGTCATTGTCAAATACTGTATCCACACCAGAAACCCTATGTAGTTGTTTAACAGCCAGGTCGGAAACTCCATACAGGCATATATCATCAACTCCTCTGCAGTATTCCGACCGTACTCATACTCCAAGGCAGCCACGTTTTTTTGTCTGATGATTCGAATACAGTAACAGCATTACCAACCCAAATCAGTTGTTCATCAACTACGTCGCAAACTCCATCTATTCAAACACTTTCTAGATTATCAGTTCCACCGAAGTTCTACCATCGAATTCATACTGCAAGACAGCCACATTCCAAACGGAACATACCAAAGCCAAATTACAAACGGAACATATCAAAGCCTACACGATCTTCTGAATGATGAGTTCTACAAAAAATGATTTATTTGAATATCTTATATTTATTTAACTACAATAATTTCATGAAATAAAAAATGAATATATAAATGAATTATTATGTATTGAGTAGTTTTAAAACTTCCATAAATTTATTTCTAATGCACTTCGCTTCTTTACTTGAATTCCTTGACACATTGGAATTAAGGCCTGCCTAGAAGGAAGGAATAGGAAGTTGATGCTGTCAATGTCTGTTATTGTCAATGTAAAAAGTTCCCTGTTTCTTTTTTAAATAATTATGAAGATAATTATGCCAAATGTATTTTCAACTCTTACTCTGGCTGAGCTTAATTTCTTGTTGAATGTAACTCGTCATTTGTGAGATTATCATGGACATACGGCTTCATTAAGTCTGGCCTTAGTGAAAGTGTATCGTGGTGGAATATGGGCATCAAGAAACGGAGCGGAGGGATCTGGCAAACCAAGTTCTCCATTATTTAGTTTTTCGAAAAATTTTGAGTTTGAGAAAACTCCTCTGTCGAAAATTCTTCCATTGTTCCAACATCCACCATTATGAACTCAGAATCGGTGTTAACTACTGCCATCAGGACTACACTAAATGTCTTTTTATAATTGAAATAAAAAGATCCTGATTTTGACAGCTTCTTAATGTGGATAGGTTTGCCATCTATGGCTCCTAGGCAGTTCGGGTATCCAGTTTTTTCCAAAATACTTTCTTGCCTCGACTTTCCAATTTTTTGAAGTTTTGAGTAACTAAAATAAATACAAAATTATTTATAATGATAACTAATCATTTATTTTGTTTCAATAGTAGCCATTATATTTTGTTTTAATACTAATTAAATGCCTGACATGTTTCAATAATAATTCTTCCGAAATCCTTGAATGCATTCCCAGTTGCTAAGAATGTCAACGTTATAGAAAGTCGGGTCTCTATCGAAAGTGCTCCTCGTATGAAGCTGTCCTGTTTTTTTATAAAAGGCGAAAGCTTTTCCAAAAGACCATTGAAATAATCTTGATTCATTCGCATATAGTTCTTATTCTCTAATTTTTTTTAACAATTTTTTACGTTTGAATACTGTTTTTTATCAGCTAACCACCCTTTCTGCCATTTTATTTTTTCCCATGTTTGTTTTTTTCGTTAGATAATTCTGTAATCACCATTAACGCAATTACGTTATCCATATTTTTAATTTAAACAACCAATTAAACAAATTTAATGGTAGCAACTATCAAAGCACAAAAACTATTATCAACTGTCAAAATATTCAACTAGTAAGTTATCAACCTGTGATCAACACGAGCTGTATTACGCCTATAGTCAGTTTAACCAACAAATGTCACTTAAAATGACATTCTTGTCAGATCAATTTTACAAATGAGGAGAAGTGACTAGTATGTACTCGAATTTTCTTCTTAATTGTCAGAAGGAAAAGAAGTGACTAATATTTTCTTCTTATTTTTCTTAATTGTTGTCGTGGCGCTTGAATCGGCTACAACAATACCAATTTTGACCCTAGTCATGTCACTTAAAATGAAACGAAAATGACAAGTGGAGTGATAAACAGAACCAAAGATACAGCGGCAAGCGACATATCTATGACAAGCGATAACGTCTGTCAAATTAAAATGCACATAAACAATAGGATGCTAACATAACCAATGTGGCTGACGAAGCCGACATTGACACCGAATATTTTTTTAGAATTTATTTGTAATTTTGTCATCGTCGCTGCAATGCTACCAACTAGTTTGAGATTACTATGTGACTATCAAATCTGAATGTTGTACCCAATGATTTTTGTAAAACAATTAAAAAATAGTCGATAAAAAAATAAATTAATTATTTTAGGATTGTTTTGTTATTATTTTTCTTACTTTGCCGCTTTTGTTGCATTTACCATTTGTATATATTATGTACAAATGTATTTTGTCGATGTATCCTAGCCGCTGTATCCCTGGTTCTGATTATACCGAATGAAGATTTCATATTAGTTGTATGTGACGTGAAGGACGAAGTGTACTGAACGTGTCTAATAATGTTTTTAAGATATTACGGAATAAAATATTACATAATTGACTGAATGAAATAACAAAAATAGGTACATATTCATATAATTTATTAAAATATTATTACTTCATTTTGTTTTATTTTTAAATCTAGAGCATTTGCTTCATTCGTAATTTATTTTTAATTTAGGCTAAATGCGAAAGGAACAAATGAGGATTGTAAATTGGGCGCTAAAAGCAAATAAATTAATATTTTTATTTCATTACCAGCTCTACTAAAACCGTCGATAGTATAATTCGATAATAGTTAATACTGTTATATTATCACTCCATGACGGTTTTTAATCGTACGATCTGAAATTTGTCTTTTCAAATTAAGCGTTTAATAAAAAACTGATATTATTAATTTATTTTACGAGGATTGCCTTTATATGTCGGGGTATAAAAATTGGTATATTTATACCAATTTTCGGAACTTTTTTTCCACTCCGATTGAGGTACCTACAAAACATGTATTTTGAACGCATCCAGCGCCTCTTCAGGTGTCGATAATTGTTGACCTCGCTTTATTTTTGATTTGCGGGAATAAAAAGAAGTCATTGGGTGTCAAATCAAGACTATACAGTGGATGAACCATTAATTCGATGTTTTGACTGCTCATTAGTTGTTTGTGCCGATGTATGAGAGCTCGCATTATCGTAAAGGAGAATTATCCGCCGTCGGCGGTTGGTTTTCCTTATTTCCCCGAAGACTTCTAGCAAACAAAAAGTTGTGTACCAGCCATAATCAACCGTTTCTACGTTGCACCGAAGAACAGGCGACCATTTGCTTCGAAGTGCTTCTTGTGCAGACAACTTTTGTTGGATTTGGCTCATATTGAAACACCCTTACCATCAGCTGCTGTTAGATTGATTATCTATCACGATGTTATAGACATGTTTTGAAGCACCGCGATTTTATTTTTTGGTCACTTCTTTCGATCAATTGACACGACTGTTTCTTTTAGCGTTTGTCAAGTTATGTGGGATCCAACGCGAGCAATTTTTTTTATGGTCAAATGTTCATGCAATAATGAATGTATGCTGGTTCCACTAATGCCCAAAAGTGCCTCAATCTCACGATAAATCATATGACGATGTTGCAGTATCAGTTCATGCAACAGCATCAATGTTTTTTGGAAAAACAACCAATTTTGAACGATCTCCGCGAAATTCGTCTTTGAGCGAACTGCGGCCACGATTGAATTCTTTAAACGATCGATAAATACTGGTCCTTGATGGTGCTTCATCGCCAAATTCGAATTAAGTTCATCAATGAATTGTTGTTGAGTTAATCCAAGGTGAAAGTTGTAAAAATAATCGCACGAAAATGTTACTATAACAAAAAAATTAGCGGCAGTATAAAAAAACGTGCTGAGTAAACATACCGTCTAAAATCTCAAACTTTACTATAGTTACAATATGACAGTACTAGAGTTGCCCAATTCTGATTTATAAAAGGCATCCCACGTATACAAATTATAAGTTACACGATTTTTATTTTTCAAGCGGTTCTCCTTGATAATAAAATATTAAAAATGATAACGGATAAGCTAAGAAAGTTAACACACATTTTCAATGTTAAAAATACAATTTGATACATATTATATTTTGAAAGTATACTCAAATATTTTCGGTTTTCCATTCCCAAAAATTCATATGATTTTTAAAAAGTACCTTCAAACGATATTGATTCCGAATGCACGACCAAGTTCTTGCACAGGATCTCCCGGATGAAGCCGGGCCCAAGGTACACTCTTTTTACATATAACAAAACCGAAGGATTGGATAAATTAATTCGATGGGACAGAATCGGCCCGGTTACAGACAGACATCTAGGTATAGCCGATAGTTAATAACACAATGACAACACAATTCCAATCTACTAGAGGAAGGATAAAGGTTTAATAACGATGGTATTTTTCATCAACAATTGCTTCTTTAAAACAGCAATTTACGAAAAAAAATATTACTACATCCATCTGGAAATTTCCTGAAATTTAATTCTAAAATAATACTTTCAGGTAGGTTACAGACACCTAGGTACAGCCGATAGTAAGTAACACAATGACAACACAATCCTAATCAGCAATTAATATTCCATTTCCTTCCATGAACACTCTACCTTGAGAAATAAAATTTAAACTTAGATTTTATAATAGTTTCATATAAAGCTGGATATGAATTTCCTGAAATTTAATTTTTACGTAGTAGTTTCACTTCAACTATTCAATGACTTAAAATTAATTAATAATAATGTCGATATAAAAGATAGTTCATGTCTGATGAATTCCTCTAAACTAAATCAAGGCTATATATAGAAATAGAATAATTAATGTATCATTTTAAAACCTCAGCTAAACAATCATTATTCAAATATTCAGCCATTTCACAATAAAATTTATTTTAGTTTTCGGGTTCTAAATAACCAAAAATTAAGTCACCTATAGCATAAAAAGAATGCTTATTTTCATATTAATTTATCGCATAAATTTTATCACTACGAGTATTTAATTAATTAGTACACCATTAGTAGAAAATATTACTATTCTAAGCTAAAATTTCGGATTTAAATGAATTAATTGTATTAATAGAATATATAGTAACCCATAGTATAAAAATACTAAAAACCATTAGTATAAATTAAGTTTAGTTTATACTCTTCGTAAAAGTTTTAAGCTGAAATAACAAACACATCATAAAACAAGTTTTATTGAATATTAAATCAAGTTAAATTAGATCTTTCCATAATTATGATTTAAGCTTGAATGGAGGTTTATAATATTTGCAAATAATTTTGATTATATTTAGATCAATAATTTGTTTGCTAAAGAAGATAATTTATCTTCTTTAGCAAACAAATTGTTGATTTAAAATATAATCAAAATTATTTGCAAATATTGTAAACCTCCATCCAAAATCAAAATATCTTGATCATTTAATATAAATTAGGCTATTAGTAACAATAATACAAATCAAATTGGATGTTTTAAACTTTTTCGATGAAGATTCGCACTGAAATACCAAATTTATTATTCAATCAGTAATTTTATATACAAAAGCAGTTCTGTAAAATAATTCAAAATTAGTCGACACATTATAAAATTACACATTTTAAAATAAATTGGGATGAATATCGATCAATCATTATCTCGCCATAATTAAGACCTACACCCAAATTGTCTTCCTTAGCAAAACAAATTGTTGATCTAAACTAAAATCAAAACTATTTGCCCCACCCAAAATCTTGATCAGTTAATTTAAATTAATTTACCTTAAATTAAAAAAGCTATGAAATTTGATCTGAACCAGAAAATAAGTTAAAGCAGAGTAAAGTTAAATAATTAGAGTAGAGTTAGTAAATAAAATAATATATGGGTCATTCCATTATATTTCAGGGAATTATTCACAATTTTCAAAATTTTTCTCTTAGATTTTAATTTTTTGTTTTTTTCGTCTTCCTTGTGTAAATATTGGCATGCAAAAGTGTTTTTTTGTTTTTTATTTTGACAATCGAAATTCCTGTTATTCGATATATCAGTTTTGACATCTTTCGCACTTTTAATATTGTGTCTATACATAAAATGTTGTATTTGCCGTTCTGTAAAAGATATTGTTGTCGTTTTTACTACGTTAGAAAGGTGAATATTTATGGTTAACAAATGAATAAATAAAAATTTCAAAGTACCGTTATTTTCGAAGTTATGGCAAGATATATGTGCGCACGGCTTTTTACCGCTAGAAGGCGTAGCTACCAAAATCTTAATACTATTTATACACGGTTTGAAAGGTAGAGGTTCAGCCTTTTAAACATGCTATAAATCATATTTGCACTGCATCTAGTTTGGCTGCTATGTACATGACTAGGCTTAAAGTAAAGGCTTAAAAATTACAAAATTTTCATTTTATTCGTTGTGAATGTGAATCAAATTTAGGAAAACAGGCGACATATAATACTGTGGGCAAAAAATAGTAAGACTTTGTTCATAATTTTAAAATTCTTTATTTATTTCTCCAAATCTATTTCGTCCCCCTCAAAGTAATCCCCCAGCCTCAATACACTTGTTCCAACGTTTTTTCCAATCCTCGAAACAGTTGTTAAAGTCAATTTCGGGAATAGCCTCCAATGCGCGTAGCGATTCACGTTTAATATCTTCAATTGACTCAAAACGGTTTCCTCGGAGCGGTCGTTTGAGTTTGCTGAACAGCTAGAAGTCATACTGAGTTAAATCAGGCAAATACGGTGGTTGCGGAACGATATGGGTGAAATTTTTGGCGAAAAAATCACGTAAAACCAATGCAGTATGATAAGGTGCATTATCGTGGTGCAAACACCAAGAGTTGTCGACCCATAATTCCGGCCTCTTTTTACGAATAGCTTCGCGCAAACGACGCATAACACTCAAATAGTATTCCTTGTTGATAGTTTGGCCGGTCGGAAGGAATTCGGAGTGCACCACACCTCGATAATCGAAGAAAACTGTCAACATCACCTTGATTTTTGACTTGTTTTGACGTGGTTTTTTCGACTTCGGCTCATCTTTGGCACGATATTCGGCCGATTGATCGTCTGTTTCCGGATCGTAAGCATAGATCCAAGACTCATCGCCATTTATAATACGTTTCATGACATCCTGGTAGTCGGAAAGCATTGTTTCACAGACGTCAACGCGACGCTGTTTTTCCAAAAAATTGAGTGATTTTGGAACCAATCGTTTTCACTGATCCTTCCGATATTTCAACGATGCCAATAAGGTCTCTGACTGTTAATCGTCGATTCTCGAGCACCAATTCCTTGATTTTATTAACGTGTTGATCATCAGTTGATGTTGATGGCCATCCTAGACGTGGTTCGTCGTCAACACGCTCTCGACCCTCTTTGAACAATTTGTACCAATCAAAAACACTTGCTCACGATATACAATTATCACCGAAGGCCTTTTGCAACATTCTGAACGTTTCGGCACCACAAAATTGCTTCCGCACACAAAATTTAATGGAACTTCTTTGTTGAATAATTTCACTCGTTGTAAAAATCGCCGAATGCACTTTTTGTACTTCAGAAAGACAAGCTAAACACTAATGATTATTTTGATGTGACATTTGGCACAGATGTCACAGACAGTCATACCAACATAGGAAGAAAAATATTTCGACGAATGGTTTTCCGCGCGGTTTTTAATTTTAATTAAAAAGTCTTACTACTTTTTGCCCACAGTAGTATGCTATACCTAGGAATAACTTGATCACAATTAAGTAGAGCTTCAAATGAGTCTAAGAGCAAAACTTTATGTTACATAATTTGAGCACCAGAGGATTTCAAATTTACAATTCGCATTTAATTTTCTCTATTAGTAAAACAAATATGTAACTTAAATTCAATTTTAATGTGTTTTAAGTTTTAAACCTGAAAATCCAATATTTTAAATGAGATTTGAAGAGGGTGCTTGATAATAAAGGAATTTTATTGGCGTTTTATAGTAAAATAACTTTAGTCTAATTATAACAGCGAGTGAGCTGTTATATCTAGGAAAGCCAACTTTGTTAAACTAAAACCAAACGCCCTTATCATCAAAATTGTAATAGCACGACGTAATTTATTAGCCTTATGAGTTAAGTTTATTGTTTATTATGTTTGTTATATTATGTGAGTCACTTTATTTTACTCTCTAAGGTACGTATCACATTGTTTTATATACATATTTCTAGTATAATGTAGTTTAGGTAGTTTTCGTGATTTAAGGTTTCTACTCGAATATAGTTTTTTTGTATCGAAGCATATGGTTCGAAACGCCTCTTCCAATGTTTGCTATTGTCAACTATAAATGGATCTGACGGCAATAAAACATCTCACATTTAAAATTTTTACAGTTGTCAATATAAATAGATGAATAAATGTTTACTTTGCTTAGTTAATACTTAACAGTAAACGACGTAGTAGTGCTTTTGTAAATTTTTAAGTGAAATATTTCTTGTAAAGTAAAAAATGGTAAATCCACAGTGTTGTAATCCATTTGAATTGGGAAATCATAAAAATATAAAACAACAATCTAGAGCCGTTAGCGAAGCATTAGCTGAAAAAGCCAAAAAGTATCTCCTGAAACAATTACATTAATAGAGGAATTCTACAGAAGTATGGACATCAGTCGTCAGCTTCCTGGAACCCACGACTTTGTTAGTATTCCCGATCTTGATGGAGGTCGCATTAAAAAACAGAAAATGCTAGTTTTATGCAACTTATCCGAGGCATACCAACATTTTTTGAAACAAAATCCAAATCAAAATATTGGATTTTCTAAATTTGACGAGCTTCGCCCAAAAGAATGCATATTAGCTGGAAAACCAGGAACATGCATTGTGTGTGCATAATTCATCAGAATTATAATCACAATTTATTATGTCCGGTTATATTCAAAATTTTAAATTGCGATCTTGCTATTATCAATGAAAAACAGTTATTAAAGAACATATCCTGTGAAAATTTGACATGGGATTGTTGTGAAGGTAAGATTAGTTATATTATGCAATTCGAAAATATTTAAAATTGGTCTAAATGGACGTTACTTTTATCTTTGTTTACAGGTAAATGTGGAGAATGTAACAGTCTGGTGTATAATTCCGTTCAAAATATATACAAACTGATAAAGATCATGTCTTCAGTTGACGGAATTGCCGATATTTTATCAGAATCTTCAAAATTTGGCCTAACAGCACTTCGCAAACATGACTACATAACCAAAGAACAGCCAAGATATCTAAAGTAAGTAAAAAGTAATTTACAAGAAAGATAATATGTAGTGATTTTGGATTTTTCGGAAAATTTTAAATTTGCCACTCAGAATGAAGTACAAGCACCACATTATTTTACACCGCAAGCAACATTATTTCCGATCGTAGCCTACTATAAATCAGCAACAGGTTCAATAAGCATACTCTCCTACGCAGTAATTTCAGAAGAAGATACGCATGATACTGTAGCAGTGTACACTTTTCAAACGAAATGTATAAAATTTGTACAAGCAAGGAGCTGAATATCCAAATCCGACGAAATCATATTATTTTTCTGATGGAGCAGAATCCCAATTCAAAAATAAGAAAATTTTTGTAAACATCAACTATCACAAGGCGGATTTTGGCATTGACTGCGAATGGAATTTCTTTCCTCCTAGCCATGGAAAGAGACCATCAGATGGTATAGGAGGCACCATTAAGAGAACCGCTAGATTAGCATCATTGAGAACTGTTGGCGACAGTCTTTTCAATAACCCAGAAGAATTTTTTAAATAGTGTAAATTTAGAAATAATATCAAGTCCGTGCACTTTGACTATGTATCTAAATTAGAATACACATCAACTAACAAGTTACTAAATAAGAAATTTCGTAATATTAGCACAGTTAAAAATACTAGAAAAATTTTTCAGGTAAAGCCAAATGCCGATTTAAACTTGATTAATACTAAAATGTTTTCCAATTCAATAGTTGTAAATAAAAGTTGTTTATGAGGAAAAATTCTTTCTGTAATATTTAAATGTGTTTCTTAATTTGTGCTTGTTGACTCATTTCAAGTATTGTATTATTGTGTTTTAAAATCATAAAATTTGTGCAGCACCGAGAAATTCTCTTTTCTTCTAACTTTAAACAAACTTGTAATGTATAATAAAACTGAACAAAAAAATAACGTTTTAATTTTTAAAATCCTCTGATGCTCAAATTATGTAACATAAAGTTTTGCTTTTAGACTCATGCTTAATGCTCTACTTAATTGTGATCAAAGTTATTCCTAGGAATAGCATATATGTCGCTCTTTCCCCTAAATTTGATTCACATTCACAACGAAAAAAATGAAAATTTTGTAATTTTTCAACTTTAAATTCATGTAGCAGCCAAACTAGATGCAGACAAATATGATTTATAGCTTGTTTAAAAGGTTGAACCTCTACCCTGTATAAATAGTATTAAGATTTTGGTAGCTACGCCTTCTAGCGGTAAAAAGCCGTGCGCACATATATCTTACCATAACTGCGAAAATAACCGTAGTTTGAAATTTTCCATAAATATTCACCTTTCTAACGTAGTAAAAACGGAAAATATCTTTATCAATATCTTTTACAGAACGGAAAATACTGTTTGAACGGTTCAAACTGACATATCCAATAACGGGACTTTCGAATGTCAAAATAAAAATAAAAATACACGTGTCTTCTTTTTTTTATCAGAGCAACAATAAAAAAAAAAGAACAAAAATTTAAATTTAAGTAGGTCATTTTGGGCGGTTCCCTGAAATATAATGGAATGACCCATATACATTACTAAAGCTATGTCGTAATTAATTACCCAAAGCCGTGACGATTCGCGCTTAAATTTTAATTTTTTTAGTAAAACCTCTTAGTTCTGATTCGAGCACTTTTTATTTTTTTGTTGGTTTTGTTTATTGTTTTGTATCACTTGATGGGTTGTACATTCTTGTGTTTCCACGTCTTTGTGACCAATAAATTTGGATGTAAAAAATGATAGTAAAATGTCGTCATAAGAGAGATAAGATGATGTAAATTTCAAATCAATCTTATTGTTTTTTATATTTTAAGGTTGTGCATATTATATTGGGATGCAAAATTGGATGGCGCTTCACGGATGAATATGGATGGGTTTACAAAATTAAATATAAGTGTTAAATATTAAGTGTACAGTTACGCAAATAAAATGATTATTATAGTTTTTATAACAAATGCAAAATTTTGTTTTATTTCAAATAAAAATTATTATTTATTCTAATGGAAATTATATATGTAGTAGCAAATTCTTCTCGTTCCGTGCATTAAAGTGTATAAAATCAGCATGAAGAAGACTGTGGAAAAAATGCGAATTTCCAACAAAAATCCACAGAGATTCACACCAACACCGGAAATTTTGTGACACTATTCTTTGGCGAGTAGTATGGACTTCCGTGTACTTAACATGATTCTTTCCATAGAAAGTGTGGTTTTTGTATGCGAATGTAAACGGAATTCCGTTGGAATTGCGTATTGTGCATATCCACCCTAAGGTAACTTGTATCCAGTCACTTCTTCGTTTTATCCCCCTTTACCAACAAAATCGTTTTTGCACTGCAATAAAACCGATTTTGTTGGTAAAGAGGGAAAAACGAAAAAGTTACCGGATATAAGTTACCCTAGTGTGGATATGCACATTGCGATTCTATTTTTTCACTATATTCATCGTAAAATAAAACAAAAATAACTACTCTTCAACCACACATACAAACTTAAAGAACACAGTTTGTTATACGACGATCATCAAATTATAGACCTCATAGCGGAAAACGAAATTCAGAATGAAAACTACTTTAAAAACGAAAACAATCAAAATTAAAGATAAATAATCGAAGTTCACACTCAGGAGAATGGAAATTCATTCCTCTGCATGCATTACATGCATTTGTATCAGGGTTTTACGCTGTACGCAGATATCGGATGATATTGGAAAAAAAATCGCCCATTTCACACGGAAAATATTGCGGCACTAATACATCACACTCGCTCCCGCAGGTATGAATATATACCAGCGGGAGCGAGTGCGATGTATTAGAGCCATCTATTTTCCGCAAGTACAAACGCAGTCAAAGAACCGGCTTCATCTTCGTTTCTTTCTCTCTTTACGTATAAAACCGGGTTTTATTATGACTCATTGTTCACCAAAATTTTTTTGGTAAAGCCGAATTAACACAAACAAAAATGAAATAAAAAAAAATGTCAAGGCCATTTTTGACATGTTTGAACATTTTTTCCGCCGTTCCACACAGGGCTTCAAAGAAGCGGCTTCATCTTTGTTTTTTCTCCCTTTACCTATAAAACCGGTTTTAATTGCGACTCATTTTTCAACAAAAATTTTTCGGTGAAGTCGAACTAACACCAATACAAATTTATAATTATTTATTTATTTTACACACAATACATCAATTTTACCGCTTATGAAAAATATTTTGATTAATTTTAATTTCATTTATTATAAATTATTTTCACTGTATACCACAATACGAGTAAACACGATTGTTTTTTTTGTTAAATACCGCAATGACGACAAAACATGATTTTATTTGTTTATAATGATAAGTACAAAACAAAATTATCTGTTTATTCGAAAGAAATGTTTTTGCACTTCCACATACATTTATAATTAATTATTTTTATTTATTGAAAACAAATATTAAATAATATATAAATTTATAATTAATCGTTTTTATTTATAATATGTGTAAATTTTTCCATTTATCAACATATTTTTATGTAAATTATTTTCGATAAATTTTATTGTAGACGATGTGAACTATGCGAAGACATTTCAAAATTGATTTGTTTGTTCGCCATTGTGGTATTTAACAAAAAAAAAACAAACAAACAAAAAAAACGTGTTTACTCGTATTGTGGTATACATTGAAAATAATTTATAATAAACGAAAATAAAATTGAAGCCAACTATTGTGTAAAATAAATAAATAATTATAAATTTAAATGTTTGCAATTTTTTGTATTGTATTGTTTTATTACTCGTCTCGAAAATAAAATTTAAACTAAAATCTAGTCAAAAATGGCCTTGCAATTTTTTTTATTTCATTTTTGTTTGTGTTAAGAGGCTGAACCATAAATAGAATAAACAGAATAAAAAAAAATAAAGTAAGAAACGCAGATAAAAATGTATTATTCCAATTTGACGTTTCGGCCATACATAACATGAAATATTAAGTTCATTCCTATATTTTTGTTGATATATTTCCTAAACTTTAGTTCTGCTTCAAAACCGGTTTTATTGGTAAACGGAGGAGCCGAAAATGAAGCTGCTTCTTTGCGCCCCATATGGATGTACAGATTCGTTCTACATATGCACCGTTTATGCTGCGTACATGAATGACATTATGCATATTCACACTAGGGTAACTTGTCTCCGGTAACAAAGCGAATGTAGTTGTAAATTTTTAATAAAATAAAATATATATAATCAAATAAATAAATCAATAGAAAATAAACTCATCCTTTGTTTATCCCGGCGAGAAAACAAAAATCGTATGTACTCACTTTATATGCAATACATTGTGATTTAGCACATAAATTTTGATGTTTGCACATACGCAATAGCTTAGAATATACATGAAAATTATTAATTATAAACATTACGTATATATTCCATACCATCGCATGCACATTACATCAAATCAGCACCAAAACGCTATGTATATTATAACTTTACTTTAAAATTATTATACACTACACTTATCTCATATTTAATTTTAAATTATAACACTACATTAGAAAAAATCACTGTTTGATGCGGTTTTAGGGGGCCGGTGGAATCATCGGTCATATTTTTTCAAAGATCAAGATGGCCGCAACGTTACCGTCAATGGCGTCAGCTATCGTTTGTTGATTTTGGACTTGAAAATGCATGAAATGAATCTGGTTGATATGTGGTTGCAGCAAGACGACGCCACAGGCCTAACAGCACGCGAAACCATGGACTTATTGAGAAATAAGTTCAAGAGATTTGACGCCTCTTGACTATTTTTTATTAGACTACCTGAAGTCTCTCGTCTATGTCAATAAGCCAAGAACAATTTCAGAATTGGAAGACAACATTAAACGTGTCATTAGCGAGATACTAGCCGAAATGCTCGAAAAAGTAGTGAAAGTTGGACATCTCGCATTGACCACTTAAAGCGTAGTCGTGGCCTACATTTACATGAAATAATCTTTAAAAAGAAAATGGTAAACATTGATTTATCGATTTAAATAAAAATTTCATAAATTTTTGCAATTCTACTGTTTTTTTAAAATTATAAACCAAACACTTAAAAATCACCCATTATTTTTTTTACTAAAATCGAAGTTGTAGAGAAAACATCGTATGTAACTCGGGAGTAAACGTCGATTATTACTCTTGTTCAGTTAGTAAATTCAATTTGAATTGTTTTAGTAAAACACTTGTAAAAACATTTCCTTAGAGTGACAATAGCCCTGGGGCCCTATTCCTGAATACGAATACGAATATAAAATATACGAATTCGTACAATTGGTATTCCTGAATACGACTACGTATAATTCTAATACGAATACGAAAATGGATGATACGTTCAAAAATTTCCCCTATTCTGTAATACGAATTCGTACAGTTTTTGTACGTGCATGAACGTATTTGTTTTCGATGTCATTTTAGTTAACGACATTGAAAGTAAAACAACGAAAATAAAGATGTAAGTAAAATATTTTTAATTATTTTATAATATTAAGACATTTTATTTAGAAATGAAGTAGAATTTATAATAATCGAAATAATATTCATTAAATATATAAATACAATGTTAAGAAATTGCTAATTTTATGTATATTTTACATCGGATTATATACTATAAAAAAATACATATGGTGGTCTCATAAGAAAAAACCTAACAAACAAGTTTTTGTTTTTGTTCAAAATTTACAATAAAATTTTATGCTTTAAAAATAATGAAATTATTAATTAAAACATTATAAAATGGTTGGTAGATTGTGAGTGTATCATTTGGTAATAAGTTTTTTTTAAAATTATAATGCAGTGCCTTGTGAAAAGCAGCCAATGCCAAAACACACCTAAACAATTACAAAAAGGATTTCTTACGATCGGAAAGTTTATCAAGTGTTTTTATAAAATAAAATGAAAACTATGTTAAGAAAACAGTGATTTGTGGTAAAATTATCCTTAATTTAAGTTAAAAATTAGAAAAAATTAAGAATTGAATTGGATTGTTGTTGGGTTTTTTCTTTTGCAAAAACCCAACAACAACAACCCAAATTCAATTCTTAATTTTTTCTAATTTTTAACTCAAATTAAGGATAATTTTACCTCAAATCACTTTCTTCTTAACATAATTTACAATTTATTTTATAAAAACACTTGATAAACTTTCCGATAGTAAGAAATCCTTTTTGTAATTTTTTACGTAGGTTTTGGCATTAGCAGCTGTTCACAAGACACTTCATTTCAATTTAAAAAAATTATTAACAAATGATACACTACTACACAATCTACCAACCATTTTATAATGTTTTAATTATTTTAATTGATAATTTCATTATTTTTTTAAAGCAAAAAATTTTACTGTCAATTTGAACAAAAACAAAAACTCGATTTAGAAGGAAATTTTACAACAAAAAAATTTCCCTCTGTCTAGACTGTAAAAATTACAATTTGTGGCACGTTCGTATTCAGGAATACCAATTTATTTTCGTATCGTATTGAATTTTCGTATCGTAAGAAGATACGTATCGTATTCAGGTGTATTCGGAGCACGCAATTATCTATGCCAAAACTTATATTTAGCACGCTATTTTTGCATATAATTAATTTATTTAATTCTAAACTAAGATTTTTCATTCAACTTTTTAGTTAAAAATCGATAAAAAAATATTTTGCTCTACCTATTTATCACGAGCCGCTATCGAGAGCACTATCCATTTCAAAGGGAAATTTTAAATTTCCTTTGTTTTGTACAACCCTTAAACCATTAGAAACTTACACCAAATTCGTTCGAACTGTCAGATCAAAAAGATTTGATCGGATTCAGCTGGCAGATCAACATTTTTGACATTACACATTTTTTTCACACAAAAATCTTGATCTAACAAATTTCCTAAGATTTTTACGCATACATATATACAAAAGTAAACGTCAAAACATAAACATCAAAACAAAGACCCCGCGCCATTTGTACAATTCAGTTTTAAATTTATTTTTGCTTTTAATAAATTTATTAAAATTGTAAGGATAATTTGTAATTTTGTGCGACGTATTTTCGAAATATCTTGTGTACTAAAATGTTGTGTTTATGTGCGAAATTATATAATTTCTTATGCTTTTAATTGAAAATTATTGATATTGAGTTGTAAATAAATTAATAAAATTGAGAAATGGGAGACACTATATTGAACATTTTAATTCTTTGCTTTATAATTTTTTATTATACCGATGCTAACAAGCTGAAATGATAAACCCGCCATTTATAATAAACAATTTTTTGTCTTTCTTTTCACAAATATTACTACAAAAGTCGATCAAATTTCTTTCATATTCGTTTGCATAAAATCCGGTCAAATTGTTGTTGTAAAAGTAAACGAATTTGGTATTAATCTTACAATAAAAATTAAAACGCAAGATGATTTATTTTTTATACCGTCATGCCAAAATAAATGTTAATTGGTATATTTCAGGTCGTTAAATGTTTATTTTTGGTGAATTTATTTTTTCATTTTTATGGTATAGCGACATCGGTGAATAAATAGCTACAGCGATAAAATATAAGGAAAATACAGGGAAATTTAAACAAATAAATTTACAACAACAATTTTAACTAACTTCAAGGCAATCATTTTGACATTTAATTTTTGGTTTATAATTAAACACTATAATATCCAATATTAAAATAAATGAATTAATCTCACCAGCAAACATTAAGATATCCATTTTTCTGATTAAAAATACAATTCAGTCATTTCATTTTCATTCTTTCAAATTTTCGGTTGTCAATGAAGTAAGAAACAATCGAAAAATTGTGTACTAAAAAATTTCCGTTTCGTCAGTTCAGGAATTATTAAGTTTTTGATGAACTCTGGTGTACTCTACATAATATCAAGAGTTGTTCAGAGTTGTTGAGAACAAGCATAAATAAACTTTATTCGATAATATAATGCAAGATATTGATTTAGTATAAGCTCTTTAGGATTCGATTGAGTAAATCCGAAGCACAAATATTTTAATAATATGTGAATTGTTTAAAAAATCAAAATATAATTTATAGCGGTCTAGAACAGCTTTTTCAAAAAAAACGCAGCAATTAAAACACGGTTAATATTTATTAATTTATTATTAGGAAGATCGATTTCGAAAATAAATTTCTTCTTCAGTTCCTTTTTTACAACTAATCATTAGTTGTACAAACGGAACTGACGAAGAAATTTATTTTCGAAATCGATCTTCCTAATAATAAATTAATAAATATTGTCACTCTAAGGAAATGTTTTTACAAGTGTTTTAGTAAAACAATTCAAATTCAATTTTATAAGTGACAAAAGTTAACAGTGAGGCTAAAAATGGATTTCAACCATTATAGCACAAATAG
The DNA here is from genome assembly GCA_963691935.1 of Nephrotoma guestfalica. Classification (NCBI taxonomy): domain Eukaryota; kingdom Metazoa; phylum Arthropoda; class Insecta; order Diptera; family Tipulidae; genus Nephrotoma; species Nephrotoma guestfalica. Next base: position 146,389,456 of record OY829914.1, on the reverse strand, counting down.
TAAATTCAATTTCTAATTAATTTTTCCACTCGAGCAATAATTTCCTATTTTAATCGATTGATACAAATCTACTATTATGTACTTATTACTCGCTATCACTCGTGCGGTAACAACAAATATAATCATCTCGTTTTTTGATGCATAATTAGTTAGTATAATTAGCTTCAGCTAACAAGCTACAGCCCTTACTTTATATAATTAACTTACTTTTTTTTTTTTAAGGTCATCCAGTGATTTTTTTGTAAGACCGCCTTTCTGTTTTTTCACTTTAAATGATTTTCGTTTTAATGAACTTTTGGTTGCTCGCTCCTAATCAACCGGCAACAGAAGAAAATTAAAAAAAGAAATTAAACAAAACTCCAATAGCCTAGAAAAATTACTCTTACCTGATCTGAACTAGAACTATTATCGTCCAAATCTGAATCACTATTGTGTCCGTAATTATTACCAGACTCTGGTTTATTTGATTTAATATTAATACTACCACTTGTGTAGCTGCTGTGAGCAACTAAATTCTTTTTTGGGTGAAGCGATGATGATACTTTTGCAATGGACGAGTTGACGCCCACAATATTTCCCTTAGTTTTAGTTATACTATTAATAGCCATTGAGCCAACTGTGTGCAACGAATGAAATGAAGAAGTGCCACTGCAATTTGATTGTGTTGCGATTGACAACGGCAATTTAACACAGGTACCGCCGCCACCAGTAATACCTAAATCGTCATAATCTTCTCCGGTATTATGTCGCTGTAGCCACGCCTTTTTTAAGTGTCGTGGCGCCGATGACGTTGACATCTTAATATTCGGACTAGTTGCGTTACTGCCGTCAGTAGAGGATGTCACTTGATTTAGTAATATATTTTTATTATTACTATTATTTGAGGCTATTTCAAATGTGGCAGATGCGTGCAGCTGTTTACCAATATTATTAATACTTCCGCTATTTAATGCTAATTTTGGACTTTGAGATGGCCTAGACTTTGTACTTGGAAGTATATTGTTGAAAAATAGCCCACCAGTCGCATCTAATTTGGAATTAATGAATATTGTTGCGTGAATATTATTATTATAACTATTCGTCTCAATCAGGTCTTCATTATTTTCCTCGCCACTCGCTGTGCCTCCACCTCCAATGCTAAGATTGCTGTTGCCATCGCTGCTATTAAGAACACTAATTGGGCTTTTAGATGGAGTGGTTGTTATATCAAATGTTTGATTTATATCCATATCACAGTTAGGATTTGACACAGTTTGATGAATTTCGTAATCGGTTGTATTTAAATCCGGTAGAATAATAGTAGGCGATCCTGTAAAGTGAGGTGATGGTGTATTTAGTCTAAGTTCTAACGGACAATTTTGTTGAGATATTTCAATTTTCTTTTTTTTTATATCTAATGGCTTTGAACTTCCAACATGATGTATTGGCGTTCCCTTCCGTTTTGGTGCTGTTGTCAATGCTTCTTCACGATTTGATACTCCCAAATCCAAAGGTTGTGTTTGAAACAATTCATCACTGATCAATTGAGGCTTAGTCCCTATCACATTAGACGTAATTGATCCAGGCGAACGAGATGAAATTCCATGGGATATTGAAACATTTGTATTTGAAGTTGAAGGTGTTGCAACTGTATGAGAGAGATGATGTGGGTTATGTGTATGATGGGGATGATTGGCAATAGAATGAGAAAGGGATCCAACACTTATAACATTACTACCAACTGAAGATACGCTAGGACCACCAACGACAACATTTGGTGGTTGATGCATCCGATATTCATGCCTACTGTGTGCTGGTGGCGGATCGCTGCCATATAATTGTTGTTGAAATGGTGATGAAGGAGATGGCGATTTAGTCACAAATACAGAAACATCTTGAGAACGGCATACAGGGATCCCGCTCACTATACCAGCTCCACTCGGTTTTCCATAGAAATGTGAAGCCGTCGCAAGTAATTTTGGTTTGTGTGAAGTAATTGTAGCTCCCCCGAAAGGAAGATTTTTCGGTTGTTGAGTATGAGATTGTTGCGATTGAAGTTGCAGTGGGTGAGTTGTTGTTGGAGGCGTTTTTGCTCTTTGTGTCTGGTAGGAATGAGATGTTGATAACACGGTCACCGACGGTGATTTATATCGCTCGTGCGAAGATAGCTGTGTCTTATATTCATAAATATGATGATTCGGAATAGAAGTATTTTTTCCAGAATAATGTGTCACCGGGTGTTTTGTTGCCTGAATAAGTTGTACAGGAATTTTATTAATATTCGTATCATGTTTCACTATAACACCAGCCGTTTGCTTGATGTCCGATAATAAAGGAGGTGGTTTTGATAACGAGTTATTTACTAAATCTGATTTGGACTTGTTCAGTTCTTTATGGAAATTGCTAGACGCCGGAGTTGATGATAAGGTTGATGAGTGCATCTGAGACGAGTAGCCATAGCCGTACATTTTGTAATTTCCGGGACCGGAATCTATTAAAATCCGTTGTTGCTGCGTTTGCGCGGCATTATTTCCACTAGTTTCCAACATTAATTTTTCTTTTGTTTTAGTACTAGGCTGGAGGCTAATAGTACGATGTTGTGATATTGAACCCATTTGTGATGAAGATGATTGTGGATATTCAGGTTTGCTTTGAGTCCTTTGCTGAGATATCTAATAAAAATTAATAAAAAAATGTTTTAGTTGAAAGAAAATTTAAGCACGTGATATTGCAATAAGAAACTGTATATTAGCAAAAAAAATTAAATTATTTTGATCAGGCAACAGGGTATGGATCTTATACGTTTTTTACAATTCTAATGAGAATATACCGAAACGTCTTATTAATAGTGGTTTACTTGGTTTACGTACTTTGTTTTGCGTTTTTGACTTCTTTTAAGAACATAAAACAATGTTAGGTATATAATTTGTGAATTTATCAAATTTCGCAATACCATTTAAATTAAAAAAGTGTTGTGTTAATTTCCTAACTAGTTTAATAAAATTGATAGTAAATAAGTCTAAAAGTAATTTCATTATCATTCATATTCCCAGCAGAATTTTGGTTAACGTTTACGATTTGAAGTAACATTTCAATTTAATTTAAACGTACTATTATTTACATAAGCTAGAAAGAGAAAAACCATTTTTTGTATATATTTTTTCGATTTTAAATACCAAGTAATTTCAACGTCTATATGACGTTATTTCTTCATGGAAAAATTAGCTGCATCTACATTTTTTTAATGCGTATATTTGGCAATAGCCATTTTGATCATATTTGCACCATATTACAGACGGAATGTAAACGTTAGTGAAATAAATTAACAAATTTTTTAAATCATAAAAAATATTAAATATCAAGTAAATAATAAATAATATTTCAATAATGAATAAGGATAAAACAAAATTGCACAGTATTTCCAAGCGGCATTTTTGACGCCTCGTCGCTACGCGTGTAAAAAAAATGAAAAACGATAATATTAAAAAAAATAAAGTTCTTCTTTAACATCTAATATAACTGAATACGGCGAAATACCCGATAATGAAAATAGTGGAAATAATGCCAATTACGTCAATAAAAAAAATATGTTCAGGACCCAATACTTCACACACGAATTGCGAATAAAAAAATTGACAATAATAACCCAAATATAAATACAAATAATAACGCAGATGAAACTAAATTGGAAGTTTTGAAAGAATTGCAACTTGCACTAAAATTGCCCCGCTCAAGAAATGCCTTATTATTATTCAATAATAAGAAGAATAATGAAGTAGTGACCAAAACAAAAATTGGTGCCGGATATTTTAGTTAAGTAATTTAGTTTAGTTTAATAATTAAGGATATTTTAGTTTAGTTTAATAATTAAGTGTAACGACGAAACGGTGTTAAATAAATCTGAAATATCTATAGATAATGTGGATGGATTAGAACTGTACAAGAGCTAAAAAGAAGCGTTTGGCCAATATTATAGTGTTTTGTTAAATGTCCGCACATATACCCATTTACGCAAACGTAGGGAATGGACATCCAGAGTCTCACGAACTATTTTTTGATAAATTTGCAGAAGAGTGTAAGATAGTGAAGAGAGTATTTTGCCTCAGACCAAATGATAAAGAAAAAATTTAATATTAGGCTATTTTGTTGCAATGCACCCGCGAAATCAGTTACTGGTACAAAATACCACAATGCAAAGAATGGATATCATAAGTGCGAGCAAATTGGGTTTACTTACAATCGCTGAACAGTTTTCAGTAAAACTGCCGGTAACTTAAGAACCAATAATAGCTTTTTATTTAGGCTCAATCCTGACCATCATAATGAAAAGAACAAAAAGAAAAAAATTTGGTAGAAAAGTTTGGTTTTAAAATGGTAAGTCAATTCCCGATTGATTCAATGCATCTAGTGAACCTTGGTGTCGTAAAAAATATTTTAACGATAATATATTCAAGAAACAAGAAATTAATTAATTTTATTTTTATTTTTACGTTTTTTATTTTTCTCATTTTTTAAAAATTTTATATAAAGGGTCGAATATTTTTAGTAGCGCGTAGTGTAAAATCATACTTTTCGTTGATTTTATTATTTGATAGTTTCTATTAAAATAATTATTATTGTGTTATCTAAGTGAATCAGTCATTTCAACAACAACGTAAGTCGGGGTTTCATAATATTTGGTAAGCTGGTAAAAACTGTTTTTTGAAAAAGGAATTTATATTGACGTAAATTAACCTTTTGCACTCGATTTATTTTCAAAGTTGTTGGGTGTCAACTTGTATTATTTTTAGCTAAATATAGTGGTAGAATTGAACGTCATTTATTACTATTATAAAATGTTTTAATTTTTGTAATCTTTTACAGTGGTATTTTTTTTTGTCTACAGACTGATATGCGAGTTTTATAGTAAATTAGTATTGTCATCCATACGAGTTTTAGAGTAGATTTATATTGTCACCTCCAGTGTGACAGATGGGTGCAAAGAGTTAATTTGTTTTGTATTTGAAGGGGAAGTTAACAAATTTTATTCCAAACATTTTGAAATTTTCCGTTAGTTAGGTTTGGAGATTTTCTTGGTTCAAATGTTTGGAGTTATGTAATTTTTGCAAATAATCCAAAAAATTCAGTAACTTTATTGCAACGAGTTGTTATACACTAATACAATGAAAAAGCAATAAAAAAAAATTTTTGGTTCGATTTTTTTGTTTTTGTTTTTTGCTGTTCATTTGTAATTTGACTATTCGTTCCTAAGCAACATACGAAATAAAAATAATTTTACGCATACAAACACAAGTTGCAATTGGTGCCAACAGTTTTATAGTTTACGTCTAAACGCGAATGATGTAATGATGTCATGTACTGTTGTCATGTACTACATACTCGTGTGGAAAGCCTCAATGAATGTAAGCAACTGTCAAGCGTCATAAATTCGGAGGGTAAAAGAGAAAGCGTATAAATCAACAGGGCCGTATTTAGATTTTTTTCGACCGAATGCAATGAAGTTAGGAAGTTAAAATTAAAAAATTATTTATATTTAATTTAATTTTTATTTCTTTAATAAAAGTACATTAATTATTTTTATTTAAATATAATATTATGTATCTAAAAAATAATAATTATAAAACCACTACGCTTATTTATTTCACATTCCTTTAAAATTTAATAAAGAAACAAACTTGTTTCTTTTTGTTAATTTATATGACCTTTGGTTACAAAAATAATTCAACCGGATGTCATAATATTTTTCTATGATAGAATGAGCTAACAAATTAACGTGTTCTTGAGAATGACTATATTGATCTTCATCATTGAAAATATTTACACTTATTAGGTTGTGAAGAACAAATTTTTTTAAACAATTTTGAACTAGATTGTTATATTTTTGTAGTCCGCAATAGCTAATTCCCGTTTTAATACTGCTTCGGAATAGTTACAAATTTTTAATACTGACGGCGAAGGAGTTAAACGACCAACCCTATTTTTAAATTGATTAGCGATTTATAAAAATTACATTGTTGTATTAATTTGCAACAGCCCTCACAATTCAATTTTCTAAATAAATATCGGACTATAAATCCCCATATGTATTCAATAACATTAATTAAAAATTCACTTAATATAATTGGGTATCCAAAAAACCTTCGTCATACATATTAGATTCGTCTACCATAGACATTTCTTGGTCAATTGAAATATCCTCTGTGAGGCTTCAACCATTGCTTTTTCAATTCTCCATATATAGTAAACTAAAAACAAATGTTTACATTATAATTTCTGTAAAAAATTGTATTTACAGTACATATTCCAAAATAAAAATAAATTATGAAATAAAAACACATAGTACATGAAACAATCAACACCATCTTTTCGAACCATAGTAATACGAAAAATGCGGCACTGGTAGAAACATTTGTTTACAAAAAGAACACACGCCAACAACCAAAATTGTTTTCTTTTTTTTATCTGATTTATAACTTAATTTAAAGCTAATTTTACCACAAATGTCTTTTTAACATAATTTACATTTTATTTTATATAATCACTTACTACGAACGTACTACGTACGAAATTCCTTCCAGTAATTTTTTAGGCGCATTTTTACAGATTTTCACGAGACACTTTATCTTATTAAATGTTTGTAATTTTTATTACTAAAATGATGCACTACACACAATCCACTAACAATTTTAATAATATTTTAATTAATATTTTCAAGATTTTTTAAGAGCACAAAATTTAATGCGTCATTTTATACAAAAACAAAAACTGGTTTGAGGGTTTTTTCTTTGACATATGAATATGAGACCGCCATATGCATTTTTTATATAACCATCCTGCTCTGGCTTGTGACACATGAAATAGCAAATTTTATATGGGAAAATCTTTACATTCATTCTATAGTATATTATTCTATGGATAAAACACGCAAAAGTAAAAAGTAAAGAGATTTATATTTTTCTAGTAAACAGCAAATATAAAAAAAAATCAATATGCATGTATGTACATATTTATGTGATCTTTCGAATTAATATTAAATGTGTGAGTGACTGTGCTCGAATAAACTAAAAATAAAATATCAATGTCATGAAGACCCAAAGAGAGGTATAAAACATAAACAGAGATTAAATATTTTTTCTCTCACCGTAAAATGTTCGGTGAGAATTAAATATGAAAGAGAGCATGGTTGGGCGCTAATACAACATGTGCTTTTGTTTTATGTTTTTTTCGTGGATTTACATCTCATTGTTTTATATATCTCTAGTTCAAGTCTTATCTATCAAACCGGCGACAATTTGTAATAATGGGAAATGAGAAATCAAACGTTATTAAAATTACGTCTGGTGTTCCCCGAGGATCTCACATCGGGCCGTAGATATTTATTGTTTTCATAGATCAAATAATCGAGATAATCAAAACCACTTGCTGACGCCGTGAAAATTTTTCGAACTGTTAATGGAATGCTAGATACGAAGAAACATCAAGAAGACATGGATAGATTAAGTGAGTGGTGTGATCGAAACTCGCTTTACTGAAATATTAAGAAATACAAAATCATGTATTTCCATCGTAAAAGAAATTCGTTAACTACTTCACACAAAATTAACAACGAAGTATTGCAAAGAGTCAATGAGATCATATATTTAGGTGTTACATTTGTCGAAATCGAAAATGCCAGTTTCAATAGGCATATTGAAAATTGTATTGCGAAAGCGAATGCCATGTTTGGATTTGTTAAAAGATGGGCAGATGAATTTAAAGATATTCAAACCTTATGTTCACTCTATTTTGCTTACGTTCGATCTCAACTGGAATACGCTGTACCGGTCTGGAATCCATAATATGCTGTACACATTAAAAGAATTGAAAGCATTCAAAAGAAGTTTCTGATTTTCTTGTTAAAGAAAAGTGACTGGAAGTACGACCACAATTTACCATTCCATAAAAATGTGGCTCGGTTACCTCGGTACTCAACAAGATGTACGGATTACAAAATATGCACGCTTGAAAATAGACGACTTCTCTTAGGTGTGGCTTTAATTGGTAACGTTTTGCTTGATCACATTGATTCAGCTTACATTTTGGAAAACATATCAATTCATGTGCCTTTCAGAACATTTCGAAACCATGAGTTTTTAGCACTAGAACACCATTCTACAAACTATGGAGAAAATAACGCCATTAATGGGTTGTCTAAATCTTTCAACATCGTCGACGACCTATTACACTTTAATTTATCAAAGGACAAGTTCAAAAATATCCTGAAGAATTATTTTTTAAATTTTTAATATTTTTGTTTTAAATTAAATTCTGAAATCATACATATAAATCACAGAATAGATTTATTTTAAAAAATAAATAAATACTCGTAAATAAATGAATAGGAAACGCGAAAACTATTACTGGCCGATAGCCGAGTAGTTTAGCTCGAAATGCATGCTCTCATACATACTATACTCACAATGGCAGATGGCGTTTAATATTAATCAGAAATATATATTGATTATGTTTATTTATTTATTTTCTTCAGACACTTTGCGTTAAAGGGCGAATAAGCACATATTACAATATTTTTTGAAAATTGTAGTTAGAATTAGACTATTGCAGAAATTATGTTGTATTCTGTTGATAAACCCAGTGTGTCGCAGCAGATACATTCGAAGTGAGTTTTGGTGATTTGCTGTTTTAAGACAAACTTCTGGCAACACCGGAAATTAGGTGGTTATGCTCTTACTAAGCATTCATATTATCGCTCTATGATAATGACAAGATATACAAGTGTTTAAAATTTTAGCTTGCTAGAATAATTTGAAATTAATTGACTGGACGAGTGGTGCAGTGATTAAAGCTTCGGCACTTGGACTGGGAGGTACTGAGTTCGTATCCCACCAGAGGCTAGACCTTCACCGAAGTTTTATAAAAACTAGTAAATATTTTCTTATTAAATAAATAGTTTTTAATTATATTATCTTGACCTGTTTGCAAATAGTATTATTGAGTGACAACAAATTAATTTATAATGATAAAATTGATTGTTATAGCCTGGACTGACGATTAGTTAAACAGGTTTCAAACGCGTAGTATGGCAAGTTGCAAACAAATTAAAGTCTTTGTGCATAATTCGCAACAAACTGGTCCTTGAAATGCCCATTTTATTGGGTCGACGCGTTGTTGTTTGTTTCGGATTATCTCTCACACTTTGCCTCACAACAGCGATATTATCTGGTGTGGGAACAGTTTTTGGCTTGCCAGGCTTTGGTGCATCCACCACAGAATCCGTAGCCTCGAATTTACGCCAACCGACCAATGGTTGTTTCATTTGGGCGGTTATGGCGACCAAAATATTCACGAATTGCGCGAAACGTGCTTTTATTTTTTCACCATTTTTGTAGTGCTCTTGAATAACTTTAACACGGTCTTCAATCGAATACGACTCCATAGCCATAAATGGCAAACATTTAACTAACAAAATGACGTTGAAATGATTTTTATTTTCTTGGGTCTCATTTGGACAACCCTTTATTTGTATATACTTTAGCTATAGCTTTGATTTAGATTGTACAGATTCATAAAAACATCACGGAACTATCTTTAATATAGACATTATTATTAATTAATATTAAGTTTCTGAGTAGTGTAAGTGGTACTACTAACTAAAAATAAAATTTCAGGAAATTCATATCTAGCTGCTTTATATGAAACTAATAAAAAATATAATTTTTAAATTTTATTACTCTACCTTTAGTCCCAGTCATGGGAGGATTATGATTGTGTTGTCATTATGTTATTAACTATCGGCTATACCTATGTGTCTGTAACCGGACCGACTCTGCCCCATTTAATTAACCTATCCAATCCTTCGGTTTTGTTGAGTGCAACAGTTTACGATAGGATCGACGTCACCCGAGACAAGACACCCTTTGTAAAAACTTGGCCCGATTGGCGAAATTCATTTAGATTAAATCAAATAACCTAGGATGACAGTTCTCGAAATAAAATATTACCGCATATTAAAAATAAATTTATTGATTTTTAACACCGATTTAAAAGAACCTATAAAAAATTTCAAAAATAATATCCGTTTAAAAGACGAAGTATTTCCGATTTTTGACAAAGATTATACGTTACCTTTCAATATGAGAGAAAGGCTTGCTGAATAAAATGGTGAGCGAAGATATCATTGAACCAATTACTACATCGGAATGGGATTGACCAATAGTTGTTGTGATAAAACCAAACAACGAGGTTATAATTTATATAGATTGTTCGGTCACTGTAACTAGAAATATTTGATCACAACATTATCCACTTCTTGTGATTGAGGGCGTATCAGCGAGTTTAAGATGAAATAAGTATTTTGCTTCACTGGATCTAAAGATACATACACTCAGCTTAAGTTATCCGAACATCAGATGTGAGTAACATTAAACAAACATCATGATTTATTTAAGTATAAGATATTGCCCTTTCTGTTTAAAACCCAAGGCATCATTATTTAAATTCGTTATAGGAAAATATTGAAAGATATTCCGGGAATATTTACTTATATTGATAACATTTTAATAGACACAAAATTTAAAGAACGGTTAATTTTAGTATGAACGGTTAGTTTTAGTTTTGAAACAATTAAAAAAATTGAATGTTAAAGTGAATTGGAATAAGTGCAATTTTTTTGTGGAAGGTTTATGTTATTTAGGTGATATTTTGGCTATCGGTGATACAGGCCAATGTAAAATGAAGCTACAAACAATTTCGGCTCCTTCACCTAAAAACGTCTCCGAATTAAAATCGTTCGTGGGTTTATTAAATTATTTTTCTAAATATTCCACGTTTGAATGAAAAATTAACATATTCTATGAAATGCTTGGAAAAGAGAGTCACTGTAATTGGAATAATCAAGTTTAGGAAGTGTTTGAAGAAAGTAAAAAAGCACTATTAAACAGTACAATATTAGAGCATTTTGATGCAAAGAAACCCAATCGGTTTTTTTCATTTCACGTACATTGACTAAAGCAGAAAAAATTATCCAATCTTGCATAGGGAGGCTTATTAGCTGTTGTTTCCTCTTTGAGATTCTCTATCGAACAAGAGAGATCAGAAAATATTTGCGAAGAAAGTTTATTAGAATTCAATATGATTAATGATAAGATAATAAAACCATTTTGTTGAATATCGAGTTGAAAAATTGAAACGATATCTTTTACTCGGTTGGTAAGATTACAATATTTCCAATGTTTTCAAGAAATATTTTTAAAAAAATGAGAAGTATATATCAGTAATATCATTTAACATGAAGTATACGGTATTATATTTGTTGCATCGTAATCATTATGGGTTGGTTAAAATGAACAGGACAGAGAATATGTTTCTGGGAAGGCATAGATCGCGACATTGAGAAATATATCAAGAATTGTGAATCATGTGAGGCGATACAAACGAATAAGGGTAATACAATTTATAGAAATTGGCCAGAAGTTCGAAAGACTCCACCTTGATTTTTTTGATTTTAAAGACAGATAATTATTATAGATTTATTAAAGATTTTTTTAGTAGATGGATATAAGTCGTTGCCCATGAGGAGAACTGATTGTGACTGCACGGTAAGGGCATTAGACAATATATTTAGAATTTTGGTAGAAAAGGCAATTAGTATTAAACCTCAAAAACAGAAAGATAACTGTGAAAGCGAAAGACAGAAAAAGTTAAATTTGCATATTCCCGAAGTAACACTTCGGGAATATGCAAATTAAGATTAAATATTATTTTTATGTTAATCAAATACAATAAGTATTGACATTGTACTTGCCGCCCTATTTCCAAAATTAAACATTTAATTTTTTATGAAATAGGCATTTTTATTATGCTATTTTGGAAAGTCAGGGCTTTTTATCGAAATGGGACTAAACTAATCGAGACCACTTAAGCCATTCTTTGCCCCGTATCTGGATTTTACACCTATAATTTAAACCAATAAAATACTAATGTTTTCTTATATCGCAGAGTTCCATAAGAAATAATTGCGTTTCGTTTGGGCCCTTCAGAAATTTTTATAGTTTTTAAAAAATGTTTACACAAAATCCATTGTCGACCTTGTTCGTTAAAGAGAGAGGATAGAAAAATAGAACAAGCAATTATCAAAACACTTGTCTGTATGTGTGTGGCTGGTGAATCTTTAATAAATATATATACATATGTACAAACTAATCAAATTAATTGTGGTTAAAAATACGTCAAAAATCACAAATTTCTTTAATAGCCTGGACAGACTGAAGATTAGTTAAACTGGTTTAGCAAAATTCGGTCAAGTACTCTAGGAAATGAAATTCAATTCATTCCGACTCACTACGAAAAATTCAAAAATCTACTAGCAAATTCAAGTTTTTTCATAGAGTGCTTGATTGAATTTTGCTAAACCAGTTTAACTAATCCCCAGTCTGTCCAGGATATAAGTCATGTTTTAATTTTGTCTTATCTTTTGTCAAGTGTGTTTTGCGATTTTTATCATAAATTCTCTCGAAAGAGAAAAAAGTCAGCCGGAACCATATCAGGTGAAGACGGTGGTTGTTCGATGATATTTGTCGAGTTTTTGGCCAGAAATTCGTTCACAATCCTTGAATTTTCCTTCCTTTTTCGACCAATTTGCTCTCTTAAGCGCGGTGTAATACCCAAATGGTATTCTTTATTTACCGCTTGACCTTCCGGTAAGAATTCCGATTGCACAACACAGCGATAATCAAATAAAACAATTAACATTACTTTGACTTTATGACTCTCGTTCTCCAGTTTGGACATCCTAATCTACGTAGGTTTTGTTCGACGTCGTCATACCAGCGCAATCGAGATCTTCCTCTACGACGCACTCTGGCTAGTCACTTGATCATTCGTTGTTGTCGAGACCTTGAAACGTAGCCGAGCCATCTAACTCGATTGGATTTGATGAATCCGATGATATCGCTATCTCCGAGAAGTTGCTTAATTTCGTGGTTCATACGAATCCGATTTTCGTTATTCGCAACTTTGATTGCTACAAAGATTGAACGAATAACCGAACAACCCGAAAGCCACACAGGTCTTATGCCAGTACAGGCCCTAGCTTGCACGACTGCGGTAGATGTTTAGATCACAACAGTTTTGATTGGGCGTAGACAACTCGTTGTCCGGCAGCGATTCGGGCTTTTATTTCTGCTTGCATATAATTCAACGATGTTATAACTTATCCGACGTATTTAAAGTTTTCGACGTTATCAAAATTATGGTCGCCAATTCCGAGACTTGCCATGAAGATATTCCTCAGTGCCGCTAAAAATTTGGTTTTATTACTGTTCACCACCAAACCAAGTCTTCTTGCGCAGCGATCGAGCGGTATGAAACTATCCTTGATTTCGCTCGTCTTCGGCCAAGAAGCACAATACCACCTGCATATCCAAAAATTTGGCCCGATTTATTAAATATATAGCGCGAAGTTTCAATGTTGCTTTTCCTCACTACGTACTCAAGCGCCAAATTGAACAGCACAGGCGCGAGTGCATCTCCCTGTCGAACACCAGATGTTATTTGAAAGAAGTCTGATACAGTTCCTTCAATTACGATTCTACATACAGACCCAGACGTTGTTAATTTAGACAGAGAAATTTCTCTGGAATTCCTAGGCATATGAGCGCGGCCCATCGCGTTTTATACTATCATATGCCTGTCGGAAGTCTCTATACAGTTGATGTATGGTTATGTTGTACTCCCAACATTTTTTCAAGATCATCCTCATGGTAAAACACTGGTCAGTGGTCGATCGGTTGGGACGAAAACCACATTGTTAGTCGCCAATGATGTTTTCGACGAAAGAAATGAGTAGCAGTACAACATTAGCCAACACTTTGTAAGCAATGTTCAATAGAGCTACACCACAATAGTTTTCACATTTGACGATCGCCTTCGTATAGATTTGTTGCAAGAGTAGCGCCTCCGAGCAACTCATGCCTCGTTACCAGTTATAATGCGTTTCATGAATTTGGGTTCGCATTTGACTCGTTCTAGCATGTCTTCAGCGACCTTTACGCGATTGAGTTTTTGAAAAAAAAAACACGTCTTTCGGAACTAGTTGAGTTGGCAAAGCGTTTCACGCCCAAACAATCATGTACAATAGTACGAATTAATTCGTGAGACACATAAAGTTCAGCGGCTATCTCTCTCAAACTTAAATAATGATTTTCCGTCACCATTTCCATCACTTTATTGATGTTAACAGTTGAAGGCGTTGATGGCCGACCACAGCGAGGCAAATCTTCCACCACATTTTGATCGCTTTTGAATGCACTGCACCACTCATATGCATATGTTGTTGATAAAGTCGACTCACTGTAAACCTTCTGTAACATTTTCAGCGTTTCGACACACGAAATTCCATTTGCAATACAAAATTTGAGACAAATTCTTTGTTCGATATTTTTATTCATTATAAAAATCGCAAAACACACTTGAGATGAACTGACAAAATAGAGCACTGTAAACAAACTAAATGACAGATCGCGCTCAAACTCCACGTCAAGATAGAGAAGAGTTGTGCCAACTTAGCGATTTTTTTTTACAATTCCTGTAAGCGGGCTTCTTAAATGGCCAATTCCCGTTACTTTTTTGACAGTGTATACGGCTATAAAAATACAACTATTAAGGATGAATAAAAAAATATAAATGTGGTAACATGTCAATTGGGAATTCAATGGGTACGTATGTGTGTGCCAAAGACAATAAAATTCGAGGTTACGAGGGAGTTAACAATTGCTTAGCGAAACATAATAATTCGCTAATGCATTGAGATTATACTTTGTAGTTTTAAAGTATCTTCAATATTTCTGTAGGTTGGTCACTGCAGTCTGATGAGACGGCCGAATTTTTTAATTTAAAGAATTCAATGCTTCATTAGTTCGAAACCAATCTTCCAATCAGAAAAGATATTTCTTCTCTATCAGTTGGTTAATAAGTTGGTGTTCCAGTTGATAATGGCTCGCAACTGTACTCGTATATACTCATAATTTTAACTTTGGTTTTGCCTCAACCAGCGAACAATTAAGAGCTTAAGTTACATGCTGTTTGTATAATTTCGACTAGTGCTACAGTCACCAAAATTGTGTAGACTTCTCGAGTTCTCGTCACAAATAAACAACTGACCTCTAAAATTTTGGTGGTGGTATCGCTCCCCTACGTGACCCAAACGGAGCACGCTTTTAGCTTTGGTTGTTGTTAGTCTAGAGCTCCAATCAGTATTTTGGCATTGAATTGTCCTCTAATTATGAATTTATTTCTTAGTTTGCTGAAGTAATTTCAAAACTACTTTTCTTTCAGTGAATACTTTCGTGAGCAGTAAATACTACCAACACCCAAATTTTTATCTTTCCATTTGACATTAAGGTAAGGCCCGATTTTATGAACATGGATAAACGATTAAAACACAAAAAAATCCGAGATTTATAATTTATCCTTTGATTTATCATCTCTTTTTGGTGTGTTAATCGGTGATTAAAAGTAAATATTGTGGTAATTCCGTCATATTAAATTAAATAAAGTGTAAATTAATAAGTTGTATACAAATGTTAGGCAAATACATAAATGCAAAGAAATATATTTATTTAATATTCCACATTTTCTTGTATTACATAGAAATAAAAATGTATCTGACACAATCAATTTTTCATAGAAAAAATATAAATAAACTGCAATAAACTGTGCAATAAAAGAGAGGCTAAATTTTTATTTATCGTCGTTTATAAATCCATAGAACTTTCATAATAATCAATGTAGCAAAAAACACAGTATTGTAGTTTGGTAACCAAAATCATCTGCTATATCGTCAGTCGTAGAACGAATTATATGAATAATATGATACTAATTTTAAAATAATATTTGTTAATATTAAAGGATATATTTACCCCTCCAATTGTATTTGTAGTATAAAATGATCTTTGTTGCTCATGTCTGAATCTATCCTTTTCAATTTCTCGATCCAAATACGCTCTGTCATGATCAACAGATACTGTTCGACGCCTATCGTCTTGTGAATGCCCTGTATTATTACTACCAGAATTTTGACTGATTTGGGATGATGATATATGAGATTGCTGATTTAAGTGGCAAAGATGTGATGAAGTGACAGATGTTTGAGGTGATGGTGGTATTGAATTCAGTGTCCATGTTGGCCTCATAAACTGTTGATGATGCTAAAAGTAAACAATGATAAAAACATTTATTTAAACATCAAAATATAATTTGTATTTATTTTTAATATTTATCTGAAAATAAACATTCATTATGATGATTGAAAACATCGAAACTTTCAAAATTGCATAAACTTTACAGAATATGGACGCAAGTGACTGACGTGAATGGTTGGATTTCTTGATTAAAATGACAGTGATTTTAAAAGTTTATGCACTTCCCCCGTAAACGCCACTCTGTTAAAGTATAATCGTTTAAATAAAAGCCTTTCACGCAGCACGTTTTGTGTCGTTTACTTTCTCACTGATGTTAATCACGAGAATACAAGTTTGCCAAACGAGCAAAGCGAGTTGCAAGTTTGCTCACTGATACACCTTGTGGTGAGCAAAATGTATTTCCTTTCACAGCGGTCGAGTCACACTAGACTGTGCCAGACCATTAAATCCATTCAATTTTTTGATTTTTTTAAATATCCGATTTGAAAATTTGGCAGATACTGTAAAGAACTTATATTGACTCTTATTGAACTTATATTGATTGAAATGTATCACCAGGCAATTTAGCGAGAATCCCGAATGACGTCGGGCCTGCCATACACCTTTATTACATTTAACAAGATGAAAGAAGAGGATACGCATGTTAGGATAGGATATAGACATGTTAGGATAGGATAGGCATATGACCGAACTGACCCGGTTACAGGCACCTAAGTGTCAGTAGTTAATTGAAAATATAATGTAAGATGGTTAGCACAAGACACCACAATTATTTTTATTTTTTTGGATATAAATATTCAGCAATCAGCATCCTTAAAAAAGATTTATAAATGTAATTAAAAATTTACAATTAAGTTGCAGTAAATTTCGTGAAATAAAACATCATTATTATGAGTTAAATTTTACTTGAATAAAATAAATGTAATGTAATGATTAGTGTTTGATTGTGATTGAAGTGTGTGGCCAGACCTAGGTAAGGTTCCCGGTTGACGCCGGGCCCATCCGTACCCTTTTTTACATATAACAAGATGGAGAGATAGGAGAGGCATATTAAGTATTACAGAATTGACTCGACTTCAGATATCTAAGTAGTCAATAGTTAGTAAATTGTTAGTTGAAAATGTAATGTAAGGCGGTTAGCACAATAAAGTACAAAACTTTTGGTATTATGGTATAAATGTTCAGTATCCTGAAAAAAATCGTAATTAATTAAATAGCTATATTTAATGTTGAATTCTCCCAAAACATATTAAATCAAGTAAAATTAATCCAATACAGAAATTACCTAATATTATAGTATTAAATAATAAAAGAGCAAACCAACTTTCAATCTTCAACAGCCTTTGTAAATCTGTTAATTTAGTGGATTTATTTCTAAGAAAATAGTTTGATTAATAATAGTGTACATTTAAATAATGTAAAAGACAAACAGTCACTGCCATCTCTGCCATAAATATGCATATTTATAAAATAAAATATTGCCAAACGACATCTGGTTTCAAAAACAGCTAACCCAGAATCGATGGGGTAATATATCAATAAAGAACGTTTAACACAGTTCTAGAACCCCATTACCGAAACGAAATAATACATAACAATTCATTCCCGACCAGAATTAAACTATTAATAAACTACTAATCAGGAATCGGTAAGATGACATTAACCATAACAAGTAACTAGTACAAGTGTAGAAACCACGATAACTAAATAACCCAATCGATTGTTCAACGCTTTAATTATATAATAAATGATGCGGGAAATATTAAAATAAAACAAGTAATGTTAATGTATGAGTCAATTAACATACATATCAATTTACAACACAATTAAATCAATTAAAATCATAAAATGAACAACCAGCGATAATTATTTATCCAAGCCCACCAATATACGCTCTCCCGGACAACCGACAAAAAAATTAATTAAAAAATTGCCATGAAAGCCGAAAATACAAAAACCATCTATACGTACAGCGATTTTGTCCAATTTATATTTTATTCTGTAGTTTCCAACTGCCTGTAATTTCAAAAATGCAATTATTCGCTGAAATATCAAATTTATTAGCAAACGTAGTTATTTCGTCGTCCCTGGTTTACATTTTATAATCAATATTATTTCTTATCATAGAAGGATGCGCCTGTTTAGACGAGTACTTCTTCATCGATTTTTTTGTGTTGTAACAACAACACCTCGCGTTTAGACTTTGTTGTTACTCGTCTATGTAAGTATGTGTATATTACATTTTAGAAAATTTGAAAATAAAAATTTTCTGATTTAAGGTTCCATTCCACTAGAAAAATTCTTGAAATTTTACTGATAGTAAAGAAAGAGGAAAACAGAAAAAAGTCCGAAACTCTATGTAACAAACAAAGACAACGTTTTTTTTTAAATTGTTTTTATAGCAAAATTTTAAGGAGAAATATTGACAGCACACAAAAACATTACCAATAACAAAATTAATATTGCTATTGATTCGGTTAGTTTCACATATCAAAATTATCTAAAAATTAAATATTATTAATACCCATATCAGAATTATATTTTTTAGTATATTTGCCGTAAAAATTTAAAAAAATCTCTACTACAAAAACGTCGTTTTTTTTTATTTTTACTGTTTTATAGCAAATAAGTAAATTAAGGAGAATTAAGGAGAAACTTTGACCATAAAATTATTGTAATATGTGAAACATATTTCTCATCATACACAAGTTTTATGTCTGTGTGGTAGTGAGACTTCTATGAAAAGTTCTCGATTTGATAATTTTTATAGGAGTCTACAACTACTACAGATACAATTTTGTACTGAGAAGATTTTTTGTTTCGTTCCCCGATCTACGACAGGGTGGCTGACACGAAGAGTTACCAAACCAACACGCCACAGAATTTTTATTTTTTGATGAATTTTATTACTCAAAGTAAAAAAAGTTTTCAATTTGGCCACCCTTAGCCGCGATTATGGTCTTCAAACGGCCGACAAAGATATTGCATGCAGCACGAAAGTGGCTCTGTGGTATTTTGGCCCATTCCCGGCGAAGCGCCTGCTTGAGATGATCGACACTTTGGTATTTTCTTGTCCCAACCTTGCTCTTCAAAATACCCCAAACCGAGAAATTTAGCGGATTTGCATCCGATGAATTTGGTGGCCATTGGGCAGTGGAAATGAACCGCAGAACGTTGTTTCTCAGCCAATCTCGATTAACGCGCGCTTTATGACTCGGCGCCGAGTCCTGTTGAAATGTCCAGGCTCTGCGGCCGAAATGTTTTTGTGCCCAAGGCTTCAACGCTCGCTTTAACACATGATCCCGATAAATTTGAGCATTCTTGATGCCACGGTCCAAAAAAACGAGCGGTGAACGGCTTTCGGCCATTACGGCGGCCCAAACCATCACCATCGGCGGCGCTTGGTTTCAAGTGGCAATCCGTTGGTCCAAATTTTCAGTAGAACGGCCGGACAAGTAAATTCGATCGTTCTGCTTGTTCACATATTGCTCAATAACGAACGGTGACTCATCGGAGTAAACAAAATTCGGCAAATCGCCACTTTCGTGCAAGCGTAACAACTCCTTTGCTCTTTCCACTCTAACTTTTTTTTGAGCATCGATGAGACCATGCGTTTTATGGAATTTCAATGCCTTTAGTCCAAGATGATCTTTCAATATGTGCTGCATCCGTTCGAGCGAAATGTTCGCCTCACGAGCCATTTTTCTGCCGCTACGGCGCGGATTCCGACCTAAAATAGAGCAATACCAAATATAGAGCAATCACACAAATATAGAGCAAACCAAATATAGAGCAATCACACTATTACGCTTGAATTCCATTGCGGATAACTTTTTTTCTGGATATTTCCCACTAAAATGCTTTTAAACGCTTGTAAACAATGGAATGAACTGTCATTAGTGTAAATTTGAGCGCTCTGTCATGACAGGTTTGACAGCAATGACAGTCTGAAGTTGGTAACACTTCGTGTCAGTCACCCGGTAAATATATATTTTTTCTTTCTTTAATTTTACTCACAGTACATTTTTTCTAGTGGAATTCCTCCTCTATTCCATGTGTAGATTTTCTTGTTTGAGGTTTAAAAACATTGCAAATTCCAGAAACAAATTTTTGTGTTTTGTATCTACTTATATGTGGTATAGTGCATATAAAAAAATTGTTAAATTGTAAAAAAAAAATTGAGTTTGTTTATGTTGTACAGCTCGGTTTCATAAATATTATACTGGATTGTATTATATAATATTATATGTTTGTTTGTTTATATTATATGTTTTGTAAATATGCATCAGTCTTTAAATTTAAAACCAGAGGCTAATACCTCCTATAACACATTTTTGGTAAAAAAAATATAGCAGCAGCAGCGATAGCGGCGTCAAGTGCTGCTTGCTTGCTTTTGGCAGCTGCCATAAAAGCAGAAAAAAATCTAAAAGAACACGAACCTGCTGGATTAAAAATTATAGAAAGTCTAGAAAACGAGTTGAAAATATACAATTTTTGATGTAAGAACTTAAACCAAATTCCACTGATTATAAGAATTTTTTAAGGATGGATGTAAATAGTTTCAACATTGTTACGTGAAATTAGACATTGAGAGGGAAAACAATAACATGAGAAAGGCAATCAGTGCTGAAGAAAAATTGGCAATTACTCTGCGATTTTTGGCAACAGGCGAGTCGTATATGGAACTTGACTACAACTCAACTTTGTCAAAACCGTATCTATCAACAGCTATTATAGAAGTCTGTGATGCTATATATAATCATTTCAAAGATCAATTTTTAAAGGCAAGATTTTTTTTTTAAATAAAATTAAATAATAAGTTTGTCACTCATACTGTCTTAATTAAATAGCTTCGTATTTTTCTAAATATATTCATAAAAAAAATATTAAAATTCACCAAACAACTATTTTAGTATATTTCAGTTTCCGACAACAGAAAATGAGTGGACAAGATTACGGATGACTATAATTTAAGATGGCAATTTCCAAATTGCTTAGGTGCTTTAGATGGCAAGCACATTAGTTTTAGACCATCAAAAACCGATGCTCCGCTTTTCTACAATTATAAAGAATTCCATAGCATAGTACTATTAGGACTCGTAGATGCATATTGCAAATTTAAATTTATAGATGTTGGATGCAACGGTCGAATAAGCGATAGCTGTGTACTGCAGCGATCCAATTTTAATTATATTTTACAATCACCTCAAAAATATTTACCGCCTAATAAAGCTATTGGAAACGACGGATTATTACCGCATACCTTTGTCGCAGATAATGCATTTGCTTTGTCTGGACAAATGATGACTCCTTACCCGTTTACGACAACTTACGAAAATAAAAAAGTGTATAATCACCGTTTAAGTCGCGCTCGGCAGACCATAAACCGCGCTTTTGGAATATTAAGTAATAGATTCATTTGCGAAAAGACAAAGTAAAGAAAATTGTGCTGTGTTGCTACTGCACAATTTTGTAATTAATAAGAGCCAATGGTATACCGAAATTAATATTAGTGAAGAAAATGATACATAACAACAAACGGCACAGGGACATTCTAAGCAGACGAATTGTAAAACAGGAGAAAATGTGAGAGAGCACAGAGAATTACTCTCTTGTATTTCAATGCTGAAAGCAAAATTTAGAAAAATAACAATGATGTATAATTTCATGAATTAATTTTAATAAATTATAATTTTAAATAAATATTTGAATTATCATAGAAGCACTATTGAAAAAGAACTCAACTCACTCTCTCGTTGCTGGATTAAACAGAACAGAAACTGAATAAAATAAACCAATCAGATATCAAATTAATACCCCAAGAGACGTCTTGTAAAACGATTTTTATCATAGTAACCGGCCAAAATTTAGTACATATTATACGGGGTTTCCATCGTCATAGTATATATTAAAGTATTACGATGGAAAATCAAAGTTAATACAGTAAATATTCACTTATCGCATTTTTTCTGAATCAATTTTCTAAAAATTATGCGATAAATGAATAATTATGCATTTTGTGAATTTGGTATGTCATTTTAAATAATTTATTTTTCTTTTGTTTTAACTTAAATTTTGGCAAAATCACTTCACAAATACATATAGGTATTTTTATATTTTCGGTTATTATATCTAATTCGTAGAGAAGAGAAACAAAGGATAAAAAAAATTATTGCGACATGTGGATTAGGTTGTTTAAAAAAATGCGTTATGTGTGTAGTTGCATTATGCGAATTATTGCGTTATGTGAATATGCAATAAGTGAATTTTTACTGTAGTATAATAGTTTATTAAAATATTTCAGTATACTAGCTATCAAAATATAATACGTAGCAAATATTATTTTTAACGTTATAAAATTTGACAGTGTACAAATAAATTTATTAATTTTCTCACCGCAATGAGAAACAATTTGTTGGCTGATTATCGTGTAGCATATAATATGTATCAAACAAATTAATAATATCGTTTTTTAACAAACGCTCATTTTCAAAAGGCTTATTTCAAACCTTACGCTGAAAAACCGGCAGGGCTTGCTAGTAAAATAGTGTTATACTATTATTTTATTATGCTATCGACGATGGAAACCTAGTATAAATTTTCAATTTTTATTGTCTCAGGAAGAAATGATACAAGAGGAATCGGAGTATAAAATAAATTTTTGTGCATGTCATTTAAAATTTAAATAAAAAAAAATTAATTAATTTTATGTTTGCTCTTGATATTTATTTTAAAAAAATTCAGAATCAATATTATTAATAATAATCATCACTTAATTCCTCATCTTCTATAATGATATTCTCAAAAATATCATCTATAGCTAATTATAATTTATCTTTTGTTGTAGACGCTCTTGGACATATTGTTGATGTGCTTGGTATTGAAGAATATGGTATTGAATTCAACGGTGCCGACGAAATTGGTGTAGAGGCGGGTTGTTTTGCTGTTAGTGATTGTGTATATGAATCCTTTCCTTTTATTACTTCAATACTTAATATTTGTATATATTCGGCAGCTGGTGATAGGATTGGAACTGAAACTAAGTCTGCAGATGGAAATTAACGTGACGGGGTTGGAATTAGTACTGAGGATGGAAGTGAATCTTTAAATGTGATTGGTGATGTAATTGGAATTGAGGTTGGTGACGTTCGTGATGAGATTGGAACTGGTGCTGAGGGTGGAAGTGGATATTCAACTGTGATTGGTGATGTGTTTGGAATTATGGGTAGTAATTGAAATGGGAAGGGAATTGAGGTTGGTGACGGGGTTAGCATTGAAACTGAGGATGATGGAGTGGTTGAATCAGATGAATTTATACAGGGAGAAACAATAGGAACTGAAGCTGTCGATATGGTGGAAAATGGTGAACTTGAGGATCTGGTCGTGCGTTGTACATCAAAACGGTCACGATAATTGTCAACTACACTTTTAAATGGTTTAAATGAAATTTGTTGTTGTAAAAGATGGTTTTCTTCTGTTTACGATGCCATACTGTTGCAAAATTTCTATTTTTAGGCCTTCGAAAGTTTCCTCCTCAGTTTATTTTTTTATCGGTACCGGTACCGCTTTTCCTTGAATTGTGTATCTTAGTGCGTTATTTTGATAACTGGGATTGTAAGGTCCTGATTTCTTTTTTCAATTGTGCAATTGTTACATTTTGCCTAATTTGTTTTATTGCCTCTAACATTAAATTATATTTCTCCGATCGCTTACTTTTATTTGTGAAATTAATATCCAACGGATTGTATAAACATGGATATTTTTTAAATTCATTGATTAAAAAGAGTGTTTGCTCTTTGTTCCAAAATCCATTTCAATCATAACGGGTTATCCAATTCGAGGTTGATAAAGGAGAAATCTGTATACCGACATCTGTCAAAGATAAAGGTCAAGTACGCTGTCATTTATTTAGTTGACATTCTGCCATTTAAGAATATGGAGCATTTAACAATCGACCAACGCGTTAAAATTATTAAATCTTATTATAAAAATAGTGATTCTGCCGTATCCACATTTCGCGCTTTACGAGCAGATTATGGTCGTCATAATCGTCCTACAAAGCAAACCATATTGAATACAGTGAATAAATTTGAACAAACTGGATCTGTTACTGATATTGTAAGGTCTGTGCATCATCGAAACATTCGCAATGCTGAAAATATCGCTTCTGTAGCTGAAAGTGTGGAAGAAGATCCAAATTTGTCAATTCCTCGTCGAGCTCAACATTTAGGCCTATCTTATGGCTCATTATGGCGCATTTTGCATCTGGATTTGCATCTTCATCCGTATAAAGTCCATTTGACACAAGAGCTAAAGCCTGCTGACCATGGACAACGAAGAACATACGCAAATTGGGTGTTGGAAAAACAGGCCGTCGATGCTGATTTTTCGAACAAAATTTTCTTCAGTGATGAAGCTCATTTTTCGCTTGGTGGATACGTTAATAAGCAAAACTGTAGAATTTGGGGCTCAGAAAATCCACAATTGATTGTAGAGAAGCCATTACACCCGGAAAAAGTCACTGTTTGGTGCGCATTGTGGTCTGGTGGTGTGATTGGGCCGGATTTTTTTGAGAACAACCATGGACGAACCGTTACCGTCAATTCTGAGCGCTATGGCCGCATGTTAACCGATTATTTTTTTACGAAAATCGAAGATTATGATCTTGACGATATGTGGTTCCAGCAGGATGGAGCAACCAGTCACGTAACACGAGCAAATCGAGATCTTTTGCAAGAGAAATTTCCTGGACGTTTGATTTCGCGATTGGCTGATGTCAATTGGCCTCCAAGATCCTGTGATTTAACGCCTTTGGATTTCTTTTTGTGGGGCTACGCGAAAGATCGTGTTTACGCAAACAATCCTCAAACTCTTGACGAATTGAAAACTAATATTCGTAAGGTAATGGCCGAGATACCGCCCGAAATGTGCCGAAAAGTCATTGAAAATTACCGCAAAAGAATCAAGGCCTGTAAGAAGTCCCGTGGAGGACATTTGAATGATATCTTGTTTAACTAAAAATGGCAAGGATCAATCTGTAAAATGAAATAAAAATTACAATACATTCCGAATATTTTGTGTGTTTTTTTTAAGTTTACTTTATCAAGCTTGAATTGGATAACCTTGTATTATTACCGATAATTATCAATTTAATTCTCAAATAATATTAAATTAATTATAATATATGATATGAAATGATATGATAGAGGCGTATAGGCCAGCCATAACGGCGATCCTAGGTACGTTACCATAATCCTGAAATATCAACAATCAAATAACAAATTATATCTGAATGCGAATAATATTTCAGCATCATGCGGGCTCAGGCCCTGCCTGCATCCTTAACAGATAAGGTTAGTTAGGAAAGGATGTTAGTCACAGAAACGACTAGGGCGAACCGCAGCAAAGTCATTTTCTAATTACTTAAATATATTAGAATGTTAGTCTCAATTAAATTCACACTCTAGATTAGAGTTTGTTAGTTAATTAATGTAAGTTAGTTGAGTTTGAGGTAAAGGATACTAATATTCATCATATGTATTCGGCATCAGTCCTACTAGACTGGTTAGGTTATTTAATTCACATCTATGGATCATCTCATCACATACTGCTAGTAACCTTATTTTGCCCTATCTTCCGATCCAACACCATCTAACCGAGGGACTTCACGTTCGTAATGACACGGCAGTATTATCATACATATGATGACCTAAATATTCCGTCAATAATGTCAAAAAAATAAAAAAATAAAATATAAAATAAAAAAAAATTAAAAAAAATTTAGATTCGGTATTGTCATTCAGCTACCTATATTTAAATTCATCCAACTAAAAGCAGGGTTAATTTATATCTAACATTCACACAACTTCACTAAAACATAACCTGAATTGAACCAGAAAGATCGTCGAAAAACAACATTCCATAGCAAAAAGTCTTTGGATCGTTAACATATTTGATTGTATTGAGTTTATGCTCAAAGCGTAAGTAATTAAATAGACCCCCTGATCAAGAATGTTGCAATCACAATCTTCCCTGACCATCTGGTATGTAAAAAAAAAAAAATAAATAATAAATTTTAAATAATAATAAAAATAAATTGAATTATATTTGCCGACAACTTTATTGTTTTAAATCAGGACTTTCGACAAAATTTCAATTTATAGAATTGTTTAAATAAGTGAAAATTATTAAAATAAGTTATGAAAATGTAATTAAATTTAAATAAAAACCCAAATGGATAACACAATCCAACATATTTCAACTCAAATGATAAATTTCCCGTGGCAGAAAACTGTTTCCTCCTTTCATTAACATTTTATATATTTATCAATTTATATTATTCCACAAAAAGTCATTTTTGTCACAATACGGTGGCAACCCATTTTGAGTATACAAATTTTTGCTTATTGGGTAAGTTACAATTCGATCTGTTGTAATTTCAAATTTTGGTTTCTCGGGTACCAATATTTTATGTACTTAAGTACATACAAAGGGAATTCCCTTGAAATGTCAGTTTATATGTATACGATTATAAATTACCGTTCACATATATGTAAATAGTTATAATAACAATAACAATAATAAACAATTAACTTTTATATAATTAGAATGAAAATTAGAATAAAAAGATACTTCTCTGATTGTATATGTGTTGAACGTAATTTTCATAATAACTGTCTCAATTCACCTGTATTAACAGGTGAACTTCTAAAGAACAAAACTCACTCAAAAATAGCACATCACTCTCACACTACACATTCCTAAACTGATTTGAATTAAAATATTAATAATAATTTATTTAAAGGAGAGACAAAAACACGTCTTTCCTCTACGACGATCAGTCGATCCTCCAAATAATATTAAATTAATTATAATTAAATATTATTAAATTATTGTGTTTAATTTTATTTATTTTCTGCACCAAAACAATTTGTTTTTCACCTCCTCGCTTGTAACAAGAAAATTAAAATGAGCTCCTGTCAAAATAAAAAAATAAGAAAAATTACTGTAAATATTTTTAATATGTTGGTGTGTACAGCGCTACAAATTTTTGATAAAAACGTTCATCGGAATATCCCTACTCCAAAATTAGTTTGTAGGCAAAGAAGTAAGAAACGAGGAAAATCAGCGCCCAAAAAGTACTCGTATCAACAGGCGCGATGAATGTAAAACCACAAAATCATAAACTAGAAAAATAATTGAGATAGAGATCTACTAAAACGGACAAACAACAAAAACAAGCCACTCATGCATGCATTCAACATTTTCTCTTCCAACATTCATTTAATTTTCTAATGTAGAAACAATTAGTACATTTTTAAACAATTGCGAAAAGAAAAATCAAAAACAGATTTCGATGCCACAACAAGTTGATCACATGAGATCATCAATTCATGCCACAAACAGAATATGTAAACATTGTGTCGGTGTGCTTCATATTATTTTTATAGTAGAATTGCTTATATAAAACAGCGAAATTGCTCGCGTCAGTAAATATGTACTAAAATAAAACGCTGTGCAGTGGAATAGACCCATAATTTTGTTTTTGAGCTGTGTAGTGCATTAGAAAAAATTGTAATTGTGGTAAAAGGTCGTGTAAAAAATAAAATAAAATTTTCAACAATGAATTTTTTTGTTAGCATTTTACACTAACACATAGAAAATTATAAAAGTTACCGGGATTCAAATAAAATGTGTGGGGACGTAAAGGGTGTAAGCCATAAAAGTTACTGATAATTAGTTACTCTAGTGTGGATTAGCATAATTGTATATACCTAAACGACAAGAAATATTCAATCGTGCACACATTTTATTTTAAATAGTATGTATATATATACGAGTGCATATGTATAATGTTATTATGTATATAAATACATGGGTTTTAGTTTTCATTTCATTCTGCTTTATTAAACATAAATCATACAATAAGAGAAAGGATACTTTCAAACGAAAATAATAAATAAGTTGAATTTATTATTTTTACGTTTGTTTTTTTTGTCCACAGCGAACACCACCATAATGATTTTCATATTATAATAAAATTTAAAAGGCAATTTTGAAGAATAATTTGGGTGTTATACTGTACAAACAAATTAATATTTTTTATTTGTATGTGTGCGTGTAGAAAAAATATATTGAGCGAGAAATATGTGTATGAATGTATATTGAGCAAATAGACCAATATACGGTTTGAATTTTAGCTAAACATTTCTATAAACCACCGCTAGAGATATTTTTCCATTTGTAACGACATCGTGAATTTGCTTTAACAATGAACTTTCCTTCCGTTTAGGTATCTGATTGTGATTTATTTATCTGTGATAGTAATAAGAAAAATGCGGCTCTGGTAATAAAATTTACAACAAAAAAGTAACACCTCCACAATAACCAAATTTTTTTTAGTAATAATTTACATTTTAGTTCATAAAAACACTTGGTAAACTTACCAATCGTAAGAAATTCCTTTCAGTAATTTTTAGGCGTGTTTTGTAACTTTTTTATAATATTTTAATAATAATCTCAATATTTTTGAAACGCACAAAATTTTACTGTCAATTTCAACAAAAACTTGTTTGGTAGGTTTTTCTTATATATTTTTTATATAACCATCTGCTCCTGTGTCCCAAATACATGAAATAGAAAATTGTATGAGCAAAATCATTGCATTCATTCTATAGTATATAATTCTATGGTTGCAACTAAATGTTATTTACGAATTTACGACATAAAAATTTGACATTATTTGTGTTTACACTGTTTTTTAAGGAAATTTTACAAAAAAAAAAACTCTGCCTACACTGTAAAAATTAAAATTTGTGGCACGTTCGTATTCAGTATATCGATTTTGTCCCGTGAGTTACTCATTTAAAATGAGTGAAGCAAAAAATATCGAATACACACTGTATAATACAATTATGTCTTTGATTTGTATTTTTCTTTTGTTCATATTTGTGTCATTTTTATGATGGACAGTACCAAAATAATGCGATCCGGGTGAAACGGTTTAATTGTTATGGTGCTTATTTCCTTTTCTCAACACATTACGTCTGCTCACGAGCTGTGGAGTGTCATTATTTAACATGCTAATGTATTTTATATTTAATATTTTTTTTGTAACAAATTAATTTTGTATGTTTATATGTTATATGTTTAAATTTTATAAATAAATTTAAAGGCGGATTGAGTGTTGCGTCAGTTTGTCTTTTCATTCGTTTAAAGAATTTTTTCGACCAATCATGTTGTTCCAAAATAACGAATTTTTCTCCATTTTTTCAAACAACACAAAAATATGGCGTTTACTGGTTAACCCTTTGAGTGCCAAGGAGCGCAATCGCGCTCCTCAATATAGGAATCAAAAATCTCATTAAGGGTTATTAGAATAAACAAAAAACAACGACACGTGGTTTGCACCTGTATAGTAAAGCAAACCAATTATACGAGCGTCACTAACTA
This sequence comes from Nephrotoma guestfalica, assembly GCA_963691935.1. Taxonomy (NCBI): domain Eukaryota; kingdom Metazoa; phylum Arthropoda; class Insecta; order Diptera; family Tipulidae; genus Nephrotoma; species Nephrotoma guestfalica. Next base: position 146,359,826 of record OY829914.1, on the reverse strand, counting down.
ACATAAACATAAATAAAACTACTATATCTTTCCGGTTACACTCATTTCGTTTCACACATTTTGGGACAAAATCGATACACAGGAATACCAATTTATTTTCGTATCGTATTGAATTTTCGCATCGTAAGAAGATACGTATCGTATTCAGGAATAGGGGCAGTTCTTACTAAGATGCACCTCCTAATGGTACTAAAACGGTTTGTAGACATTTGCCTTCATTGTGACACAGTTATGTTATTTTTAATTTATCTTCACTTTTGGTAGAAACCACCTTAATTGGACAATAGATAAATGAAAAACAGTTGTTGTTTAGCGACGAGTCTAAGTTTAGCTTATTAAATTCGGATGGCAAGTGTCATATAGGCCAATAAAAGGACAACGAATGAATCCTCGCTATTGTAGAAGTACAGTTAAGCCCGGAGGCGGCAATGCAATGGTGTGGCGTATTTTTCGGTTTAAAACGGAATGGGAAATGCCACTTCGACGGGTGTTTCAACACGATAACGACCCGAAACACACAACGAAGCTGGTTAAAGAGTGGATTTCAGCTAATGGAATTCAAGTCCTGGATTGGCCGGCGCAATCACCAGAATTGAATACCATTGAAAACCTAGGTAGTAAACGCCATCGTAACGAGCGTTAGAGCTTATGACAACTTTGAAAGAAGAGTGGGGAAAATGTACCAATGACTATAGTTTCAAACCTAGTAAAGTGAAGTTGCGTGAGATAGACATTGTAAAGATATCAATAGAACGTGTTGGTCATATTTTGCACGAACATTTATCACAAAGCTGTATTCGAAGTGGATACCGCGTGTGTTCACAATGGATGAAAAACGACAATGCGTCGATAATTACGTACGCTGTTTGGAGCTGTTTAAGCGTAATGAAAAGGATTTTTGCTCGTGTATTTATCCACAGCGATTATTACTTGTTTGCAGCGATTATTATTACTTGTACTTTCAGACTTCTAAAAAAGCTCCAGGGTAAGGAGATATGGCTCCAATGAAGAAATAATTGCCGAAACTGAAGCTTATTTGGAAGACAAAGATAAATCGTTCTACAAAAAAGGCATCGAAATGTTATAGAGGCATTAGAATTGCTCTAGAAGGAAATTATGTTGATGAATAAAATGTATTTTCCCCAAAACAATTGTGTTGTCTTTGTTAGATCGGAAATTTTTCAGGTGATGTGTTATATCGGGTGATTATTTTAAGGTGAAACTTTATCAATATCTCGGAAAATAAACACTCTACGAAAAAAATGTCCATTATCAAAATTATCAAAAAATAGGGGTTCTTATTTTAATTTCAAAGTTACCGCCCCCCCAACCTATAAGAAGGAGAGGAGGAGTACTAATTTTAGCACTAATGTATGACCCCCCCCCCCCCCCGGAATGATTAAATTTTGATAATGGATATTTTTTTCGTAGAGTGCATATTTTAGGTGTATAGTCGTCGGCGCTCGATGTGTTACGAACTTCACGCTGCTGTAGGAACAAAACGACTAGTGACAGTGCGATAATTTTTTGACAAGCGTCAATCTGTTATGTTATTTACAAGCCTACGGAAGCATATCGTTTTACGTTGCAGTTAAAAATGTTATCGAAATGGAATTCAAACGCAAGTGTTATTGCTTTGTACTTGGCTGGAAAATCGCAACCAGCCATTGTTAATGAGCTACGACATTTACATATGAACAAAATGTTTGTGTGTCGGACCATTACACGTTACAATGATACTGGTAGCATCAAAAAATGCCATGGAGGTGGACATCCAAACAGCAAAATCGCCAGAAATGGTTCGAAAAGTGAAGGCCATAATTCAACGTAATCCACGACAAAGCGCAGTTCAATTGGCGAAATATCTCAATGGGTCTGCTCATAACATGAGGTACATATTAAAAAATGAACTACGATTGAAGCCCTACAAAATACAAAAAGTGCAAGATTTAACACCTGCACAAAAGGCAGTTCGCCTAGCAAGTGCAAAGGTGTTAATACACTTGCACGTTGGTGGCAAGCTTGAGATCTTTTCTGATGAAATTTTTGTACGGTTCAGCAATATGTAAACAAACAAAACGATCGAGTTTAGTTAGTGCAAATCAAAAGGCAATTTAGACCAGTGAATTGCTCTGCGAAAGCAAGGACCTACATCAGTGATTATTTGGACCGCAGTAACCGCCACAGGACGCTCATCACTCGTTTTCATTGAATAGGGCGTAAACGTAAATCAACAAATCTATCGTGGAAAGATTTTAAACGATGCTTTGTTACTTTGGGCACGTAAACAATTCAGTAGAAACTATTGGACGTTTCAATAACACTCGGCACAATCCCATAAAGCCCGTGAAATCCAACGTTTTTTTACATACAATACAAGAAAAAGTTCCCAGCTTCGGTTCTTCACAACAATGCCCATCATATTCTCCGGACTTAAACCCAATGGATTTTTCCATATGATGCATTCTGGAGGTCAAAGTATTAACTAAAAAATATGAAACGGTCGACGTCTTAAAGATTGCTCTTCGCCAAGAATGGGACAAAATACCATCAGACCACATTGGTGCAGCGTGTGAAGCCTTCTCGGACAGATTCGATGTTATTATCCGCGCTAAAGGTGCCTACATCGAACAATAATATATTTTTTGTTAAATTTGAAATATTTTTACGATATACTGAAGTTTTGAAAAAATAAAAAATAAAAATTGACAAATTTGCAGCATTTTAATTGCTAACACTTCGAGTGCCGACCCCTGTATAATACCCCATATTTAATGTAATATAATAATATACATATATTTAATTTTATTAATTTTTTTTTCGTATTTTTAATTATTAATATTTGTGCATTTAAAAATATTAATAGTTAAAAACATGACAAAAAAAATTTAATAAAACATAAAAACATGAAGTGATGCTGCGACTATGAGAATAGGGATGAAAAATACGGACACATTGCAGGCCTATTATGAATATTTCGAATTTTTTAGGAATATCCCCCGCCCTACTAAAATGAATTTTCAAATCCGCCTGTTATTGACGTAATGGGTATGGGGTTTTTACACACTTGTATAATTGCGTACAACATATCATGACAACGAAAAAAGTACATTTAAACGAGTGTGTGCCATAATTATATTATTCTTTAAAATGTTTGTAGTTTGTCAATTAGTTCAAAGCTTGAAACAATTTATAAAAAAATATATCACTTGCGAACACTCGTTTAATTCATCATTTTTGTTGGCATTATGTGTTGGGCTCAATAATCGTGTGGAAAGACATGTTCACCAAAATTTTATTTTGATTTGAAATTCTGTAAATGCTGCGAATCGCATTTTACGCCACCAGAAAAATTTAGCCCCCTCCCCTGTAGAAATATAGAATAAATTAATAGAATTATTAAGTTTTAGTAGTATTTTGGGTTTAAGCGTTTTGTGAATCTGTCATTTTGAAGTAATTATTGGTCGTTTAGTAATTATTCCAAAATGTAGAAGCATAAATAAATTAGTGTTATCAAGTTGGTAGTTTTAATCGCAATTCAGAAATTTGATTTATCTTGAAACAAGTTTGTGACCCATGTTAAAGGTGTTTAACTTTTACTGCCGTACATACCTTTTCTTTGGCGCGTCGTAGTGATTCTTCAAAGTGTTTGGTAACTGCTTGTTCAGTCATTTGTTTCTCCTGTTGTTGTTGAGCAGCTTGTCTTTCTCTCTCACGATCACGTTCTTGTTGTTGTTGTTGAATTTGATGGTGCATGCGTTCAGCTCTCTCTCGTTCCCTTTCCATATCATTGTGTCTTTCTAATTCACGATATTCCATTTCACGTTTTTCCCTACAATTGAAAAGAATAAAATTTTTATTAAATTTAAATCGTAATACCATTGACAATTTGGGGTTTACTTAATTCTAACAGAATTATTATATTATATTTTATGAATAAAAAATTCATTGAAGTTCTGTAGAATTCCAGAAAAACAAACCTGAGATTCAAACCATTAGATTTATTTAATTTTTTAAGATAAATATCAGTATCCATTGTAGTGATAGAGGCGTACAGGCCAGCCATAACGGCGATCCTAGGTACGTTACCATAATCCTGAAATATCAACAATCAAATAACAAATTATATCTGAATGCGAATAATATTTCAGCATCATGCGGGCTCAGGCCCTGCCTGCATCCTTAACAGATAAGGTTAGTTAGGAAAGGATGTTAGTCACAGAAACGACTAGGGCGAACCGCAGCATTAGAATGTTAGGCTCAATTAAATTCACACTCTAGATTAGAGTTTGTTAGTTAATTAATGTAAGTTAGTTGTGTTTGAGGTAAAGGATACTAATATTCATCATATGTATTCGGCATCAGTCCTACTAGACTGGTTAGGTTATTTAATTCACATCTATGGATCATCTCATCACATACTGCTTGTAACCTTATTTTGCCCTATCTTCCGATCCAACACCATCTAACCGAGGGACTTCACGTTCGTAATGACACGGCAGTATTATCATACATATGATGACCTAAATATTCCGTCAATAATGTCAACAAAAAAAAAAAAAAATTAGATTCCGTATTGTCATTCAGCTACCTATATTTAAATTCATCCAACTAAAAGCAGGGTTAATTTATATCTAACATTCACACAACTTCACTAAAACATAACCTGAATTGAACCAGAAAGATCGTCGAAAAACAACATTCCATAGCAAAAAGTCTTTGGATCGTTAACATATTTGATTGTATTGAGTTTATGCTCAAAGCGTAAGTAATCAAATAGACCCCCTGATCAAGAATGTTGCAATCACAATCTTCCCTGACCTTCCGGTATGTAAAAAAAAAAATAAATGAATAATAAATTTTAAATAACAATAAAAATAAATTGAATTATATTTGCCGACAACTTTACTGTTTTAAATCAGGACTTTCGACAAAATTTCAATTTATAGAATTGTTTAAAGTAAGTGAAAATTATTAAAATAAGTTATGAAAATGTAATTAAATTTAAATAAAAACCCAAATGGATAACACAATCCAACATATTTCAGGTGAAATGATAAATTTCCTGTGGCAGAAAAATGTTTCCTCCTTTCATTAACATTTTATATATTTATCAATTTATATTATTCCACAAAAAGTCATTTTTGTCACAATACGGTGGCAACCCATTTTGAATATACAAATTTTCGCTTATTGAGTAAGTTAGAATTCGATCTGTTGTAATTTCAAATTTTGGTTTCTCGGGTACCAATATTTTATGTACTTAAGACAGAAACAAAGGGAATTCCCGTGAAATGTCAGTTTCTATATATATATATATATATATATATATATATATATATATATATATATATATATATATATATATATATATATATATATATATATATATATATATATATATATATATATATATATATATATATATATAAATATATATATATATATATATATATATTTATATATATATATATATATATATATATATGTATATATATATATATATATATATATATATATATATATATATATATATATATATATATATATATATATATTTATATATTTATATATTTATATATCTATATATATATATATATATATATATATATATATATATATATATATATATATATATATATATCTATATCTATATCTATATCTATATCTTTATCTATATGTATATCTATATCTATATCTATATCTATATCTATATCTATATCTATATCTATATCTATATCTATATCTATATCTATATCTATATCTATATCTATATCTATATCTATATCTATATCTATATCTATATCTATATCTATATATATATATATATATATATATATATATATATATATATATATATATATATATATATGTATGTATGTATATATATATATATATATATATATATATATATATATATATATATATATATATATATATATATATATATATATATATATATATATGTATGTATATATATATATATATATATATATATATATATATATATATATATATATATATATATATATATATATATATATATATATATATATATATATATATATATATATATATATATATATATATATATATATATATATATATATATATATATGTATATATATATATATATATATATATATATATATATATATATATATATATATATATATATATATATATATATATATGATGAAAAATTCCTGAAATCACAAATTCACTCTATGGAGCCATAAGTCATGTTTTAATTTTATGATTTTTATGTTTTGAATATGTAGCCTTGATTAAAACAAACATTTTGAGACACTTAATTTTTTTTGGTTCTTGTTGTTGTTAAAGATACAGGGTGTCAAAATTTGAGAAAAATGATAATCATGGTATTGTATTTATCGCAATAAAAATAAAATAATTGTCCGATAATTATGATTTTGGGCTCATGTTAAAGGTAAGTTAAAAAGGATTTCTAAAAATATATAAAAATAGTATATTGTTTAAATCCTTCTTCTCTAAATTTCCCGCCAAAATATCCTTTTTAAATTTTCTCAAAAACCTATTTTTTTTTTCTAGAATTCGATAATTAATATTTTACAACATATCAAAAAACTAGAATACCGTTATTTTTTGTTTTCTTGCAAAAATCGTTTTAGTAAGAGAAGTATTTCATTTTTATATGGAAACCTATATAGATATTTCTCAGTGTTTTGAAATTGTTTACAAAAGTGGTAGTTCACTTAATTTGTGTGTTTTGTATTTTATTTATTGTACAATTTTGCGTTATATTTAAGTATGAGTCACAGAATTATGAGGTGCCACCCCCTGGTTTATATCGTTTGGTTAGTCGTAGTACCATAAATTCCTTTTCTTTTTTTTGGGTTTCTTTATAAAAGACTAAATAAAATGTTGTTTCCCCCTTTTTTATTGAGGGTGGATTATTTTTACTTGACGCAGGCGTACCTGTTAAACGATGAGTAATTCTTTTGAAAACGAAAAATGAACATTGTTGATGTAAATAGGAGTAAAAATTAAAATTTTTGATTAGTTGACATTGTGAATTGTAGACATTTTAAATAAGGAGTAAGATTTTTTAAAATTTGAAAAAGTAACAGTGTGTTAAACTGAGTGTAAGTTTAAGTGGATAAATAAGTACTAGTGCGCTAAATTTGATAATGGATAAATTTCGAAAGTGTTGTAAACCATATCACGATTCAAAGTGTTCGAGTAAACTAAACCGAGTTACGGATTATGTTAAGCAATTTATGCCACAATCAGTTGAGAATCAAGATAATTTGTATCTCTGTTCAACGTGCTATATAAATATTACCTGCAAACGACGAAAAATAAAATCACAGTTGATCAACACCGCAAATAGCCGATAACGATAATAGCAGTGATAGTGAAGAGTGTTATTTAAAAAATGTGTCCGTTTTGGAAAAAATGAATGAAGTGTTACCCTTTCTTGGAAAGTCTCCTATATATCCGAGAACGTTAGAAGCCAGGCCAAAACATCAGCAGCAAAAAGTAATAGATTTAGCTTCAATAACACCATCAACATCTTTGGTTCCGGGAATCGTGTCGCTTTCGAATCAGCCAACCGAAGATCAACAACTATATGACGAGAAAGAATGGTCCACTAAGTCGTCCAGCAGTTAAAGTAGGAAAGCAAATAAGTGATAAGCTGAAGCAAGCAGTATTATCTTATTATACTGATGATGATGTTAGTCGGATAATGCCAGGCAAAAACGATTGTTTAACAGTCGATAAAGTTAAAGCTCAAAAGCGGCTAATGATGTGTACATTGAAAGAGTGCTACGAAGAATATAAGACGATGTATCAGGATGACGAATCAAAAAAAATTGGTTTTTCTAAATTTTCACTACTTCGTCCAAAATACTGTGTACAACCAGGTAGTAGTGGAACGCACACAGTCTGCGTGTGTACCATACATCAAAATGTAAAAAACCTTATTCGATATTGTGACTCACCTATCAATGTCTTCAGGAACCAACTAATATTCCAGAAGGGTCAAGACATATACGTTCACGAGGAGCCCCATCCATCTTACCACAGGCATTACATCAGCCTACCAGAAATAAATAGAGAAAACCTATCCAAGATCTTACAGGAAAAGCTACATCCTACCATCATCAATGGAATATAAATACCAGAGGAGAACATTCAACTTTTACAAGAAGCGTTTAAAGACAGTTTTTCAAATTACAAGATACGTCTAACGCAAAGAGTCGTTGAAGACATTCGAAGTGAAGAAAATAGGTTCTCTATAATAACAGAGGAACACAAACGGGCGCACAAGAATCATATGGAGAACCGAAAACAAATTTTGGAAATATTACTTTCCGGGTATGGCCAGATTGATTAAAAAATACACGCAGACCTGCAACACGAATAAATATGATCGACACCCTCATCGCGTTGCAATCCAGGAAACACCTATTCCAACATATCCGGCAGAAATTCTCCATTTAGACATAATGGAGATAAAAAAGGAAAATTGTTTATCTTGTATAGACAAGTACTCTAAGTTCGTAAAATTCTTTCGCATTAAGAACAAATCCATCTTACACGTACGAGATAAAATCATAAAGGCGATACATTACTTCACCGCACCTCGCATTCTTGTCATGGATAATGAAAGAAGCTTTGTGAGCCCAATCATAACGGATTATAGAGAGAGCACATTCTACAATACTCGAAATAGTTCGATGTCTCCAGAACGAGTTCAAGGACCTGTCTACAAAAGAACTTATCAACATAGCAGTGGATCGCTACAACGATTCAATACATTCGGTTACGCAACGGAAACCTAATGAAATATTTTTTGATAGAACACAGAGGACGAATTACCAAAATCTTGCAGATTTCAAAACCAAGGTTCACGTGGACCAGATTGAAAGACTTAGAAAGAATCAAAACTCCACAATAACGAGAGAGAATAATAAGAGAGCCTGTCCGAAGACCTACCAAGCTGGTGACACGATTTATACCGCAATCAAGCAGATTCAACAGAAAGACAAACCAAAATTTCGTCAAGAAACAGTGGTACAAGACAATAAGGTCACTGTAACCACTACATCTGGAAGACGCATCCATAAAACACATATAAAAAACTTAACCCAATAGTTTCCCATTACCACCAAAATATAATTAACGGGATTACCTCTCTTTCTTTTTAGCTCCTGGCTCTGGTGTTGTACTACACCACTAATCATATACGAGTATAACCATACCCCGCTCGTAACGATAAAACAAGGAAATGGACGGATAATCCAGGGAAATTCCAAGTTGATTCATATCATCAACCTAAGGGAGTACGAGGAAGTATTAGAACGAATTACACCCTCGATCAGCAGGACACACCAGGAGAGCATCCTTCAGCCACAACTGGTCCATCAAGCGAAAACCATAGTGCAAATGATTTCGTACTGACTTCGCTTTAAAAATGTTTTATTTTGACTTAAACTGTTATTACTATAAAAGCATACATCACGTCAATTTAGTGGTTCTAAACTAAATAGCATTATGACGGGTTTGATGCAAAAATTATAATTATGATTACAAAACATTTATAATTATTTAAATTTATATCACGCTTGTTACAATTATTTGTATCACGTTTTATATAATCTTTGTACTATTGAAATTGTACAATATCTTGAGCTTGTTATAATAATGTTTTCCTGCGGAAAACTCATGGGTGAATTAGCAATGAAAAACCAACAACAGTTGGCTGATGTGATGATGGATCCGTCTTTGAGGGAACAGGCTAAAACGATACATGATGATGAAAATGTACATCAAGCCGCTATTTTAGACAACAAACAATGCCTACAGGTAAGCATTTTTTAGATAAATTTGATCTTAGTAGAATTTATTGTTTATTTTGTCATTGAAGTTACACCAGAATGAGGTCAATTGCCTTCGACCAAGTACTTCATGTCCCAGCTTCATCATCTGAAGGCAGTGAGTCATCCTCAGAAGATTGTTATCAATGATGTATTATACAATCCGAAAAATGATGGAGAAAGTAATGAAAACAGTTGTTGTTCCAAATTGTTTTTCTTCAAAAAAATTTAAAACGTTTTTTTTTTAATTTAATTAAACTTAATCTGCAATCGTATGGCGTGCACTACCAGTTACTTCACTCGACTCTCGAACCAAAAAAAAATTTTGTCAAAAAAAAAAGTATTTTCCTATAATTACTCTGCTTTTGACTTACGCAGTCATTGATTTAATTAATGATTAATTTTTATATTTACTTTTTTCTCGTTCCACAACATCACGTACCTAATTAATTCTGTTAAATGATAACAGATGGGAGGAATTGGTTGGTTTATACAACTCAAAAAAAACCGTTTAAGTAAATTGTATAAAAGTAATTTATAAACACACCGTTACAAATCGTGGGGACAACCGATGACCCATGAGAAATGTCTCACTGCAAGGCCGGGCCAAAAAAAAATTAATAATAGATTAAACTAAAGAACTAACAAATATCTACGAATGAGGTATAAATAAATAAAAGAATGGAAAGAAAAACTTGATATTCACAATAGCATCCGTCATTCTATTAAATACATATTAGAGTCTATTAAGTCTTAATATCTTTAAGATGATACACGCCAAGAATCATATTATTATCGTCAACCAGTTGGCAGGCGACATTCCCGATCAATTTTTTTACAGAGGCTTTTCGGAATTTAGGAGCTAGTTTACGCTATATTTATTTGCCGCATTACTCTGCGTAAAATTTCGGACGAAAACTTTTTGTCCAATATGCAACTGTCGATGTCTACTACGTAAATTATATACGTGAGCGTTTCGTTGAAACGCTTGCTGAAGATGATTTAGTACTTTCTCATGAACTGAAGGTAACTTATCCGAATTAGAAATACGAATATTATTATCATTTAAACTATTTAATTTTCGAAGTAAGGAATAATCCGATGCGTGACCAATATAATGCTGACCAAAAACCAAAAAAACTAGGTGAAAACCCTGTACCCCGTAAATTACTGTCCCATGCTGTATGATCTTCTCGTATGTATGATCTTATTGCTGCAAGTACTGATCTGTTGACTCTCTCTGAAGCATTAATCTGAGGGGAATATTTGGCCGAGAGAATATGCTTGATACCATATGCAGAGAGGAGCTAATGGAATGCTTTTGCAGTGAACTGCTTTCCGTTATCGCTTAGTATAATTTCTGGCACGGAAAAAATTTGGAACACCTTTCTTTCAAGAAACTTAAGGACATTCTTACTATTCGCGTCACCTATTGGTTCCAATAAAACAAATTTCGAAAAGCCATCCAAAACTACAAAAATATAACAATGACCGGACTTCGTTCGGGGGAACCGACCCATAAAATCAATATATAATTTTTGTCAAGGGCGACATACTTCGACAAAGTTTCCATTGGGCGGACGTGTAATAACATTCGATGATTTACTAGCCTTACATATTTCACACAGTTTAACAAAGTTTTGCACATCTCGAATCATATTTGGCCAATAGTACAAGCTGCGTAACACTTCCATTGTTTTTTGTATGCCTTGGTGGGCGGAACTTGGCGAAAAATGAGCGCGCTTTAACAAATCATGAGTCAAAGAATGAGGAATATAAAGTTTCCAGGCCGGTAAATCTGGCAATTCATCAGATGATTTTTCAGATGTAAACTTTGCCATCCACCACTTTTAGATTACACTTGTCTTTTGGGATTGTCAAGATACTATCAATGAGAGCTAAATACTCATGATCGTTAAATTCTTAGGAAGTCATATCGACAAATAAAGGACCATCTTCATCCAGGAGCGAAATATTTTCCACTTGCCGAGATAAAGCATCAGGTGCCAAATTATCTTTCCCCTTTTTATACTGTATCACAAAATCAAAACTTTGCAATTTCAAACTCTAACGAGCATGACGTCCCGAAAGTTCCCGTTGTCCCATCAACCACTTCAAACTGGCATGGTCTGTAATTATGGTAAATGGGTAACCTTCTATAAATTGCCTAAATTTCCCAACGCTCAACACAGCAGCAAAGCACTCCAGCTCAGTGACGCTGTAATTGCGTTGAGCTGATTTAAGCTTTTGGGAAACGTAGGCAATAGGACGCTCTTCCCCGTTGGAAGATTTTGGAAATAGGACTGCCCCTATTCCGGTCATGGAAGCAACACATTGAATATAAAAAGGACGATTATAATCTGGATTGGTTAAAACGGGCGTCGATCTTAATGCTACTTTCAACTCTTCAAACGCTTGTTGAGCTTTATCATTCCATTCGAATTTTTTATTTTTCCTGAGCAAATTTGTTAAGGGTGTTGATATGTCAGCATATTTATGTATAAAACGCCTGTACCAGCCCGACATTCCTAAGAACCTTCGAAATTGGCGTACGGTTGTCGGAACTGGATACAGGGTAATATCTTCTATTTTCGAATTATCAGGCGTTAGTACTCCGTTACCTACAACATACCCAAGAAATTTTAATTCTTTGAACACAAATTTGCTTTTTTCCGTATTTATAGTTAATTTTGCGATCGTTAATCGCTCGGCAACTTTGGACAATAAATTTAAATGTTCATCGATCGTTTCACTAGTGACGAGTAAATCGTCAAGATATTCAAACATCTGAGAGTGCAGTTCATGAGGTATCACCCGGTGCATCAGACGGCCTATGGTCTGCGGCACATTGCAGAGCCCGAATGGCATGACTGTAAAATGATACAGTGGTCTTCCAGGTACTGTGAAAGCTGTCTTATCCCTGGATCCCTGATCGAGCGGAATCTGCCAGAACGTATCCTTCAAATCAATACTCGATATGTATCGTGTTTTTGTGAGGCGTCCTAACAGTCCGTCGATGAGGGGCAAAGGATAAGCATCCTTCACAGTAACCTGGTCAACTTTACGTGCATCTAAGCACAACGGGCTCTGCCATCAGCCTTTTGAACCAATGTCATCGAAGAACTCCATGAACTGCAACTCTCTTCAATCACACCAAGTGAAATCATTCGGTCGAACTCTTTATAAATTTCCGCTCCTTTCGCGGGAGAGACCGCGTAATGTCTCTGCTTGATAAGTTGTGAGTCTCCCACATCTATAATGTGAGTAACTTAATTCGTACGACCGAGCCCTAGCTCTTTTGATGAAGGAAATTTTTGAATTACTGAGTCTAACTGCAATTGTTGTTCTTTATCTAACTGATGGAATTTAGTGTTCGGATCCTTAATATCCGATACAGCAGATAATTTATTTGAATTTGTATGCAATGAGGGAACTGTAGGTGAAATTTTAGGAATGGTAATTTTAATATCGAAGGTGTTCCAAAAATCTACACCAAGATATAATTTTTGATGCAAATTTGGTGCTAAGTGAAGAGTTATCATTCGAGTAATGCCGGCGGAAGTTACTGGAGTTCTAATATGCCCAATAATTCATTCTGTGTGTCCATTAGCGGTTTTATCCTGCGAAGGTAAATGCCGAAAATGTATATTGTGATCATTCAGTAACTGAACACAATCTTTGCCAAGTAAAGAAACATTGGCTCCACTATCTAACAAACCTACAGTTTAAACACCAAACAGATCCACCTCAGCGTAAGGTCTACCATCTACCTCGCCAGTAATTATAGAATCCGAAATTAATGATTTATAAAGTTTTCGTAATTTGAAATACCGGTTAGAACGAGATGTTTTTGAATTTGGGTTCGAAATTTTTTTATTGAACAAAGTGGATGATTTACTATTTAATAATGAGGCCTGCCATTCTTCGATTGAAGAATATGATAGAATTCGGGGTCGGTATTTGTTGCCGCTATTTCCGTGTGTGGTTTTTCTTTGGGGGAAGAAGCTTGGTTTGCTCTTGCCCCCTCTCGCCAGTTTCCCTGCCAATTTCGACAATTCAGATAATATGTATTCAATAAACCACATCCGTAACAAAATAAATAGCGCACCTTCGATACACAAATTTTATAGTGATGGCCGGTTTGAGAACAGTTCCAACATTTCTGAAGGGAGGGAATAGCCCGCGCACTGTTAAGGGATTTGATTGGCGATTATTATTTATACCTGTATTGAAAGCACAAACTTCTTGAAATTCATGATATGGTACCTGCGCTTGTTCCCTTAAGGTGGGCCGATATACGAATTGGGATGGTTCAATTTAGTGCACGTATTTCCTTTGAAGTTGAGATTGGGATTGGGAACACAACAGTTCGGGTACATAACCTGTCCGTGACCAAGTATCTTCATAAGCTACACATCGTCTGACCATTTCATCAATGGAATCGAATTCCATTCCCGCTAATTCGTCTTGGAGGCCTGGTTGCATTGTTTGCCTTAAGATGTTCATTAAATGAGAGTCTGAAATTTGCTTCTCGAGCTTTAATGATAATGACATCATCTCATTGTAAAAATCATAAAAACTTTCTAGATTTTTCTGATGCCGGCTTTCAAGACAACGCATTAATTCTAAGTCTGATCGTCGATCTTGAAAGCGTTTAATAAAATCTGACTTGAAATTATCCCAACTAACTCTGGAATACCTCTCTAAATAATTCCAGTACCACTCAGCAGCATTGCCTTTAAGTAAATAGCTCAGAGCATCGACTAAATGTTCATGGTGTCCACATTCGCCAAATGTTCTACCTTAAAAATGAAACGTTTGGCGGGATAACTACCTGGTGAACCATCATATGTAATATTCCAACGAGATGGATTATGCGCTATTCGATAATCCGACTGTCGGAAGCGGTCCCTGAACTACTTGCTTATAGCGCTGATCGAATTTGCTTGACGTGACAACGGGTGCCACAATAGGCATTTTTGATGTAATGACCGATGTCACTGGAGGAAGTGTTATTGGCTTGGTGACCGATGTCACAGAAATTACAAGTGAGGGATCAGTTTTAATTTTTAATTCTGAAAGTTCCTTAGCCAAAGCCTGCACTTGATTCATCAATTGCATTATCAAGATATTATCTCCCACAACCGTAGGTGCTTTTACGAATTGATTTGCGTTATTGTCCATTCCTACATGTTGTTCCAATGTGTTAGATTCAGGACTCTGGGACAATTTATCAAATTGTGTAAGTACCTTAGATGTACTTGGTTGACTATCCAAAATTACGTGAAGTGGGCTCGATTGGGGATGTATATCTGTTGAAATTTCGACCGCTCTTGCCGCCTCAATTGATTCGTTCAGATTCCCTGTATTTTCTAAGTAAAGTTGTTTCCTGGAGTAAAGGACCTTCTTAGCTGAATCTTCGCACGTATTAGATCGAGTGGCTCTCGGGAGTATCGGAAACATGCATGAGTCGTGATTCAATTTCATGTGCTAATGATCCTTGTTCTTCTTCACCAAGCGATCCTAGCTGATCTATTGTTCTTAAATAATTGCAATTTAGCACGGCAATTTTCAATTTCGATATCAGGACGTTGATGCATTTTCGTTGGGCATCCTTTCAATAACTTGTGCTCGTCCTCGATTAAACTTTGTAAAACGGTTAATGCATTATTTTGATTTACATCTATACCGCATATCTCGCATTCTATGCTTAACTCATCCGACTTTAGTATAAAAACATCCATTTTAAAGGAATAAAACCCAAGAAAAACTCACAAACAAATTAAGAAAAGGCTTTTGACTGTGTGACAATATCCACTGAGACTATTCCGGTGTAAAAAATGAATACTTGGAATTTACAAAGCTAATTATACTGATCCTGATAAAATTGTTATGTATAAGCGTACGATAAAGAAACTAGCAAAACTGATATACCATAAAAATTATAATAATATGATTGAAAAATTAATGTATTTTTTTACAAATGTATGAAAACGGAACGTAGAAAAGAGAAAAAAATAATAATAATAAAGAAAAAAATATTTAAATAGTAGTAAATAGTAAATAAAACCTCGAAAAACGAGAAAAAAAATATTAAGAAAATAGTGTAAATTAATAAAATCTGGCAAAATGATGAGGATGAAACTAATCTGCCGTCAACAAAAATATAAAATCCCTGTTTTGCAGTGTAAGATGATAAATTATTGAACATATGTATTCGTTTGACCAATTAAATTTTTAAGAAATAATTTTAAATAAAAATTGAATTAGAAAAAAAAAATCGTATGGATTATTATTACTACTTTACGTGCCACATGACATAAAAATCATAAGTCCTTACCGAGAATTAATGCAGTGTACCTTGTAAAATTATAGTAATAAAATCATAACACGGAAAAACTATCTGAGTGACAACCCGAAAGAAAAATCAAAAGAAACACAAAATGTCAAGAT
This sequence comes from Nephrotoma guestfalica, assembly GCA_963691935.1. NCBI lineage: Eukaryota > Metazoa > Arthropoda > Insecta > Diptera > Tipulidae > Nephrotoma > Nephrotoma guestfalica. The sequence continues at coordinate 146,343,510 of OY829914.1, read as the reverse complement.
CTATGACTTGGAATTAATTCGACTCAACACAGATAGCCGTTCTATTTAAAAAATAATAATAATAATATATAATTAACGTTAATAATTTAAATCAGAACATTGAGAACAACTAAATCAAAACAAAAAAAAACTGGAAATATATAGTTGTAAATTCTTCATTAAATAAATCAAAACATAATTAATGATTAAATAATACCGTTGAGTTGGGCGCCATCTGTCATACCATTTTAGCATACGCACCAGAAATATCCGCACAGTGACCCCCCTAGCTGGTCTCTTGCCACGACTAAAGCTCAGGAACATTGTGTGAGTTAAAGGGGTGTGTGCGGACCTGTTCTAGACCAGATATATATTTACCGATACCATATATATACTTTTAACCTAATTCTAATCTTATAAATAATAATAAATGTAAAAAAAAAATAGAAAATTTAAATGAAAAATAAAAAAAAATTAAAACTAAAAAAATTAAGGTGTTACAATCATTACGTGCGTGTTGATACGTTTTGATATTTTTCTTTCCTTTGATTCGTTTCTCTGCTGTTTATTCCATATTCATATATAAGAAAAAACTTTATAAACATACGATGTAACGGGAACACCGTCACTATTTTGCTGCACGTTGCTGGACTTTCTAGTCCATAAAAATATTTATCAATCCACTGACCGCCTAGTCTATAGTCTGGTGGATATATGTTTTGCGAATCACGAAAAATGTGGTTAGGCTGTGGGCGCACGTACACCCGTAGAAGTTTGGTTTTTCTTCAGTGTGTTTAATTTCGCAACCGGAATGTAGCCCACTTGGTGGTGCTTCGTGTTGTTGTAGGCCAAAAATCAGCGAAAACCAAATCACCTGACCGCCTTAACGTACCACCACGATCTTTTGTTTGTTTGTTTTTCTCTATTATTTTTAAACGGTTTTACACAATATTGTTACGTATTAAAAAAAACGTTATACACAAAAAAATAAAATACGTAATATTTTAATAATTGAATCACTCGAGTATATTTTTTATTTGCTTTTCGTTTTAAATAATTGTTTTTCTTCAAAAAAATTTAAAACATTTTTTTTTAATTTAATTAAACTTAATCTGCAACCGTGTGGCGTGTACTACCCGTTACTTCACTCGACTCTCGAACCAAAAAAAAATTTTGTCAAAAAAAAAGGATTTTCCTACAATTACTCTGCTTTTGACTTACGCAGTCATTGATTTAATTAATGATTAATGATTAATTTTTCTTTTTACTCTTTTCTCGTTCCACAACATCACGTACCTAATTAATTCCGTTAAAAGATAACAGATGGGAGGACTTGGTTGGTTTATACAACTCAAAAAAAACCGTTTAAGTAAATTGTATAAAAGTAATTTATAAGCACACCGTTACAAAACCATATACAAATAATACACCAAGACCCAAACTTCACACCGTTAATGGAATCGCCAATCACACCACAAACTAATACATGGATAACCAAACTCAGTATACAAAGTACAATTATACAAGATCAGAAAACAAAAATTATGCAATTGGAAGGTTTTCTTAAACAATTTATCGAACTGGCAAGCAGACCAACAGAACAAACCAAAGATCTTTTGGCAATACAAATTAAAGACATTGTCAACTCAATCAACCTTAAATGCCAGACGAATTAAAAATATTACAAGGAAACATAAGAAGCTTGCAAAGCAATCTTAATCTGTTAGAAACATATCTAAACTTGAACAACATCTATATCGCAATCCTCAGCGAGACATGGACCAAAAGAAATGATAAAATAAAAATAAATAATTACAAAATAATTATCAACAGCAGAACTGACGGTTATAGTGGAGAAGGAATTTTAACAAAAAATAACATAAGCGCTAGAACCATAAACCTTAATCTAGCCCTTTCACATATTGAAGCAATTGCGGTTAATATAAAATACAAAAACAAAGCCTTCAACATAATTTCGTTTTACAACGAAACAAACGGTACAACAACGGTACAAACCAAAAAAAAATAAAAGAAATTATAACATAATAGTTGCGAATTCAAAAAATATAACTCACAAAAAATAAAACAGAAATAATAATAGCCGGTGATATCAATGCACCTAGCAGCAAGCATGTGGGAAAGCAACAACATAAATTACAAATTAGAAAAACAAATTGCAAAGATAATCTTGGAGAGCGATTTCCATCTACTCAACAATGGCAACCATAAGCGACAATTTCTATACAAACACACCACATCGGCACTAGCCATATCAGTTTGCAGTCCCAACATATACAACGACAACATAGATTCCGATCACATACCTATAACACACACATATAATCTTAGGTTGAGATCAACCTAAGATTACAGTAAAGAATCATAACCAATTGGAAAAAAACAATAGAGAAACTAACAACACTACAAATAATAATAATAATAATCAAAACGAGGAAAATATAGAATCAATCATTGTAAAAATAACAAAGGAGAACACTAAAACAACATATTGCAACACTAAGCACACATCAAAACATTGGTGGAATGAAAACATCCAAAGGTTATGGAACATAAAAAGAAATAAACAAACCCTATAACATACACAGAAACATACATACAGCTTACACACTAAAAAAGGCAATTGCAGTTCTAAAAGGAGAAAAAAAAACAAACAAATTGTCATGGAACATATTTTTGAACTCAATTAATCGAAACATAAACACTAAAATGTTATGGAATAAAATAAATAAAATAAAAAACGCCAGAAACAATTCTTTCAACCTTATGGAAGACCCCGACAGTGCAAAGGAATTCTTACAGGATAATTTTCCAGAATCAACAGAAGACGTCATATGGCAATGCGAGCGATAACAAAATCACAGAGATACAGAAATTTAATGAAGACAACATCAGGAAAGTTATAAATTCAAAGCAGGACACGGCTCCAGGCGAAAACAAAATATCATACAAGTTTCTAAAAATGTTTATTAAAAGTAACGAGAATATTCTGAGTAATATTACAAACTATTTTGAGCGCATATGGACTAAACATCTTATCCAAAAAACTGGAAAATCTCCAATTGTATAGCTATCAAAAAGTCAAATAAATACAAGTTGCTGACTGAAAGTTTTAGGCCAGTATGCATATTAAATATAATGTCTAAACATTCAACAAAATTATCCTGGAAGATATAAATGACCACATCTGGCAAAACAATATTCTGCCACATAACTCTTACGGCTTTAGAGCAGGCCTAGGAACAATAGATTATTTCACAACCTATTCACACACGTGAAGCAAAACGTACCTACAAATCGCAAATACTAGTCACCACAGATATATCTAAAGCATTTGATAATGTCAACAAGGCCATATTATGTTACCGACCAAATGGCACAGTGGTTAAAGTTTTGGCGTTTGGATCGAGAGGTACCGGGTTCGAATCCCGATAGGGAGGGGCAGGATGCAAAAGAAATTTTCATCAACAGATTACGATCTGTGATTAAAAGGAACACAACTACGACCCCCTATCGGCGGGCAAAACTCATGGGCCGACCCATCTTCCATGTCCAGAACTATAGGCTGGCATGGAGCTATGCAATGCGCAGATAGTAACTTAAATCGGTCCTATAGCCGTACGTCTTCGGAAATGCGTAAAGTAAGACGGGAAAATCAACCGCGAAAGAGCAGGGAATGTGAATGCCTCGGCACCAGAAAAAGATTGCATGGATTAAAAAATAAAAAATAAAAATAAAAAATAATAAAAAAAGGCCATATTAATAAAATATAATATATTTTTAATATTATAAACATATTAAAACAAAAAAACTTTTCCTCACAAGATAAATAAAACTGGATTTATCAATTCCTCACAAACCGAATAATTATAATGGAAAACCAAACAACCACATTCAAACCACATAACAAATAAGGGAATTCCTCAAGGCATCTGTCTAAGCCCTATACACTTTTCAACTTATACAACTGAAGTACTTAAACTACAAACAGATAGTCTAAATTTACCAGTTTGCAGACGACATAGCCATCTTAATAAAGGAAACAACGATTACGAAGCGGAGATTGCAACAAACAGAACGTTAAGGAACCTATCACAAGAATTAAACAAACTAAATCTAAAATTTAACCAAAAATGTCACTCACTATATGAGGCTATTCAAATATAAAAATTCAATGTTTGAAGCAAAAGTAGATAATATCCATCTCCAAGAAAATAGAATTACTAAATTATTTGGTATTACAATCAATAACAAAATGTCCAGCACACTACAAAAATCTAAAACTAGAGATGCCAAACACACTAATCCTATTAAAAAATCTAACTCACACAAAAGATGGAGCTCACCCATATACCATATTAAACATCCAAAAGGCCATTATAAACAAACACAAGAACACAATTTGCTGATTGTCATTACGGACACGGATAAAAAATACATAACGAAAACCAAACAAAAACTACTCAATAGCAGCATACGGATATGCACGGGAATGCTAAAAACAACACCAATACCAGCTCTACTAGCCGAGGCACGATCGCTTCCAGCTGAACTGGAAAATAAGAAAATCACGCTTAAATAAATATATGGAAAAACAATTAAGCAAAGACAACAAACAAACTGGCAAATCAATTGAAAAACAATACAACTATCTCAAAGTTCAGGAAGCTATTCAATGAACATCCCTTCCTCCAACTCATCTCACAGAAGCAGCACAAAACCATAGACATACCAGAGAATATAACAATATTTGATTCATTGTCACATATCCCCAACAAAAAAAACACAAAACACATTCGAACTGTTAAATAGGACAAAAAAGAAGTGTATCAAGTTATAAGCAGCATGCACACATCTACATTGATGGATCTATAAAAAAACGATAAGGGAAGAATAGGTATATACTTCGACAAAAACAAAATACAAAATTATCCATTACACTAAAAAGAGAAGCTACAATCAAAACGATAGAAATAATAGCAATCAAAATAGCAATAGAGGAAGCCCTAAAGATGAAGGTTTGATTTTAACCGATTCTAAAAGCGCCGGTACGTCGCTGATATTTCAGCTAAAAAGAAAAAACACGACAAACATTTTGAAAGTGAAATTTTGAATTTGGCAAACCAACACCCTACAAAAATGATCGTAATCCAGTCAGTGGGAGAACGAAAAAGCTAACCTATTAGCAAAAAATGCAAACGAAGTAATATAAAATCAACAAGAAGACAATAAGTGCCTTAAACGCGTTAGTTGCTGACAGTAAAGATTAGAATCAATCGTTTGGCCCGGTAGCAACACCTCATAATGCACGATTCCTTTACAATCCCACCAAACACACAGCATTACCTTTCTTGGCATCAATCCTGGCTTTGATACCATTTGGAAAGCTTCACCTCGTTTCGTCCATGATCTTTTTCGCACAACGTTATCGTATCTTATCCACTTTTCATCACCAGTAATCATTCGCTTTAAAAATGGCTCGATTTCGTTCCGTTTCAGCAGCGTTTCATAGATAGAAATCCGGTCCATTAAATTGTGGTACCCAAACGTCAAGCTTTTTTTTGTATCCAGCCATTTTCAAATGGTTTAAAACTGTGATCAATATTCAGTTCTTTACTGGAAAATAAAATATGAAACATGGACGAATACAGACGGAAAATATAATAAACTGATAAACGAAACACCTCCTAAAACCCCCTGCCTCAAAAATATCAAAATGGAGACATACAAACTAAGACAACTGATCAGACTCAGAACAGGCCACGCCCGAAGAAAAACATATAAATACACCATCGGGAAAGAAGACAACATAAATTGCGACACATGCAATATATATAATTGAGACTAACGATCACATTGTGGAAACGTGCGAAAAATATGATGATACAAGACCGAAATACAGTTTAATAAAAAACCAATAACTTACCGACATATTGAAGTCAAATAACATAAAAATATGCAAAGAACTCATCAACTTCTTAAACGAAATAGGGTATAACATTTAAAATACAACAGGGTGGATGGCAAACGTCTAAACCTAAGCAAAAAAAAAACTTTGACGGTATTATAGCAGTATGCGATCTCCAAGCAATCATGCAAATACCAAAATGTGACGTTTCGGTGTTTTACTATAAATAAACATTCATTACGAAAAACAACTAGCAGATTTTGTTGCAAACACTGGCGATTTTTAAATGGTTCTAGATTTCCACAGGCTTCTTAAACAAAAATCCGGATATGTGGCCTCAGGATGATAATTTCAAGAACGGAATGAAGATTATCAGTCAAATAAAAGTCGTAAGTGATATCGCAGAATGTGGTGTTAAGTTAATACAAGATTTTAATAAGAAATGAAGATGACATGCAATATTTACTACCAGTCGTAAAGGATTACACACAGAAGTTTTCAACATATACCAAAACATCCTTAATGGATTAGAATATCATCTTAAATTGATTATTTTCATCATAAAAATTAATTCATAATATCATTGTATAGGAGAAACATTATGCATTTATAATAAAAAAAAAATAGTAATAATTTGTCTTGTTTTTGTATTTTGGAAATTTGGCAATAATCTCGCTATTTGTTAACCGATTTTCGATATTTTTGATGTTTTGGAAAGGTAATTATCTCCCCTATTCATCACCATTTTTAATTCTTTATTTTTAAATAATTTTACTGCTCGTTTGAAAGTGAAAAATTGAAACAATACCGTTTTTATCGAAAATCGTGGTCAAGTCGCGACCTCTAAACCACCTTCGATCTGTCCAATATTTTTACTTTTTAAGTTATTAGCATAATCTCATATTTCTAGCGGGTGTCCCGTTAGATATTAAAAGTTTCGAAAATAAGGTCCACCCTAATATAATATTGGGTGGCCAACACGAAGTGTTACCAAAACAAAACGCCACAGAATTTTTATTTTTTGATGAATTTTATTGAATCAAAGTAAAAAATGTTCACCGATATTTAAATTTTCGAATTGCATTAGCAGTTTTCGATTTGGTCACCCTTAGCCGCGATTATGGCCTTCAAACGGCCGACAAAGCTATTGCCGAGAAATCTAGCGGATTTGCATCCAGTGAATTTGGTGGCCATTGGGCAGTGGAAATGAACCGCGGAACGTTGTTTCTCAGCCAATCTTAATTGACGCGCGCTTTATGACTCCGCGCCGAGTCCTGTTGAAATGTCCAGTCTCTGCTGCTGAAATGTTTTTATGCCCAAGGCTTTAACGCTCCCTCAAACACATGAACCCGATAAATTTGAGCATTTATCTTGATGCCACGGTCCAAAAACGGCGCGATCCAACGAGCGGTTTTTCTGAACTAACACTATCGTTAACTTTCACGAATTGACGCCTATTGGATAAAAAGGTCTCAAACAAATTAATTTGGTTTAGAGAAAAGCCTAATTTGGAAAATTTTAACAAAATAATGTCAGGGTTAACAGTATCAAAAGCTTTACTTAGATCTAAGAATAGGCAGCCACAAAACAATTTTTTATTTATATTTGTGCTCATATAATCCGTAAAATTTAAACACGCCGCCATAGTGTTAGAACCCAAGGTGAAACCTTGGTGTTGATGGTTACTGATGATACTGTTAGAGGTTAAACAATTGGCTTACTCGAGTAAACATAACCTTTTCAAAAACTTTAAATATAGCAGTTAATATTGATATCGGTCTATATTTTGAGACATCCGTTTCATCTTCGCGTTTATAAATAGGAATAATATTTGCCGTCAATCAGGAAAAATTCCACTATTAAAGGCTTCATTTATGAAATTTGCAAGGAGGGGACTGATATATTTAACAGAGTTACTGCAATACTTTTGTAGAGATGTTATCATTACCAATGGCTGCATTTAAATTTAAACTTAATATTGCCTGCTTCACTTCGTAATCATTTGTTGGCCAAAGTTCGAAAGGATAAGAAATGATATAAGATATATAATTAAAATCGTTTTCACAAGGATGATTGAAATTTCTCGCAAAAATACTCGTGACACTTGCAAAATAATCATTGAAGTGAATTGCAGATCACGCTTTTTCTTCATTTACATATTCCCAAATTTAATAAAAGTTACAGTTTTTTAGTATGACTTATTCTATTGAAAATAGAAAGTTTCCAAAGTTCTTTGGGTTTATTAATATTTTTGCTTATAATAACTAAAGCATTTTTCATGTTTGGCCTTTTTAATTGTTAAAACTACCAGTGCCCTAATTCTCTAAGCAGTAAGATAATTTGTAAACGTGTAAACGATGATTTATCTTGCATTTTTAGAATAATCGCATTCTCTAATTGCACTCCAAGATAAAATTTAAAACGGTTACGATAAATAAATGTCAAAACTTAACACTCTTATGATTCATGCAGATTCATATTTAGATTTTGAGGGCCCATAACTACCGTTTTCATGTAAATTTCAACAATAATTTTATGGATACAAGTTATTGCGAATAGCTGCTGCATTTTTTTGAAACAGCTGCTCTAGATCACGATAAATTATATTTTGATTTTTTAAATAATTCACATATTATTAAAATATTTGTGCTTCGGATTTACTCAATCGAATCCTGAAGAGCTTATACTAAGTCAATATCTTGCATTATATTATCGAATAAAGTGTATTTATGCTTGTTCTCAACAACTCTGAACAACTCTGGATATTATGTAGAGTACAACCGAGTTCATCAAAATACTTAATAATTGCTGAACTGACGAAACAGGGAAATTTTTTTAGTACACAATTTTTTGATTGTTCCTTACTTCATTTACAATTGGAATTTTGAAAAAATGAAAATGAAATGACTGAATTGTATTTTTAATAAGAACAAATGGATGTCTTAATGTTTGCTGGTGAAAATAATTAATTTATTTTAATATTGGATAGTATTGTGTTTAATTATAAGCCAAAAATTAAATGTCAAAATGATTGACTTGAAGTTAGTTAAAGTTGTTGTTCTAAATTTATATTAACTATTAGTAACAATACTTCAAGTTGTTATGGGTTATACAATAAATTATCTTACCAATTTTAAATCGTATTCTCTAAACATTTTTTTACCTAAGATAAAAATATTGACATCAAGCGAACAGGATACCATTAAACGTCAAGTCGAAATTGTAATTAATTTATATCCTTAATAACTCAAAAAATACAATCTCTAGAAATGTAAATTCTTGCATATACATCAAAGCCGTCTATCTAGAATCACACATAACCCCAAATACTCGTATGATATTGAAAAATAGTTGGAGTCGGGAGTTATTTGATATAAAAAACAAGATACGGTTTGATAAACAAATAAAACAAATCAAATGTTTGAAAAGAACACTACAACAGTCAAACATTTCTTTACTTCGTATGGTAAAGACGTATACAATCTATAAGTCTTCCTTACAATTCATCCGTTGATTTTGATTAATATTGTATACGCTGATCCCTGTAAAGGCTATTCTTTATTCTAAGTACAAAATCACATCATTCTGTAATTATTATTTACAACATGTTTCTGAAATCCAATCAAATCTGTGTTAAGCAGATTTTAATTTCAGTGTATTTCGTTGTTGAAGACGAGTTGCCCTACTTAGCACTTTCCGCTCGTGCGAGTTAACAATATCTAAGTGTAATAGCCGGATCTTGGAATCTGGAATATTTTCTGTAATCCCGGGATTGTCGTACTAGAATTGTAGAATTTCGAGTAAACTACAAAAAACTAAGCGTTTTGAGCAACGTAGCTCATTTAACCATCAAATTTAGTTAGTTACCGCGAGTTTTTTGACCTCCACGAGTTCCTCGTTCAATAATTTGTTTGTGTGCCTGAGACTAAGTCCTCAATAGCACCGAACATTTATTAATCGAAACCATTTCTAGTTATTTGATTTAGGTTTAGTTATGGAGGGACGTTCCAGTTTTACCTTTCGTTTTTTACCTTGAGTTAATTTTTAATCTTTGTAAAATGTATGGGTTAATCTTAAGGATCGCCAACAGGTAGGAGGTGAAACTTGGATCAATTAACTGTTTCTTAAAAATCGATTTTATGAAATAGACATCTTGATGGACCTTAGTGCTAGTTAAAAGTTAGTTTTATTGCATAATATAATTAAATTTTGTACTCGTTCATTATTGTTTGTCCTAAATTTGTCCTAATTATCAATTTCTCAAACACGGGACTCTAGAATTAAAGCATTGTAAGATCTTAAAGATTGTTGAGAGCTAATAGTGCATTTAAATGAAATATTAAACATTTTCATTTTCTGAAATTTGTTAACTAATTTAGTTTGCTATAGGTCGTCATATTTATTGTACTCGTCGGTTTTCTTAATTGTGCAAGTATAATGATCATGCAGAATATTAGGACTGCACAACAAGTTGAAAGCTTTGCTTGTTATGTGGAGAACTGATCCATTAGATGTTGTTAAATCAGACACTTGAAACACTTGACTTTTATATTTTAAAATTGAGCAACTAAAATGGCTTTTGCAGTAATCCACAGACCATCTTGTGGATGTTCTACCCCTTAAGTTTTCTTTCTTCTAATATAAACAGACAATTTATTCATTTTATTCTTTAAACATTTAATTATAAATAATACATTTATTTGTTTTGTAGTGATGGTTTCGACATTTGTGGAAAAACATAACTTTCAACATCTTTGTGGAAAGATAAAACTAAGCAAAAGTATAGATAGAAGTGAAGACGATCGAGTAAAATATTCGGATGTTTGACTTTACTGAAAGAATATTTCAATTCACAAATTTACATTCCAAATTGAAATAATTTTATTACTGTTGTATGTAAAGTATCGCAAAATATCAAAAATTGCAATTAATTATTAATAATATCCAAACGTGAGTCTAATATCCAAGCAGTGAGTTATCCCACCATAAATTATTTGTGATACTTTTTGACATAAATTTATCTTGCCACTTTAAATTTTATCTTGAAAAGAATCTAGAGAATGTGAATTTACTAAAAGATCACGATATCCAATATAAATCTAGACTTCTGCGATAATTTTTTTCGTGTGTAAAAGTGATAACTTTTACACATTGCAATTTATCTTGGCTTTTAGAGAATTAGAACACAGAGCACTAAGTACTTTATGTTTACTAGGTAAAAATAGATCCCCAATAAATTTATTTTTTAACTTGAAGAATTTTTCTCGTTCTTTAACCAAACTCTTTATTTCAGAGGTGATCCAAGTAACACCACTTGGTTTAACTTTTTTGGTTATAATACGTGTGTTGTTCAATACTAAGCGCTTCAATTCACTACAGAAATCATCTAGATTTTCAGAACTACAAATTCGAACCCAGGAACCATCTTTGAACAAGTTTTCATAGCCTGGGCCTGGAGCTTTGGATATAATTTCATGCGATTATCGTGAGATTGCTACTTTGCTACGTAAAAGTATTTCTTTGTAGTCAGATAATGAAGTGTCTGAAATATTCATATCATATTTATACCCTAACAAATCAGTTATGATATGGTCAATTATTGTACCAATTCCATTACTACATGGAGTGGAGTATTCAGTTGTTCGTTTGTTTATAAACAGAGGACCATATGAGTTCACCAATTGTGTGTGATTTGTGACAACTTCATCTTAATAATCTTAATAATAAGGATTATGTTATGTTTGTATTCCTTTAAATATTTTTCTAACATAACAAAACAATTAGGAATGCTGTTTTTTTGTGAACGGTGCCACTCCACAATAACCACCTATTCTATTCGAATAGAAACAATTAAATTGCTATGAATTATAAAAAAAATTTTTTTTCTTCCGCTATCCAAATCTCTGCTAAGATTAAAATATTGATATTAAACTGTATAGTATCAAGAACGGTTTCTATATTGTCCAGTTTATTTCTCATACTTGGAATGTTTCTGCGTTATCGACCACAATACTAGTTTGATCGTGCTCAGTGTGATTGGCAGAATGTAAACAAACGTCAAAATCATTCAACATTTATAAAGAAAATTAGATTTTGATTATAAATATTATCCATAAAATAGATTAACTATCTATTATAACGAAAAAAATCTAATGATATATTGTAAATTATAAACTGTTCTGTTTTAGGAACTGAATAATTCAACAATAATTGGATACAGTAGCCGCACGATTGTAACGATTTTAAATGGACTCGCGGTATTATGGTTAATTATCGATAAACGATAAAATAGGGAAAACGAATTTATTTGAAAAACATCTTTTTTAGAATACCTTGTAATCCAGTTTCCCTTTCCATAACTTTTTCGTGTGCATTTTTTTGGGTCATCGAAGAAATCAATGATAAGAGAGATGATCAGTCAATAATTAAATTTTGATTAGACCGGAATAATTAAAAGTAAATAGGTCGATCAATTAAAAAAAAAAACAAAAAAAAAAAAAAATGTTGAGTATTGTTTTTTTTAATGTGAAACGTTTATACATTATAATAATAGTATATCTTATATAATTATTAATGTTAAAACTTGTGTTAATCAAGATAACAAAATTTGGCAGTAACCTTAATTATCGAAACCTATTACAATAAATACAATATTGTTAAGAATAAATCCGTGTATTGTATAAACAATAAACAACTAAATCTGCTGTAATAAATATATGTATTGTGTGTGAAAAATTATAATAAACATAGTTCCACGGATGTAATAATACGGTTTTAATTATACAAACAAAAAAAAAAAGAAATTATTTGTATATTATCTGTCCATCAATCAATTTGTTAAATTGTGATCATCGTAGGACAAATAAAAGTGCATGCTTTAAGAAAAGCATCTTCATCGGTAACTCCTTGTATTCTATTTATTAGTCTATACACAAACAAAGTATTGAAACAATAATACTTGGAAATATATATGTGCCAACCAAGCACAAGCAGAATCTGGGAACGGCACGAGAGGTGTATCCAAGAGCAGTATTTATGGGAATCCGGAACGCGTAAGGGCTCAGCTGTATCCACCATTGCAAATTTAATTTAAGATACTCAATTTTCTAAATAATATTTTTTTCTGCCATTTATATTTTTTTTATCATTTTTTTTTATCAGGAATTAGATAACAAGCAATACCAAATGTTGTGATAGTTTTTGACCGACGAATCCTACCACCGGCGAGCAAACCCATACTTCCTGACGGGTCAAAACAAGTAATGCTTACAAAATGGCGCCGAAACAGGGACCTGAATAGGTCCACGTGCTGAATTATAATCCTTGATTATCTCAAGGATCCGTTGACTATTCGTTATTTTTCGATTTCCGGTTCCTCGAGCATAATTAATATTGTAATTTAGCAACAATTTTGGTGGTGATTTCTAAATATTTTTCTCTTAAACTTTTACTTGTAATGGTTAACGTAAACGTACGATTTTACGGTTTCGGTAGTAAACAGTTACAGAAGGACGCGGTCTCATGTGACCACGTGAAAAATGCTCCGAACATAATAAATTATCTTTTGCTCAATAATTCGTTGAATAGTCGAGAAAATTCGATTTCCGTTTATCGAGTAAATGATATTATAAAACAAATTAAACCATGTTTTTCTTTTGCGCACAGATATATTAAGAATATCACATAGATCTTGTAACGTAACAATACCTAATTTTCATTAAATCAGCAAAAGTCAATATACGGTTTTCATCATTTTTCCTTTCGATCACGTGCTTTATTTTTACAATCTTATTAATAATTATACCCATGTGTTCAATAAATCAATTGACGATTCTGTTAGTAAGATTTCTTGGTGTATGGCCACATGCGGATGTTAACAATTATCGTTCATCATAAATTTTGTTTGGTTGGCATTCATTGATTTGTAATAAACAACATCATCGATTGAATCTCTGTCTAATTCAGCATCTCTTTAATGTCGGTTTTCTTTTCTGAATGCCATACCACAGAACATTAATTCTGTAGTTAAATAAAAAGTACGTTACAAGGTTTATTTTTATAAAATTTCGTATATAATATCTATTGCCGACTCGTTTATTAAGTGTCCACCTCACTTCACTATAATGTACATTAATATATTTGTTATAAATACTCGTTTTTCTTACTTATAAATTGAATTTATTATTTATATTCCTATATAATCTTACTTTTATAAGACTTTAAAAAAAAAAAAAAAAATATTATATATATATATATTTGTATTTCTATACCTAACAAAATAGGCACCAATTATTTGTAAAATTATTAAAATTTTTTTGGACTATTCGTATTTTCCTCTTTGCATAAGTCGTGAACTTCGTGTCATATTTCAGAGCTTTATAACGTTAGTTTCTACTTGCCCAGAATTATAGTTGGCAATTATCTTCCGATTACAACTTTTGCACAGATATTTTTTTTCATTAGAGGGATCATTAGATTTTTTTTGTATAGTGGATTAAGTTTTTCCCTTTCTGATATATTAAATTTTATGAAGTATGGACCAACCGCATGATTGGGACCCTCTTAAAGGTCTAAGCCGTGAGGAGATTGAAGTTGAATGTTTGGTGAGAAGTATATATTAAGGTATCGGACCCTGCTTGGGAACAAAGTTTGTATAAATCTCTAAATCTAGAAAAGGACAATCCTTCGGAAAGACCCTCGCGTACCCATGCTGTTGACTCATTACAAGAGTTAAAATTATGCCAAATTCAAGTTCCTATAATAACGAAAATTTTGGAAGATGAGCGAGCCATAAAATTGGATATTTTGTGTGATACCAAAACAAGAATAAAGCACTGGAAGGATAGGACGTACAGGCTCAAAGGATGCTTCCATCAGGATAACGACGTGAACAAGGTGATTAACCAATGGCGCAGGTTGGAACAATTATACGAAATTTCGCTGGAAAAATATAACGAACAACAAACTGCCAGAGAAAAATGCATACTTGTCACACCGGTTTCCACGGTAATCGAAACTTTAGGTGAACTCCAGATAGAAAACAAGACTCCTATACCGACTCCTCTAAACAGGCTTAGAGGAGACCATACCACCCTCCATTGACAGAATCGATTACTGACGCTGGAAATAACACCATGTCGACCGCGTTTCCTCAAGCCATCTCACAGATGACATGGAGTAGACACCCGTTGAATCAAGAACCTCTAATAACTTATGCTCTAAGTGGTGCTATTTCAAAATGTTCTACTATTCGGAAGCCACCTAATAAAAATTATGACCTTGCTCTCATTAAATCGCAAGGGCAGCCCAGTAATAATTTGGTTAATCATCCAAACAAATCGGTATCATTATCTTCTATCAGCCATAACAATAGACGAACTAGCCACGTTAAGGAAGTTCCTTCAGAGGACGCCTTTAACAAGTATCCATTCGAATCGGGGCCACCGCTATTGACTAACTCGCGAATACCACTGGCCTACAAGTTTGACCCTAAATGGAACATTTCATTTTCGGGAACGAGAGAAGGTTTAGATGTACATGATTTCATTTTCCGATTAGAATCTTATGCATGGCGAGAACAAGTCCCCACAGATAAAATATACGCTCTTATGCCGAAATTTCTAAAAGACGTAGCTGAGAAGTGGTACTGGGTATTTACTCGAAATTATCCCAACGCATCTTATACCGATTTACGCCAGTCCCTCATACATCGTTTCAGTAGTGCCGAGTCAGACCGCGCACTCCGACAAGCTATTGAAACTCGCAAACAGAAGAATACTGAATCCATCGGAGATTTTATACTGGAAATTGAGAGTATGAACCATCGATTACAACGCCCATTTCACGAATTAGAGCTGTTGGATACTATACGGGAGAACATGAGCTACGATCTGCAACAAATGACGATTCACTTAACCCTGAATTCCATCGAAGAGTTGAGACAAATCGGGCATCGGTACGAGCGACTATGGGAGAACAAAAGACGCGACAGCTCACCCCCAGTAGCCCGTAGTGAGGTTTGTTGATGAAATACGAATGCCAGCGCGAACCCTTTCAGCTGAAATGAAGCCGAATTCATCATATATTTTTTTTCCAACAGATCCGCAGCCAACCTTAACAGATGAACATGATTACTACGTAGACGCGATTGGCAATCAAGTGCAGAAACTATCAAAATTCTCTCTGTCTAACGTTAATACCCCAAAACCATCGCTAGTTTGCTGGAATTGTCGAATGCCCGAACATCGGTCCCAAGAGTGTAATTTGCCACCTCAGGGAATATTTTGTTACGGCTGTGGTTTGCCGAATACCATCAAACCGCAATGTACAGAATGTCAAAGATCGGAAAACCTTTCACCGGGAGTGAACAGAGCGGGAACATCACGACCGGTAAGACTATTGACCCGACCTTCAACCTCGACGGCTGTATCCGAAACGTACATCTCAGCAGCTACCAATACCGAACCCCCTCGTTATCGTTAAACTCGAACGATTCCCTAGTTAAATCGAACAATGACGTATCCAATAATGACAAAATTGTGGTCACAGACAATTCGACTTTCAACTCAAATACTCTGTTAAAAAACTATCCCAGAAATATTAAGTATTGGAGACAACGACGTAATTTTAAGCGTGCCTGTTCGGAAACTTTTTTAAGTTGTGAGCGCGATCGTAGGCCTTATGCAATTATAGAAATAAATGGAATTCAAATTCGTGGACTTATGGATAGTGGAGCTACAATAAGTATATTGGGACAAGGAGCATTGGACCTTTTACGTAGAATAAATGCTAACTATAAATCGGTCTCAGCCGAAGTACTTACGGTGACGGTTCGAAAAATAAGATCATAGGCTTTGTAGATGTAATGGTCAAATTCAATAATAAACTCCAACTAAATCGTTTCTATATTGTTCCTTCTTTGCAAGGACGAGTATATTTGGGAATCGATTTTTGGAACACGTTCCGAATCGTACCTTAATTTGTTGACTCAGTAGAAATATTGTCTGTTTTAGAGGCCGATGAAAACAAACACTCTCTGACTCCTACTCAGTACGCCACTTTTAACAAAATCCTAGATACCTTTCCTTCTTTTGAAAAAAATGGCCTAGGTCATACGACCCTAATTGAACATCAAATAGATGTCGGCGATAGTCCGCCGATTAAACAGCGACATTACTCGGTTTCACCGGCGATCCAGGAACTGTTGTACAAAGAACTGGACCGCATGTTAGAGCTGGGCGTCCTAGAAGAGAGCTCGAGTTCATGGTCATCTCCAGTTGTGCTGATTCGAAAACCTAATAAGATCAGGTTATGTCTCGATTCGCGCAAGGTCAATGCTGTGACGAAAAAAGACGCTTACCCATTGCCGTTAATTAATGGTCTTCTTGGCAGGTTAAATTGCACTAAGTATATCTCCAGCATTAACCTTAAAGACGCCTTCTGGCCGATACCACTCGCTCCTTCTTCTAGAGACAAAACCGCGTTCACAGTTCCTGGTCGACCGTTGTACCAGTTTCGAGTAATGCCGTTTGGTTTATGCAACTCTCCTCAGACTATGTGTCGTCTGATGGACAAAGTTATACCACACAGCCATCACCAACAAGTTTTTGTTTATTTAGACGACCTATTAATTACGTCCGCTACAGTGGAAGAACATTTGAAACTTCTACAACTAGTTTCTACTCGCCTTGCGGAGGCCGGGCTTACAATTAATGTTTCCAAAAGTCACTTTTTCATGAAGCAGATAAAGTACTTAGGGTATATCGTAGGAGAAGAAGGAATAAGAACTGACCCAGAAAAAGTAGAAGCCATTAGGGATTTTCCAGCACCTAAGAGCATAAAACAAACCCGCCGATTGCTTGGTATGACCGGCTGGTACCAGAGGTTTATACCCAACTACGCGCAGTTAACTGCTCCAATAACGAACCTTTTAAAAAAACAAGCAAAATTTGTTTGGTCGATCGAGGCTCAAGCTGCTTTGGAAAAACTTAAGGTCTTATTGACAACGGCTCCTTTGTTAGTAAATCCTGATTATTCCAAACGATTCTGGATTAGATGTGACGCTTCAAAAACGGGAGTTGGAAGTGTCCTATTACGTTCCTATTCGTTACGAACGACCAAGCTGTTTACTCTCCGCAGGCAAACGCGTCGGAACGTGTCAATCGTTCCGTAGTAGCAGCCATTCGAGCTTACTTACTAAATGAACCTGATCACAGAGCATGGGATAGGTTTTTGCCAGAAATTGCTTGTGCATTGCGAACCGCAATACATCAATCCACCGAACATACGCCATATTATTTATTGTTCGGGTACCAACCATATGATCACAAACGGTAAATCTTACGAACTATTGCGAGACCTGCAATATCTATAATACATTCAACCGTAGTTAAGCATCTTAAGGCAGCTTATGATAGGGATTCTAAGCACTATAATCTTCGAACCCGATATACTCAATTTGATCCTGGACAGGTCGTGTATATTTTACAACATCCCCAAAGCGATACATCGAAAAATATTTGTGCAAAGTTTTCCCCTAAGTACATAAAAGCGGTTGTAGGAAAAAAAATTGGTAACGTGACTTATTTATGCAAGGATGAGAGTAGAAGAGTGCTGGGAAAATACCACGCCAAAGATCTAAAAGCCTGATGTACTTTTATATGGGAATGAATGATGATAAAATTCAGACCGGAATAATTAAAAGTAAATAGGTCGATCAATTAAAAAAAAAACAAAATGTTGAGTATTGTTTTTTTTAATGTGAAACGTTTATACATTATAATAATAGTATATCTTATATAATTATCAATGTTAAAACTTGTGTTAATCAAGATAATAAAATTTGGCAGTAACTTTAATTATCGAAGCCTATTAATATTGTTAAGAATAAAATCCGTGTATTGTATAAACAATAAACAACTAAATCTGCTGTAATAAATATATGTATTGTGTGTAAAAAATTATAATAAACATAGTTCCACGAATGTAATAATACGGTTTTAATTATACAAACAAAAAAAAGAAATTATTTGTATATTATCTGTCCATCAATCAATTTGTTAAATTGTGATCATCGTAGGACAAATAAAAGTGCATGCTTTAAGAAAAGCATCTTCATCGGTAACTCCTTGTATTCTATTTATTAGTCTATACACAAACAAAGTATTGAAACAATAATACTTGGAAATATATATGTGCCAACCAAGCACAAGCAAAATCTGGGAACGGCACGAGAGGTGTATCCAAGAGTGTTTATGGGAATCCGGAACGCGTAAGGGCTCAGCTGTATCCACCATTGCAAATTTAATTTAAGATACTCAATTTTCTAAATAATATTTTTTTCTGCCATTTATATTTTTTTTTTTTAAATTTTGGATATATTTACGTGTACAAAGGTTCCTTTTTTTACGTTATAAATATTGTAATGGTCGACAAATTTATTTTTTTGATATTTTGCCTAGTTAATTGCCGGGTACAGAATTTCTTTTCGCAATTTTTTTTTTGAATGCAGAAGAAAGGTGTTATTAGTTTCCTTAAACATAATTTTTTTTCTCAAGTGATATTACGATATAATATGCAATATTAATTAAAAATATTAGTGATGTGAGTGTGGTAAGCAGTTACAAACGAGTCCATAAAGTCAGGAATTAGATAACAAGCAATACCAAATGTTATGATAGTTTTTGACCGACGAATCCTACAAGCGGCGAGCAAACCCATACTTCCTGACGGGTCAAAAACAGGTAATGCTTACACGATAGTGAAAATTCGAAAGTGGAAATTGTGTTTTAATTAAATTAACAATTTTTTGAATTTTAATAATGAGAAAATTAAATACTAGTGTCTGGATCGATATTGTTTGCCGATAACAGCTGATTATATCATTATGGGACAAAATCCGAACAGCAGGAGACTTTTCTTCTTTCCGAAAGTAGATTACAGTTTTGCTTAACCAGAGAAATTTAAAATTAATATGTTTGTTGATTTTACGAGCTTCTCTGTATATATTTAGTCTGAAATGTATCAAGTGGTCACTAAATAAGATTTGTTTATCTACTGGAACATTATAACCCACCTGACTTAAGTGAATCATTTGTTTCTTTTTCTTGTTCTGCACCTTATATTTGATCTGCTTGTTCTTAAAGGTAATTAGCAGCTTTCTGTCGATTGTGTCACCACCACGAACATTTTTATGTATAAATGTTTGCTTCATATATTGCACTTGAGTAACATCATCGAAACACTCACCGCAATCCAGTACACTAAAAATTATTTTTATAATTTCGCTGGGTTGAACCTCTTCGTTAGGAATTCCGGGTACAATAAGGTTACACTCCAATTTTTCCTGATATAGCTCATCTTTAGTGGATTCCAGCTTATTTATTTGGATTTGTTGTTTTCGGCTTTTTACATTTGATGAACGTAGGAGTTCCAACAATTCCTTATTCTCATCGGCGACTCTTTTGTATTATGCTGTTAGTTTTATAAACTCTTGCGACTTTTTAATCTCGGCCATGCTTTCATTTCGTCATCATGTTTTTGCAGCTTTCCCATAATTTCTGTGATGCGAGTGTCGCTGGAGCTACTAGCACTTCTTACTTCACTCTTGTATTTATTACACATATCAGAGCAAAACCAAAATGGCTGTCGCTTTCCTAGTAATATGCTGGCCAAAAACACC
Organism: Nephrotoma guestfalica; assembly: GCA_963691935.1. Taxonomy (NCBI): domain Eukaryota; kingdom Metazoa; phylum Arthropoda; class Insecta; order Diptera; family Tipulidae; genus Nephrotoma; species Nephrotoma guestfalica. Next base: position 146,322,925 of record OY829914.1, on the reverse strand, counting down.
TTTACAGTGAGAATGAAAGCATTTCTTACATTGGGCGCTTTACGTAGAACCTGCACAGCCTGAAGTACTGACAGCGAAGATGGGCCGGCCCATGAGTTGTGCACTCCGACAGGGGGTCATAATTGTGTTAATTTTTTATCACCGATCGTAATCAGATGATGAAAAATCCCTTTTGCATCCTGTCCCTATCGAGATTCGAACTCGTTACCTCCCGATCCAAATGCCAAAGCTTTAACCAAAAATAGTTTTTTGACAATTTTTTGATATGTTGGCTAAATTACTAATTTAGGACAAGTCACACTAGTTTCTCAAATTATTCGTTAGACGAATAGTGTCAAACATGTCATAAATACATCTTCTTTATAACAATATCCTTGTGACTTGTGAAACAAGTATGACAAGCCCTCGATGTTTCTCATTCTGTCACGTACTTTTTAATAAGTGTATGTGTGTTAAATACGCAATCGAAATATGAAAACAATTTTCATTTCGTTTCATGTTCTCTTGGAGTGGCGACATGGATATTTTCCCCAATCTAATTGGGGTAAATTTATTTAACATATCGAAAAATTTTGACATAACCAAATTTTAGTTTTTATATTATATTTTTTAAGGCGGTAACATATAAACATTATTGGTTTATTTAAAATAAATTTGAAATGACTTAATTTAAATGAAATATTTTTAGTACATATTCCCCACATAAATTTATGTCACACATATCAAATACGATTCATTTCAGATATATCACTTACAATTCATGCCTGGAATGTGCACATATGACTAGTTTATGACTACTCATATACGACTCATCTCAGACATGTCATAAACGATCCATCTCAGACTTGTTGCAAACGAAAATTAGTCCCATTTGCTGATAAATGTCAATATTCGTGTTATGCTTGATTGTCGCTGATGAGTTATTTGTTTGTCGTCAGTGAATTTTCTGCTGGGTAAGTATGGCGCTATGTTACTGTCAAATTTTAAATGTACAGTCAAATAAAATAATCGAAATTTAATAATAAAAATGTTACAAAATAATTTAGGCTACACTTGAGACATATTTAGATTTCTTTATTGTTCAGTTCATGTAAATTATATTTTATAGTGTTTTTGAAGACTACTCGCATTTGTATTTATGAATATAATATAGCTTAATACTAAATTACTAAACTGATAAATTTACGCCATTGGAAAGAATACATTTTTATGAACTTCGTTGCTCGCATTGGGTTATTGAGGTTATGTTGTGTTTAGTGAGTAATGGGTCGGGTCGGACCGAGTTCGAGCAATAATTACTTTAAAAACATCGGATTCGGGCTATTGAGAGTTCGGGTCGGATAAAAGTAAATAAATTCGGCCTGTACAGATATCTTATCACTTCCACAGCAGTTCTAATAGGGTACAATCAGTACACCTAGAATACTACAAGCCATACTGCTTTAAAAAATTTGCTATATGACGTCATTTTATGTCGTTGGTTCCATTTTTGACTATTACAGACAGCCACTAAAATTAAAGTTTTTTTTTGTGTTTAAGTTGTCATACTGATAAGAAAAATTGTAAAAAACAAGAAAAATATTTTAATAATATATTTTAAAATTTAATAAAAAGCTATTAGTGATCATCACCCGATCATCTGATCATCACCCGCCACAATTTATGATGCAAATTGATCCCTCAAATTTATCACCAACATCAAGCCATACATCATACAATTCAATTATATCGTCGTGTTATTCGTTATCACGAATTCTACAACGTTATTTATCAAATTCTTCACCGAATTCATAGATACTGTTGGAAAAGTTAAATACACAATATTTAACCAATCATCAAAAGTATAATTAAAAAAGAGTGACAAGATAGTGAATAGTGGAAATAATAATAGTGCTCCGTGATATCAGTGCCCAGATTGTGGTAAATCATTTTTCACTTATTCGGGCCTATCAAAGTATCAGCAATTTCATTGCCCATCCATCCGCTGCAGGCAACCTAGTGAAAAAATCGTTTAGCTGTAAATATTGTGAAAAAGTGTACGTGTCGCTAGGTTTGTAAAAAATGCGTATCCGTACGCTGTCATGTAAATCTCACACATGCGGTAAAGCATTTTCACGCCCATATTCCAGGGCCATATACGTACATACATGGGTGAGAAATCATTCAGTTGCCAACATTGTCATTTTGGCTTCGCCGATTGATCTTAGGGCACATTTACAAACACATTCCGATGGTAAAAATTATTCGTACACGATGCACAGTAAAAAAAAATTGAATTTTCAACGTACCTTTTACCTACTTTGTCTCACAAATTTAAGTTTTAACTGTAATATCGCCCAATACTATGATTATTACGTGTTTTTTCTTTCTCTTTTGAAGATTTCTGTATTTTTCAACTGGAATTTAAAATTACATGAAATGTATCTTATAATTACAAACTAATTCAACCAATTTTAGTTTCCTCTTTCAATTTGAGAGAAATAATATTTAATGCGCAGATACTCAAATGATAATGTTACGTTTTTAATCAAATGTTACTTGCATCGAATTGATATTTTGTACCGAATTGATACTTTCGAGCCTTTGGATATTTTTATCAATTCTTACGATATATTTTTTTATAATTTTAATCAAACACTGAAACACGTAAAATTATAAAATTTACCTACAATTTATTACATAACTTTACTAGTAAATTTACTGTATAAACCATTTAATTTTCAATTAAAATTTATTTTTCAATTTTTCATGTAATTTTACGTGAAAAGGTTCGGCAACTTTGCCCACATGAAAATTCACGTAAAATTCAATGCATTTTGTTTACTGTGTGTGCAGTAAAACGTTTTACTGCATGTCACTGCTAACCAAACATAACAATGACGGATGTCCCGGACTATTAGGCAACAATAATTATGAACAGCAATTGAAACATTTGAAGGATGTTTCCCTCACCGAATTGCCGATTCTTCATCAGTTCGTTGTAGAGTTCCCTACTTTATCTAAGTGACTGGAATTACGACCACAATTTACCATTCCATGAAAATGTGACTCGATTACCTTCGTACTCAACAAGATACACGGATTACAAAATATGCACGCTTGAAAATAGACAACTTTTCTTAGGTGCGGCTTTCATTGGTAACGTTTTGCTTGGTCACATTGATTCAACATACATTTTGGAAACATATCAATTCATGTGTGTTGCAGAACATTTCGAAACCATGAGTTTTTAGCACTAGAACACCATTCCACAAACTATGGAGAAAATAACCCATTAATAGGTTGTCTAAATCTTTCAACATCGTCGACGACCTATTTGACTTTAATTTATCAAAGGACAAGTTCAAAAATATTCCTAAGAAATATTAAATATTCTTAAGAATTATTTTTTAAATTTTTAATTGTTAAATCAAAATTTGATTTATATTTTTGTGTGTTCTTTATTTGATTTTTTAATATTTTTGTTTTAAATTAAATTCTGAAATCATACATGTAAATCACAGAATAGATTTCTTTACATAAATAAATAAATAAATAAGTAACCATTAAATAGACCATGACCGTCTAGATATCCTATATTGAAACTAAGAAGCATTTTAGTTTGCCTCATCCAAAGCAAAGGTTCTATCTATTTGATTTTTGGGTATCAAATGTAATTCTAAAATCGGAGTAAGAAATTAAACGTTTTAAATAAAGAGGGAGTTAAACGTGCAAAAACATAAAAACCGTCCGAGTTCGTAGTTTTTGTAGCCTTCTAGCGCCTAAGTTATTATACTGCATTGAATAATTTTTTCAAAATTTATATTTTAGAGAAGCGAGTACGCCTAGTGAATAGTGAAATTATCACTTCAAGAAATTTTACGTCTATTTATTATTCCACAGCAGTCAAAATTGAATGTGCTTAATATTGTCGAAGAGGAGGTAGTAGAAAATGTGATTGAGGAGAACAATGTAATTAACTCCACAACTATTGCAAAACTAGAATTGAATGATGTGCATGTACCTGAAGCGGAGGTGCCTTTAGGTAATATGGTTGATAACCCTATAAATAATGTCACAGCTGCTTAAATGAAATGGAGATTCTTTTGGATAACGATGACGACCAAGGTGCGTTTACAACAGCAATAAATGCAAAATAAACCCATAAGCGAAGAGACGAGTTTAAAAATCTCCTGTACACCGAATGCGACGAAACATTTAGCAGTGAAGTGCGCTTAACAAGGCACTTTAAAATAAAGCATAAGAAGTCAGTATAACTCTAATGCAGCTACTGTTCGAAAATATGTAAAAAAATACCGATCATTTACTCGTCACGTCGTGGGCCATGTCGTATCAAAACAATTTAGATGCGATTTATACAATAAGTCATTTTCTCATAAATTCAGCTTAAACAACCATCTCTGATCGTACATTTGAATGTCATGACTGCAACTTAAAATTCAAACAACTCTCGTCACTATTCAATCACCAGAAAGTACATACGCATGTCTACTCATGTGACGAATGTAATAAGCTGTTCAGTACCTCGTTGACTATCTTGTAACATAAAGAGGCTAAAGATTTCATTTACTGTTAAATTAAAACGTGAAAATAAATCGCTTGAAAAAAATACATCCTCACTATTTTATTTTCCGAATCATACTATTTTTGTTTTTAATATTTTTTCGGTGATTTAATTAATCCTTTTATGAACATGACTGCCATCTACAGTTCAATAAATAAACTGTAGACCTAAATTTGATTACTTACATACTGCTTACATTGAAGTTTCAACCTAGGTTGAACCTCAATGTAAACAGTACGAGTTAACTTAACCACAGTTAACTCGACTCAATCCAAAAAATTTCTTAGGTCGGGTTAACTTTGTTTAAAATTTTTCGATATAAACGGGGTCGAGTCGAGAAACAACAATAAAACTAAAATAAAAAGAAAACAAAACAAAATTATTAATTTTAATTTTTTTGTAAGAGCAGTGATATCTAAATACGAAAGCATATTTCTGGTGATTTTTTCCAATTTTAATTTACTAAGTTTTCCCTAAAATTAATTGCATTCATCTAGACATTTTTAACCTTGTTTGGACTCGATCCTAAGATAATTCTCCAATATAAACACGAAAAAGTTAAATACAAGGACATGGATTTTGTACACTTTTTACAATTCCAGTGGGCATTTACCGGAACGTCATAGTAGTGGTGTTTGTTGTACGTATTGGTATACGTGTTTTATTTTGAGTTTTTAACGTCTTTAGAACACAAAACAAATATACATCATGAGAATTATTCCACTGCTCGCGTGCTGTGGAATAAATGACAGATGATAAGAAACTAGTTGCGATTACTTAATTAAATTTGTTTAAGTTGCGATTAATTTTGTTTATGAATTTTTTAATTTATATTTAGATTAATTTTAAATAAAATAAATTGTATTAAAATATTAATATCCTCAAATTTATCTATATTTGTATGTGCAAATAATGGAAATAATTATTGAGAAGAGAAAATTTAACAAATTAGAAAGTAGATTAAATTAGGAAATATGAATGATAACGATATTACTTTTAGATTTATTTACTAGGAATTAGATTAAACTATTCAGGGAATTAACACAACACTTTATTAATTTAAATGATATTGTGAAATTTAATAAATACACAAATTTAGGTACATACTTGTGATTTATTAAATTCCACAATACCATTTAAATTAATAAAGTGTTGTGTTAATTCCCTAAATAGTTTTAATGGAATTCCTCGTAAATAAATCTAAAAGTAATTTCATTATCATTCATATTTCCTAATTTAATCCACTTTTCTATCTGATTTATTAATTTTTTTTTTCTCAATATTATTTCCATTATATAGACATAAAAATATAGATAAATACATATATAGATAAACTTGAGAATATTAATATTTATGAAAAAATATTAATACAATTTATTTTATTTAAAATTAATTTAAACATTAATAAAATAAATTCACAAACAAAATTGCAATCGCAACTATTTTCTTATCATTTGTCATTTATTCCACAGCTCGCGAGCAGTAGAGAAATTTTCTTGATGTATTTTTCTCAACCAAACAAAAGAGCACATAAAATGGAAAAACATTTTGGCGAAATTTCATGAGAATTTGACAGCACACAATGATAGAAAATAACAGCACACATATTAAAAGTGTATATGTATTATACACTTGATTGCTTGAGAAAAACGAACAGAATTCATACCACGGGTTTTGAAGATAACTATAACTTGACTCGACTCGCAATGTAAACCGTTTAATAGCAAGCAATGTGGCCTGTAGTATTCTAGGTGCAATTGATACAAATTAGCTACTAAAGGTTCGATGGCCGAGGCTTTAAAATCCCGAATTACACGGATGGTAATTATAAAAATCTGAGTTATCAGTTTATATTATACATAATAGCCAAAAAAATTTAATTGTCTTCTCTACATTCCAAGACACGTTCTTTCGTCTACTGGCTCTAATTTTTGCATTAACAGCACGTTAAGATTGAAAGAAATCTAGTATGATTTGATGAATGAATTTTTTTAAACAATTTAGAGATTTCCCCGTACACCCGGACAAAACTTGAAAAATCAGCACATGTCCGGAAAACCATGAACATTAATAAACGTATAAGAGCAACCAAAAGGTGCAAGTATGTCGTAAGCGAGAATTATTCATCATTATATTACAATTCATAAATCATAATATAACAATTCCACAATTATCAATCACGGTTAAAGTTAATTATAAAGGGGTTGTTTTAAAAAGGTCAAGGTCAAAAAAAATACAAAGCTATTTAAAAAATTTCTACTTATGCACTAATTAAATGTGAATAAATACATTCTAGTTATATTTTGTTTACAATTACGTAATTTAAATTTCCATTATAAAATATGCTCACTAAAATCTAAGTGAAAGTAGCAACCGTACACAAAAAGCCAGTTAATTGAAAACAAAATTGCACACTAAACTTATTAACATCACGCCACATTAATTTAAACAAAATATTCTAATTTTAAGAATTCTTCCATGTTCAAGAAAGGATATGATTGTAAAAAATTCGTATATGCAAAACATTAGGTACATACCTAATTAATAAACGAATATAATAGTATAAAACCTAGTGTAAAATAGGCTACATAGCTAATTGAAAAAATCTCACAAACCGAATTGTTTTAAAATAAAAATAATTAACACGACCTCCCCTAAATTGTATTTTTGCTAATAGATTTTGAACACAAAATACATACACGTTCACATAAACACAAACATTATGTAGCTAACAATAAAAGAAAAAGCACTAAAATGGCAACACTGTATTTTTGACACTATATACTTGTATTTCTATTATTGTGTAAGTTTAAGTTTATTTGATGTCTATTCTTTCAAGTGAAAAAACCATACACGTTGAACAAAATATGATTAAATTAATAAAGAAAGGAACATAGGGTGAAAATTATATAGGGCGTTTTTCTTTTATATGCAATTTTTTTCGTTTATACTTTATTTATATTATTTATCGTCAAAATGGCGCACCACAGTTAGGTCCGTTGTTGATTCATCAAAAAAGAAACAAAAAGCCGCCGCTAATTATATAACAAATCCACAAAAAACATATGTAGAAAATAAAGTTAACAAATAGTTACTTTTACACTTAAAATAAAAATAAGTTTTAAAAATTTACCATGCTAACTGCGGAATCTGATATTTCATTATTTCATCCTCATTTTAAAAATAATAGCTTACAATCTCATAGATTACGATTCAATGAAATTTGGACATTTATCGTATTTAGTATTTTGTTAAACTTTTTCTTGCAAAGTACATTATTAGTATATTAAATTCATAAATCAAAATGGAGTTTTTCTTCAAGCATCCACAAAAAACACAAGTTTTGTATTCAACACTTTATTGTTTTACACTTTTTTTCACATTGTAGTCCACATTAGAAAACATTTTTCGTTCTCATATTTCCCTTACTTGATTATTTGTAGTAAATCCTATTATGTAGCATATAATCCACGAATTAATTCTTTCACATAAAGCATTATTTTTTGTCAAAATAATTTAGTTTTACAAAGAAAATTATCAATAAGAGACAAGTTAATTTTAATATGATATAAATTCATTCATTTACTAGTAGAAATAATGTCTTTGAACTCCTTTACACCTATGAAAAGTAATTACTTTGCTCTCAGTCTACCAATGAATGAAGAAGAACAACATCGTATATAAGAAACAGCAATAGCAATGAAGATATTTTGTTCTTTTGAATACATGAAGAAAACAAAAGCACTGCGATACTATAGAAAAAAGAGAGATGATACTATATAGAGCCTACGTAACAAAATTTAAGGTGCTGATTTGAACACATTTTCATATCGTAACATTTGTTCTCGTTAGTATCGCATGTGTCGCTAGTGATAAAGAATTTCGTATTATAGCGGTATTCCATTCTACGCGTCCACATGGGATATCATGATAGCGGTATCAAACATCATCTTTTCTTCTTTACCATACAAATCGGTTTTTTGCTCTGCAATAACGGTTTTATAGGTAAAGTGGAAAGAAACGATACCCGTATGATGGAGGCGTATACCCCATTTACATGTGACCAACATTTTGCTTCTGCAAAATGAGAGAAATATAACATTGACTTTTGGTACACGAGAAACAAGAAAAGAATTATATCCCAACAAAATTTTGTAGATAATTTTTTGAGCCACTACACCGCCAAAACCACTAAAATGAAAATTGAACATTTTTAAAATTAAAAAAAAAATTATTATTACCCCAACCGATTTAAAATAAAAATTTGTACAAAATTAAAATGTGAAGAAAATAAAGACTTTCTATTGCTATAATTTTTCGTTGAAAAATAACAAGTTGTGTAATTTTTATAACAACAAATATAAAATTCAAAAATAAAAATCCCTTACTCTTTTTAAACTAAATTATTTGAAAATTTTTATGGTGTTCAGTAATTGCGTACATGTGTACGGCCACGTAGAAGGCGACTAAAAAAAATACGGTTTGAATGCAGGCCCAAACAACGTAAACACGAAAAAAACACTTTCATATAAATGCTATGGAAATTAATTTTTGTTGGAATTTTTTGTGAATTTATTTGTTTATATCTCGTACATGTGGCGGATAAATAAATTTTCAGTCAGCTGAGCATAATCTTTAAAAATGTTCTTCAGCTGAGCATAAGCTTTAAATACTTCTAACTTATGCATCTTTAATTTTGATAAATAGTTTTTCATTTTCAAGAAAGTTTTCATTCAGAGAGAGTGCTTGCTCAACTATTCGAGGGTCTCGGGTGGGATTCCTGGCGGTGATAAGTAAAAACAAATCGTACTGGGTATTTTCAACGTGCCATATTTTATTTATATATGTTCGTCCATTTTCAGATTTACAGCCATAGTAGTTACGGCTTTGTCCTCAATAATATTTTTTACCATTTTCCGCAATGATCCGCAAAATCTTTAATTTGATGATCACAGCACTGCCTATGGATGTGTATACGGCCGTCTATCAATATATGCACTTTGTATGCAAGCATGCCCAAAAAACGTAAACACGAAAACACACTTTCATACAAATGCTATATCTCGCAATTGCGGCATAAAATTAAATTTTCATTCTAATAAGCATGAACTTTGTTTATTTATCTTTAATTTTGGTAAATTGGTTTTATTTTTAAGGTGGTTTCCATTTAGAATTTTAGCATTTTCCACTATGACGTCTTTAATTTGTTGAACATCGTATAATATATAGAACAAAGTTTGTGTGTATGCAAGAAGAGTAATCAACCAACATATAGAAAAGAAACTGAACAAAGTAGTTCAATCATCAAAAAAAAATTGAATGGCAGTGTATAGTGTATTGGGCATATTTAGACGTGTATGCATTACAAGATGTATTTTCCTCGCAACTTACCTCTTCGCCTATAAACTTATTTTGGAGTGGGGACATTTGTGTTGCGGAGCGGTAAGAGGCGAGGAAAATACATCATGTAGTGCATACACGTCTAAATAGGCCCAATGAATGTAATGAGCTGTCAAGTGAGTCAAATTCGGAGGGTAGAGAAATCATATAAATTAACAGGACGGTATTTAGCATTCTTTTCGACCAAATGCAATGAAGTTAGGAAGTTAAAATTAAAAAATTATTTAAATTTAATTACATTTTTATTTCTTAAAATAGCAATTATAAAACCACTTCGCTTATTTATTTCACATTCCTTTAAAATGTAATAAAGAAACAAACTTGTTTCTTTTTGTTAATTTATATGACCTTTCATAATATTTTTCTATGATAGAGTGAGCTAAGAAATTAACGTGTTGTTGAGAATGACTATATTGATCTTCATCATTGAAAATATTTACACTTATTAGGTTCTGAAGAACGTTATAACAAATCTTTTTAAACAATTTTGAATTAGATTGTAGTTGCGTTATGTTTTTGTACTCCGCAATAGCCAATTTCCGTTTTTTACTGTTTCGGAATATTTACAAATTGTTATACTGACGGCGAAGGAGTTAAAAGATCACCCCTATTTTTTAAATTGATTAGCGATTTATAAGAATTACATTGTTGTATTAGTTTGCAACGGTCCTCACAATTCAATTTTCTAAATAAATATCGGACTATAAATCCCCCTATGTATTCAATAACATTAATTGAAATTTCACTTAGTATAATTGGGAATCCAAGAAAATCTTCGTCATACATATTAGATTCGTCTACTTCAGAAATTCCTTGGCCAATTTAAATATCATCTGATGAGGCTTCAACCATTGCTTTTTCAATTCTCCATAATTTGGTAAACAAAAAATAAATGTTTACAGTATAATTTCTGTAAAAAATTGTATTTACAGTACATATTCCAAAATAAAAATAAATTATGAAAAGCTACGAGTAAGCACTTAGCACATGAAATAAAATAAGAAAAAAGCAGCATTGGTAATAACATATGTTTACAAAACGATAAAAAACCCACGCCAATAACCAAAATTGTTTTCTTATTTTTTTCTGATTTAAGGGCCTATTCCACTACAAAAGCGTTTTATTTTGCAGAAAACTAGAACGAGATAAAAATATAGATTCTCTCTGTGTATGACCCGTACATAAGTATTTGTTTCTGAAAAGTTTTCTTGTTGTTGAGTTGGTTGCCATAATTATAAATAAAAAATATTAAACAAAGTATTTTTTATGGCAACCAAAATGAAAAAAACTCCCTCACTCTCAGCAAACTTTTATTTTTTTGATTTTTTTATGGTAGAAACATACATTTTTTGTGCTTGGTGTGTCGACACAATAAAATATGAAAAAAATGTTGGAGGAATTCGCACTTCATTTTAAATAATATTTTTTCGTCTTCGTGAAATTTCACTTTGCATTTAATTTTTTTAGGTTGTTTTTCCATTAAAAAATTGTTAATTCAAAATTTAAAAATAATACCGACTGCTGAACTAGGTAACTAGGCCAAAATAGTTCCTTCGACTATAAAAAACACTCTACCTAGGTTTCATATTGCGTACACAAAATATTAAAAACAGGATTTTCAGATGAGAAATATTTTATTAAAATTTATCATTAAAATTAAAATGTATTTATTAAAATTTATTTAAATTTGTTTATTTAATATAATGTCAACCATTAATTAGATATATTCAATGCGATTGGATGAGTTGGCCATTAAATTAGAACCGTTTTGTCGCAGCTCTTCAACTCGCGTTATTCCTAAATCACCACAGACACACAGACAGACAACAGTAAAATATAAACCTAATTCTGATACATCGTCCTCATATGATTTGAAATAGTAAATGTCTATGCAATACGGGATCCAATGTAAACTTTTTTCGCATATAAAATTTGCTGTGAAGCAAGTCAGAGAAGGATGGTTATATAAAAAATGCATATGGCGGTCTCATATCTCAAAATAAAAACCCCTCAAACCAGTTTTTGTTTTTGTTTAAACTGACGCGTTAAATTTTGTGTTCTTAAAAAATCTTGAAAATATTAATTAAAATAATTAAAATAGTTAGTGGATTGTGTGTAGTGCATCATATTAGTAATACAAATTAGAAACATTTAATAAAATGAAGTGTCTTGTATAAATCTGCAAAAATAGGCCTAAAAAATTACAGGAAGGAATTTCGTACTATCAGTAAGTGTTTATATAAAATAAAATGTAAATTATGTTAAAAAGAAAGTGATTTGTGGTAAAATTATCCTTAATTTAATACTAAATTCGTTTACTTTTACAACAACAATTTGACCGGATTTTATGTAAACGAATATGAAAGAAATTTGATCTACTTTTGTAGTAATATTTGTGAAAAGAAAGACAAAAACTTGTTTATTATAAATGGCGGGTTTATCATTTCAGCTTGTTAGCATCGGTATAATAAAAAATTATAAAGCACAGAATTAAACTGTTCAATATAGTGTCTCCCATTTCTTAATTTTATTAATTTATTTACCACTCAATATCAATAATTTTCAATTAAAAGCATAAGGAATTATATAATTTCGCTCATAAACACAACATTTTAGTACACAAGATATTTCGAAAATACGTCGCACAAACAAAATTACAAATTATCCTTAAAATTTTAATAAATCTATTAAAAGCAAAAACACACAAGATATTTTGAAAATACGTCGCACAAAATTACAAATTATCTTTACAATTTTAATAAATTTATTAAAAGCAAAAATAAATTTAAAACTGAATTGTACAAATGGCGCGGGGTCTTTGTTTTGATGTTTATGTTTTGACGTTTACTTTTGGATAAATGTATGCGAAAAAATCTGGCAAAATATCGAGATTTTATAAAATTGATCTAGGCAATTTGTTAGATCAAGATTTTTGTGTGAAAAAAATTTGTAATGTAAAGTGTAACATTTTTGTTGATCTGACAGCTGAATCCGATCAAATCTGTTTGATCTGATAGTTCGAACGAATTTGGTATAAGTTATAAATCAGAAAAAAATAAGAAAACAATTTTGGTTGTTGGCGTGGGTTTTTTATCGTTTTGTAAACATATGTTATTACCAGTGCCCCATTGTTCTTATTTTATTTCATGTGCTAAGTGCTTTGCTTTTCATAATTTATTTTTATTTTGGAATATGTACTGTAAATACAACTTTTTACAGAAATTATACTGTAAACATTTATTTTTAGTTTACCAAATTATGGAGAGTTGAAAAAGCAATGGTTGAAGCCTCATCAAATGCTGTTTAAATTGGTCAAGAAATTTCTAAAGACGAATCTAATATGTATGACGAAGATCTTTTTGGATACCCAATTATACTAAGTGAATTTTCAATTAATGTTATTCAATACATAGGGGATTTATAGTCCGATATTTATTTAGAAAATTGAATTGTGAGGACCGTTGCAAACTAATACAACAATGTAATTCTTATAAATCGCTAATCAATTTAAAAATAGGGCTGGTCTTTTAACTCCTTCGCGGTCAGTATTAAAAATTTGTAAATATTCCGATGCAGTATTAAAACGGAAATTGGCTATTGCGGACTACAAAAACATAACATAACTACAATCTAGTTTGTTTAATTGTATAATTGTTTAAAAAACTGTTAATTTGTCTAAACAATTAGAAAAAATTTGTTATAACGTTCTTCACAACCTAATAAGTGTAAATATTTTCAATGATGAAGATCAATATAGTCATTCTCAAGAATACGTTAATTTGTTAGCTAGAGCGATAGAGCGATCATAGAAAAATATTATGACATCCGGTTGAATTATTTTTGTAACCAAAGGTCACATAAATTAGCAAAAAGAAAAAAGTTTGTTTCTTTATTACATTTTAAAGGAATGTAAAATCAATAAGCGAAGTGGTTTTATAATTACTATTTCTTATATACATAATATTATTATTATTATATATATTTAAAAATAAAAATAATTAATGTACTCTTATTAAAGAAATAATTTTTTTTATTAAATTTAAATAATTTTTTAATTTTAACTTTCTAACTTCATTGCATTCGGTCGAGAAGAATGCTAAATACGGCCCTGTTAATTTATATGCTTCCTCTTTTACCCTCCGAATTTGACTCACTTGACAGCTCATTACATTCATTCTACATATATACTCTATTTCTATCATAGAAATAGAGTATATAGGGGCCTATTTAGACGTGTATGCACTACATGATGTATTTTCCCCGCCTCTTACCGCTCCGCAACACAAATATCCCCACTCCAAAATCAGTTTATTGGCGAAGAGGTAAGAGGCGAGGAAAATACATCATGTAGTGCATACACGTCTAAATAGGCCCAATACATGTTTTGTTGTTGTTGAGTTGGTTGCCATAATTATAAATAAAAAATATCACTGTGAGTTTATACTTGCGGAAATTAGTGCGGCACTAATATATCGCACTCGCTCCCGCAGGTATATATTCATACCTGCGGAGCGAGTGCGATATATTAGTGCGGCACTAATTTCCGTAAGTATAACTGCGTTTATAGTTGCGGAAATTAGTGCTGCACTAATACATCGCACTCGCTCCACAGGTATGAATACATACCTGCGGGAGCGAGTGCGATATATTAGTGCCTTACTAATTTCCACAAGTATAAACGCACAGTAACACATTTACTCGGCTGTGATGTACAATTTTTGCACGATTGCGTTGTTAATGAAGTTGAGTTTGTCGCGATCCAGCCTACATAGGCTCCATTACTTTATTGGAAACCCTTCGTTTTTATTGTTTTAGAAAATCATTTTTGTATGGCGTGGTTGCAGCAACAAGCTGCGAGTGCTATTTCCATTATTGGAGGCGGGGACACAGCTTCATTTTGTGCCACGTGGGGCACTGAATCGAAAAAATAATGTAATGCTGCAGAACGCGTACATCACCATCAAATAAAGCGTTAAGATTTACACATTTTAAATTATTTTAGATATTAATTAATTTATTGTACTCGATAAATAAATGTTAAACGAAAAAACTTAAAATTTTTAGAATTTTTTGAAAGCAAAAATATGGTGGTTTGTTTCGATTGTTTCTTGTTTCCATGTCAATCTACTATCTAGATTCTAAATTGATGTTATTTAGCTTAACCGAAAGACAGGTTTGTTTACGGAGGATGACTTGAAATATTTACTGATTTCTGCTCATTTGCCTTAATTTTCCATTGGGAAATTATTATTGGTATTTCCATAATTTAAATATTTTATATGTGGACGACATAAGAAAGGAAATATTTTACTTTCAAAGCTTAAATTTAGTTTTATGAAAGATGACTTCTTCTTAATTTATATGTATAATAATAATTTACACAATGCCTTCCAACTAAAAAGGACGAGACTTTCTATTGCGAGTTTGCAATATACAAACTCGTATAGGTATATGAAAAATTTGATGGATTATAAATTCCATGGCTTTAAGTACAAAATTTTCGATCGCTGTATTTCTCGGCAACTCTTGCCAATACGCTCCATTACACGGGTTGGTACCCATTAATAATTAGCTGAAACACTCGGACCTGTAGCACTTTTGACCTTTAATAATAGTCATAATAGACATTAGTCATAATAGACATTGTAATGCGTAAATTTTAGCGAAAAAAAAAATTCGGTATAATTTCTTGTAGTTGGTAGAAAAACTGTACGTGCGTTTGTTAATATTTTACTTATTGAACAAACGCGTGTGCAACTTTTGTTCATCTGGTTTATGTTTACATAATTCAATTTGACATTTCGCATTGGCGGTTAAATTTTTTGTTAAGTTTTAAATTTAGTTTGTGTAAACACACTTAAATAATTAAAAAAGTGTATAAAAGCTATAAGAAAATTTTATTAGACATGAATAAAACATAAAAGTAAGATGATTTTAATTTTCATTTCAATAAATTTGCCTGAAAATAATTTCCATTTTTTATTATGTTTGAAGAGATGTACCCATCCAACTAAATGTAATAGAAAATGTACATTATCATAAATAAAAATAAAATAAATAAAATGTTTAAAATAAAAACATAAAAAACATAAAAACATAAAATAAAATATATTTTACTTAACATATGGAGTTTTTATTTTTTTATATGTACCCTCCATATGTACTGATAAAATTTTGACTAAATTTATTGAGTTTATGTTGTATGCATGCACAAAATTTGTATAGCAGTTTTGGTTGCAATCATTTATTTTTATTTAATCGAAAAAAAATTATATCTAGTTTTTTTTCGCTAAAATCTACGCATGGTTCCTATACAGTATAGAAACCATGCGCAAATTAAAGCGAAAAAAAATATTCGATATAATTTCTTGTAGTTGCTAGAAAAACGCCCGTACAATTTTTAAAATTTTACTTATTGAAGCATAATTCAAAATAATTTACATAATTCAATTTGACATTTCGCATTGGTGGTTAAATTTTTTTGTTATATTTTAAATATAATTTGTGTTAACAAACTTAAATAATTAAAAAAGTGTATAAAAGTTATAAGAAAATTTTTGTTAAACATGAATAAAACATAAAAGTAAGCTGATTTTTATTTTAATTTCAATAAATTTGTCTGAATGATTTCCATTTTTTATTAGGTTTGAAGAGATGTACACATCCAATTAAATGTAACTGAAAATGTACATTATCATGCACACCATTTGTATTTACATTATCATGCAACCGTTTTTCGAAAAATGTTGCGTATTTTTAAATAAAATTTATTTTACTTAACAATATCGAAATTTTATTTTTTTATATGCACCCTCCATATGTAGATAAAATTTTGACTAAATTTATTGAGTTTTTATGTTGGGTGCTTGCACAAAATTCGTATAGCAGTTTTGGTTGAAATCATTTATTTTTATTTAATCGAAAAAAAATTATATCTAGTTTTTTTTCGCTAAAATCTGCGCATGGTTCCTATACTGAAATACACAAAACTAATTAAACATCGAATTCTTTTTCGGAAACACTGTGGTAATATTATTGCACAAGTAAAATTGATGTTGCATCTTTATCCAACGCGTATTTAATGGTTCCCAATGCAGCCACAATACGTTTATTACTTTGGTTTTTCCGTCCTTGGTTGGTTCAATCAACTGTAATTAATTATAAAATTAAAACGTATTTAATACAAAACATGAATTTTGGCAGCGGTACAAAATCATAGAATTATAAACTATAAAATGAATGTATACATTTTCCCATATAAAATTTGCTATTTCATGTATTTCATGCGTCACAAGCCAGAGCAGGATGGTTATATAAAAAATGCATATGGCGGTCTCATATCTCAAAGAAAAAACCCCTCAAACAAGTTTTTGTTTTTGTTTAAAGTGACGCATTAAATTTTGTGCTCTTAAAAAATCTTGAAAATATTAATTAAAATAATTAAAATATTATTAAAATAGTTAGTGGATTGTGTGTAGTGCATCATTCTAATAATAAAAATTAGAAACATTTAATAAACTGAAATGTCTCGTGAAAAACTGCTAAATACGCCTCAAAAATTACAGGAAGGAATTTCGTACCATCAGTAAGTGTTTATATAAAATAAACTGTAAATTATGTTAAAAGAAAGTGATTTGTGGTAAAATTATCCTTAATTTAAGTTAAAAATCAGATAAAAAATAAGAAAACAATTTGTTGTTAGCGTGGGTTTTTTCTGTTTGTAAACAAATGTTTTTACCAGTGCCGCATTTATCGTATTACTATGGTTCGAAAAGATGGTGTTGATTGTTTTTATTTTCATAATTTATTTTTATTCTGGAATATGTACTGTAAATACAAGTTTTTACAGAAATTATAATGTAAACATTTGTTCTTAGTTTACCAAAATATGGAGGATTGAAAAAGCAATGGTTGAAGCCTCATCAGATAATATTTCAATTGACCAAGAAATTTCTAAAGTAGCCGAATCTAATATGTATGACGAAGATTTTTTTGGATACCCAATTATATATACTAAGTGAATTTTCAATTAATGTTATTGAATACATAGGGGATTTATAGTCCGATATTTATTTCTGATAAAATTGAATTGTGAGGACTGTTGCAATTTAATACAACAATGTAATTCTTATAAATCGCTAACACTAATCAATTTAAAAAATAGGGGTGGCTTTTTAACTCCTTCGCCGTCAGTATTAAACATTTGTAAATATTCCGATGCAGTATTAAAACGGGAATTGGCTATTGCGGACTAAAAAAACAGCGCAAGGACAATCTAGTTATAAAATGTTTAAAAAAGAAAGTTATAACGTTCTTCACAACCTAATTAGTGTAAATATTTTCAATGATGAAGATCAATATAGTCATTCCCAAGAACACATAAGTTTGTTAGCTCATTCTATCACAGAAAAATATTACGATATCCTGTTGAATTATTTTTGTAACCAGAGCTCATCTAAATTAACAAAAAAAATTCGGTTTGTTTCTTTATTACATTTCCAAGGAATATAAAATAAATACATCATAGTTGTTTTAGTTTGTAAAAATATACATAGAAGTGCTTTAACTTCTTTCGTCCCAGAAAAGTTATTCTGTTCACCATCATCCTTCATATATGGTGTGGATTATGCCTACGGGGGATACCACATTAAAAAATCGCGCCAAATACTCTTCCTCTTGGGAGGTACGGAAATGAGTATATTCCTAAACAGCAAAATAAATACAAAACATGACGGTGGTAAAAAAAAATTAATTTAGTTTTAATTGAAACTTATATTATTTGAATACATGCAAGTTAGAATATACATAATATTTTATGTAAATGAAAACAACTAATGTACTTATTTGGAGGAATAAAAATAATTTTGAATTTGTGTAGTTTTTAATTCAAACTTCCTAACTTCATTGCATTCGATCGAAAAAAATTCTAAATACGTTAATTTATATGCTTTCTCTTTTATCCTCCGAATTTGTGACGCTTGACAGTTGCTTACATTCATTCTATATACTTACTCTATTTCTATGTGCAAAATATACCACATTCATATAAAATTTATCAACAACAAATATTGATTACATCGACAATTTCTTACCTGTGTATTAATTAATTTAAATAAACTATATTTTTAATTTTACACATTCCACATAAATATTACAAGTATAAGCTGTCAAGCGTCACAAATTCGGAGAGAAAAGAGAAAGCGTATATATCAACAGAGCCGTATATAGAATTTTTTTCGATCAAATGCAATGAAGTTAGGAAGTTAAAATTAAAAAATCTATGTAAATTGAATTATATTTTTATTCATTAGTACAACAAATTGTTTTTCCTTAAATACAATATATTGTAGGTTTAAACCTGTATACATTCAAATAGTTATTGGTCCTATTTAACTTAATATTGTTTTCATTGTCGTCAAATTTAGTCGGTGGCTCGTTAACCAACAAGGGAATAACTCGTTTCTTAAAAATATTTACCGATTCTCTTTTGTCTCCAGCATAAAATAATTATTTTCAATATCTAACAAGCAAATAATCGTATTTTTACTCATTCTAAAATTTTACATCTTCTACATCGAAGCCAATTGAGCTCAACCATTGCTTTTCTAATTCCTCACATTAACCTTTTCCTAAAAAAAAACAACATATGTTTTTCATATAATTTCTGTAAAAACTAATAATTATGCTATTCAAAAATAAGTGATTATATAAAGAAGAGCACATAGTACATGAAACAATCAACACCATCTGTTCAAACCATAGTAATACGAAAAATGCGGCACTGATAATAAAACATGTTTACAAAAAGAAAAACCCAACAACAACAACCAAAACATTTGAATTAGTTTTTTCTCATTTCTAAATTAAAATAAGAATATTTTTACCACAAATCACTTTATTTTTAACATAATTTACATTTTATTGTATAAAACACTTGGTTTTCACACTTCATTTTAATTTTTTAATTTTTATTAACAAATGATGCACTACTACACAATCCACCAACTATTTTATAATATTTTAATTAATACTTTCAATATTTTTTAACTGCGCAAAATTTTACTGTCACTCTGAACAAAAACAAAAACTAGTTTGGTTGGTTTTTTCTTTGAGATATGAGACCGCCATATGCATTTTTATATAACCTCTGGCTTGTGACACATGAAATAGCAAATTTTATATGGCAAAATCTTTACAATACATTTATTTTATAGTATTGGCGTATTTTGTTGAGAAATAAATCTTTTTTGCTTTAGCTGAATTTCAAGAAAATACGCGAATGGTATAAAAATCTATTGAATAATTTTATAAAATTATATTTTTGTATATTGTATATTGTAAAAGTAATTATATTAAACACTTTATATTTATAAAAATTTATAAGAAAATGATCAAGATGTCAAAATATCTAGTGGATATTCAGCCAAAGCATTTCTCCTTTATATTCAGCTTAAGCAAAAATATTGATTGCTTTAAGTTTTACCAAGTTTTGCTTTAGCCACATGGAATTGTTGTTGTAATCATGACAAGACAATACACCATACGTGTCATTGTGGTTCAATTCTAGTAATTAGTTACATATTTTACGATGAGTACAGTAACGAAACTAGTAAATTTAAAGAATATTCGGTTATGTGGGGTAAAAAAACTGTTGCCAAATGGAAAATCATTTCTATCTTTCAAAGGAATTCCTTTTGCCAAACCGCCGATTGGAGAATTAAGGTTTGCTGTAAGTTTAACTTTAGCGTACTTAGTACATACATATATAGTTTTTTTTCGACATTTTTTTGTTGGTCTTACGTCGCGTGAACTAATTATTTTGCACTCCAAACAGTAATCTACATCGAAAACTAAATGTGTATAATAAACTTGGTTTTATTTTTGGACGTGTAATTTCTTAATTAAAAACAACATTAGGTACGTCCATTTGCCAATTTACATTTCTCACATGTTATCTACATCAACACTAACGTCATATTCGTACGAATTTAGTAAAACAGTTACCCGATTTTAATGTAAACGAACATGAAAAATATTACCCGACTTTTGTATTAGTTTTGGTGAAAGTAAAGAACAAATTGTTTATTATAAATGCCGGGTTTATCATTTCAGCTTGTTAGCATCGGTATAATAAAAAATTATAAAGCAAAGAATTAAAATGTTCAATATAGTGTCCTCCATTTCCCAATTTTATTAATTTATTTAGCACTCAATATCAATAATTTTCAATTAAAAACATAAGAAATTATATATTTTCGCATATAAACACATGTGTACTAAACACAAGATATTTTGAAAATACGTCGCACAAACAAAATTACAAATTATCCTTACAATTTTAATAAATCTATTAAAACCAAAAACACACGATATTTTGAAAATACGTCGCACAAAATTACAAATTATCCTTACAATTTTAATAAATCTATTAAAAGGAAAAATAAATTTAAAATTGAATTGTACAATTGGCGCGTTGTCTTTGTTTTGATATTTATGTTGTGACGTTTACTTTTGTATAGGTATATGTATGCGTACATTTTTTATAAAATCTGACAAAATATCGCGATTTTTTAAAGTTACACTGGGTAACGTTTCCAGGTAATGGGGCGTTTACATGTAGAAAATTATTTTCTTCTACAAATTTTTGCAGGTAAATAAGAAGCATCCGCTATATAAAAATATTCAATATGCGAGAAAGAAATAAACATATATAGTAATGCCATAATTTTTATATAGGAAAATCATTAATTTATTTTTAATTAATTCAAATGAGAAATTTACATTTTTGTCCATGTTTTTATTATGAATCCTTAACATTTATAAATATAAAATAATTTTTATGTTATACATATAAAATAATTTTTTTTTTGTTAATTTTAAAAATGTTGCCATTCTCGGATCGAATATATTTTATGTCAACATTTTCATTTTTATAGTGGTTTGGCGGTGTAGTGGCTCAAAAAATCTTCTGCAAAATTTTGTTGGGATATATTTCTTTTCTTGTCTCTGATGTGGAAAAAGTCAATCTTATACTTCTTTCATTTTACAGAAGAAAAATGTTGGTCGCATGTAAATGGGTATAAGTTTTTTTTTTCGAACGAACATATTATGTCAAAATGTTACCCTGACAGCTCATCTAGTGTAAGTTTTTTACTCTGACATCTGAATCCCAGTAATTTTTTGTTACCTGACATTTCGAACGAATTTGAGTTTAGAGTGTGTTTCAATTGGTTTAAATACCGCATAAAAAGCATAGAATTATAAACTATAGAGTGATTGTAGAGATTTTTCCCATATAAAATTTGCTATTTCATGTGTCACAAGCCAGATCAGGATGGTTATATAAAAAATGCATATGGCGGTCTCATATCTCAAAATAAAAACCAGTCAAACAAATTTTTGTTTTTGTTTAAAGTAACGCGTTAATTTTTGTGCTCTTAAAAAATCTTGAAAATATTAATTAAAATAATCTAACAAATAATTAAAATATTATAAAATAGTTAGTGGATTGTGTGTAGTGCATCATTTAGTAATAAAAATTAGAAACTTTTAATAAAATGAAGTGTTTTGTGAAAAACTGCAAAAATACGCTTAACAAATTTCATGAAGGAATCAGAAAAAATAAGAAAACAATTTTGTTCGTTGGCGTTGGTTTTTATCATTTTGTAAACAAATGTTTTTACCAGTGCCGCATTTTTCGTATTACTATGGTTCGAAAAGATAGTGTTGATTGTTTCATGTGCTATGTGTTTTTCTTTCCATAATTTATTTTTATTTTGGAATATGTACTGTAAATACAATTTTTTACAGAAATTATAATGTAAGCATTTGTTTTTAGTTTGCAGCAATTTTAGAACACTGCGATATACACAGAAAAAATATTGTTGTTAAGATATACAAATGAATGTCGCCAACTGTACTAATATGTTGTTTGGCAGTTGTACCATACATTCTCATTTTTATTTATTTCTTAATTAATTTAGATAAAATCTAATATTTTTATTTATAACGCGAATTTATGTCAATATTCGAGTGTCGTAATCGAATTTGATAGAATATGTTAAAATTAGTTATATTACAGCGGCGAATTTATTTCGTATTGATTACAGCGGCGAAAAGTCTACAGTTTGTGAACATCATTTGTTAGAACACTGTATCTTTGCTCTATAAGCGATTTCTATAAAATTTCAGCTATAGAATTTTTACATTTTCAGAATTGGGCCATTAGTTTCATATTAGTTGGATAAAATGTATTAAAATTTAAAAATCGATGTTAAAAAGTCTGTTTAATATGCCGATAATCAGTTTTAATGGTATTTTCTGATTTAATCAATGTTATATGGATAAATGATTTGATTTCCTATTTTAATATTTTCCCAAAATTTGATACTGAACTTATTTAATTAATTCAAATCAATGTTGAACACATCGGCCCTAAGGCCATTTAGTTGTGTTTTCACGGAATATATTAGTATAGCCGACCAACTTTTGATTGTTTATTCAAGTTATTTGAAGCTAAATTTTCGATGAAGTTTTGTAACAGAAGTAATATCCAGTTTCGATCTGAAAGACCATAGAACACCCGTGTGTCAGTAACTGTAGTGAGTTATATGATAATTCGTTAAATGTATTCTTACAAACTTTCATCTCATTCACACCGGGTTCGATTGCCGTGCAAGTAATTTTGTTAATTTTAACCAAATTTAATACTGAACTAACTAATTAATCCAAACCAATGCCGCACATATCGGTCCTAAGGCCATTTAGTTGCGTTTCAGATAACATGGAACATATTAGAGTCGCCGAACAATTATGTAATGCCTATTTCAAAGCATGTGTGGCGTTTTCACACCTTGTATCGAAATTCATCATATAAATTAATTAAAATTGACTATGCGTGTGAAGTTTTTCACACTTTATTTCACACATATACGTATACAAATCATATTGGAATACACAGAGTCCAATTGGATTCTAATTGATTTGTTAAAGTATTAGTGCATCTGTACACTGTTATGAAATAAATTATTTTTTCAGGAAATATGTCATTAAAATTAACTGGGAATTTTCACGTAAAATTATAATTTTATTAGAATTTGGTAGTGTTCGATAATGTGATTATTTTAATTTAACTTAATATGAATATATTTTTTATATGTCTCGTTAATCCAAATTTTACTCACGGTCCGATTGATGTCTTGTCAATTTTTTTTTGTTAGATTTTCTTATACGCAGTTTGCAACTGCAACAAAATTATTGAAAGCTAAAGCTGCAATGACGAAAATTTATCGTAAGCAACACAACTTTCCAAAGAAGCATTCCAGAGGTTACGTTAAAGGTTGCTAATGGCTTTAATTAGTTTATATCAATTGATAACATTTACTAACAATGTGAATGTGATACAGTTCGTTCGTGACGGATTCGGATAATTTGTCAGGTAAAGTTTGTGTACTAAACTATTAGTACGTAAACCAAAGTTGCAAACCTTGAAAGCCGAGTACTTTAATTAGAACTAAACGTTATAACTCTAATTAAATTTCTAATTAAATGATTTTGATATCGAAATTTAATTATTAGTGTGGGCTAATAGTATAATGGTAAGCCATTTCAAATGAAGTGTTAAAGTCCATTTTCCGTTTCAAGACAAATTTGGTTTTCTTCAAAAAAAATTCGTGAACACTTTGGGACTCGGGTTAAAGAATGATATGTAGCCTGATCAGATGAGGAATTTAATTAGCTATTAGACACACTATCGGAACCTGAGTCAACATCTCTGGTAAAGAGTATTAATGGCCATTTTCCGTTCCAAGACAAATTTGATTTTCTTCGAAAAAAATCATGAACACTTTGGGACCCGGGTTGGGGGATGATGTATGGGCTGATCAGATGAGGAATTTAATTAGCTATTAGAAGCATTATCGGAACCTGAGTCAACATCTCTGGTAAGGAGTGTTAATGGCCACTTCCCGTTCCAAGACAAATTTGATTTGCTTCGAAAAAATTCATGAACACTTTGGGACCCGGGTTATAGGATGGTATATGGGCTGGTCAGATGAGGAATTTAATTAACTATTAGAAGCACTATCCCAACCTGAGTCAACATCTCTGGCAAGGAGTATTAATGGCCATTTTCCGTTCCAAGACAAATTTGATTTTCTTCGAAAAAAATTCATGAAACTTTGGGACCCGGGTTGGGGGATGATATATGGGCTGGTCAGATGAGGAATTTAATTAGCTATTAGAAGCACTATCCCAACCTGAGTCAACATCTCTGGCAAGGAGTGTTAATGGTCATTTTCCGTTCCAAGACAAATTTGATTTTCTTCGAAAAAAATTCATGAACACTTTGGGACCCGGGTTGGGGGATGATATATGGGCTGGTCAGATGAGGAATTTAATTAGCTATTAGAAGCACTATCCGAACCTGAGTCAACATCTCTGGTAAGGAGTGTTAATGGTCATTTTCCGTTCCAAGACAAATTTGATTTTCTTCGAAAAAAATTCATGAACACTTTGGGACCCGGGTTGAGGGATGATATATGGGCTGATCAGATGAGGAATTCAATTAGCTATTAGAAGCACTATCCCAACCTGAGTCAACATCTCTGGCAAGGAGTGTTAATGGTCATTTTCCGTTCCAAGACAAATTTGATTTTCTTCGAAAAAATTCATGAACACTTTGGGACCCGGGTTATAGGATGGTATATGGGCTGGTCAGATGAGGAATTTAATTAGCTATTAGAAGCACTATCCCAACCTGAGTCAACATCTCTGGCAAGGAGTGTTAATGGCCATTTTTCGTTCCAAGACAAATTTGATTTTCTTCGAAAAAAATTCATGAACACTTTGGGACCCGGGTTGGGGGATGATATATGGGCTGGTCAGATGAGGAATTTAATTAGCTATTAGACACACTATTGGAACCTGAGTCAACATCTCTGGTAAGGAGTGTTAATGGCCATTTTCCGTTCCAAGACAAATTTGATTTTCTTCGAAAAAATTCATGAACACTTTGGGACCCGGGTTATAGGATGGTATATGGGCTGGTCAGATGAGGAATTTAATTAGCTATTAGAAGCACTATCCCAACCTGAGTCAACATCTCCGGCAAGGAGTGTTAATGGCCATTTTCCGTTCCAAGACAAATTTGATTTTCTTCGAAAAAAATTCATGAACACTTTGGGACCCGGGTTGGGGGATGACATATGGGCTGGTCAGATGAGAAATTTAATTAGCTATTAGAAGCACTATCCGAACCTGAGTCAACATCTCTGGTAAAGAGTGTTAATGGTCATTTTCCGTTCCAAGACAAATTTGATTTTCTTCGAAAAAAATTCATGAACACTTTGGGACCCGGGTTGGGGGATGATATATGGGCTGGTCAGATGAGGAATTTAATTAGCTATTAGAAGCACTATCCCAACCTGAGTCAACATCTCCGGCAAAGAGTGTTAATTGCCATTTTCCGTTCTAAGACAAATTTGATTTTCTTCGAAAAAAAATCAGGAACACTTTGGGACCCGGGTTGGGGGATGATGTATGGGCTGATCAGATGAGGAATTTAATTAGCTATTAGAAGCATTATCCCAACCTGAGTCAACATCTCTGGTAAGGAGTGTTAATGGCCACTTCCCGTTCCAAGACAAATTTGATTTGCTTCGAAAAAATTCATGAACACTTTGGGACCCGGGTTATAGGATGGTATATGGGCTGGTCAGATGAGGAATTTAATTAGCTATTAGAAGCACTATCCCAACCTGAGTCAACATCTCTGGCAAGGAGTGTTAATGGCCATTTTCCGTTCCAAGACAAATTTGATTTTCTTCGAAAAAATTCATGAACACTTTGGGACCCGGGTTATAGGATGGTATATGGGCTGGTCAGTTGAGGAATTTAATTAGCTATTAGAAGCATTATCGGAACCTGAGTCAACATCTCTGGTAAGGAGTGTTAATGGCCATTTTCCGTTCCAAGACAAATTTGATTTTCTTCGAAAAAAATTCATGAACACTTTGGGACCCGGGTTGGGGGATGATATATGAGCTGATCAGATGAGGAATTTAATTAGCTATTAGAAGCACTATCCGAACCTGAGTCAACATCTCTGGTAAGGAGTGTTAATGGCCATTTTCCGTTCCAAGACAAATTTGATTTTCTTCGAAAAAATTCATGAACACTTTGGGACCCGGGTTATAGGATGGTATATGGGCTGGTCAGATGAGTAATTTAATTAGCTATTAGAAGCACTATCCCAACCTGAGTCAACATCTCTGGCAAGGAGTGTTAATGGCCATTTTCCGTTCCAAGACAAATTTGATTTTCTTCGAAAAAAATTCATGAACACTTTGGGACCCGGGTTGGGGGATGATATATGGGCTGGTCAGATGAGGAATTTAATTAGCTATTAGAAGCACTATCCCAACCTGAGTCAACATCTCTGGTAAGGAGTGTTAATGGCCATTTTCCGTTCCAAGACAAATTTGATTTTCTTCGAAAAAAATTCATGAACACTTTGGGACCCGGGTTGGGGGATGATATATGGGCTGATCAGATGAGGAATTTAATTAGCTATTAGACACACTATTGGAACCTGAGTCAAGATCTCTGGTAAAGAGTGTTAATGGCCATTTTCCGTTCCAAGACAAATTTGATTTTCTTCGAAAAAAATTCATGAACACTTTGGGACCCGGGTTGGGGGATGATATATGGGCTGGTCAGATGAGGAATTTAATTAGCTATTAGAAGCACTATCCCAACCTGAGTCAACATCTCTGGCAAGGAGTGTTAATGGCCATTTTCCGTTCCAAGACAAATTTGATTTTCTTCGAAAAAAATTCATGAACACTTTGGGACCCGGGTTGGGGGATGATATATGGGCTGGTCAGATGAGAAATTTAATTAGCTATTAGAAGCACTATCCCAACCTGAGTCAACATCTCTGGCAAGGAGTGTTAATGGCCATTTTCCGTTCCAAGACAAATTTGATTTTCTTCGAAAAAAATTCATGAACACTTTGGGACCCGGGTTGGGGGATGATATATGGGCTGGTCAGATGAGAAATTTAATTAGCTATTAGAAGCACTATCCGAACCTGAGTCAACATCTTTGGTAAGGAGTGTTAATGGTGATTTTCCGTTCCAAGACCAATTTGATTTTCTTCGAAAAAAATTCATGAACACTTTGGGACCCGGGTTGGGGGATGATATATGAGCTGATCAGATGAGGAATTTAATTAGCTATTAGAAGCACTATCCGAACCTGAGTCAACATCTCTGGTAAGGAGTGTTAATGGCCATTTTCCGTTCCAAGACAAATTTGATTTTCTTCGAAAAAATTCATGAACACTTTGGGACCCGGGTTATAGGATGGTATATGGGCTGGTCAGATGAGGAATTTAATTAGCTATTAGAAGCATTATCCCAACCTGAGTCAACATCTCTGGCAAGGAGTGTTAATGGCCATTTTCCGTTCCAAGACAAATTTGATTTTCTTCGAAAAAAATTCATGAACACTTTGGGACCCGGGTTGGGGGATGATATATGGGCTGGTCAGATGAGGAATTTAATTAGCTATTAGAAGCACTATCCCAACCTGAGTCAACATCTCTGGTAAGGAGTGTTAATGGCCATTTTCCTTACCAGAGATGTTGACTCAGGTTCGGATAGTGCTTCTAATAGCTAATTAAATTCCTCATCTGATCAGCCCATATATCATCCCCCAACCCGGGTCCCAAAGTGTTCATGAATTTTTTTCGAAGAAAATCAAATTTGTCTTGGAACGGAAAATGGCCATTAACACTCCTTGCCAGAGATGTTGACTCAGGTTGGGATAGTGCTTCTAATAGCTAATTAAATTACTCATCTGACCAGCCCATATACCATCCTATAACCCGGGTCCCAAAGTGTTCATGAATTTTTTCGAAGAAAATCAAATTTGTCTTGGAACGGAAAATGGCCATTAACACTCCTTACCAGAGATGTTGACTCAGGTTCGGATAGTGCTTCTAATAGCTAATTAAATTCCTCATCTGATCAGCTCATATATCATCCCCCAACCCGGGTCCCAAAGTGTTCATGAATTTTTTCGAAGAAAATCAAATTTGTCTTGGAACGGAAAATGGCCATTAACACTCCTTACCAGAGATGTTGACTCAGGTTCCGATAATGCTTCTAATAGCTAATTAAATTCCTCATCTGATCAGCTCATATATCATCCCCCAACCCGGGTCCCAAAGTGTTCATGAATTTTTTTCGAAGAAAATCAAATTTGTCTTGGAACGGAAAATCACCATTAACACTCCTTACCAGAGATGTTGACTCAGGTTCGGATAGTGCTTCTTATAGCTAATTAAATTCCTCATCTGATTAGCCCATATATCATCCCCCAACCCGGGTCCCAAAGTGTTCATGAATTTTTTTCGAAGAAAATCAAATTTGTCTTGGAACGGAAAATGGCCATTAACACTCCTTACCAGAGATGTTGACTCAGGTTCGGATAGTGCTTCTAATAGCTAATTAAATTCCTCATCTGATCAGCTCATATATCATCCCCCAACCCGGGTCCCAAAGTGTTCATGAATTTTTTCGAAGAAAATCAAATTTGTCTTGGAACGGAAAATGGCCATTAACACTCCTTACCAGAGATGTTGACTCAGGTTCGGATAGTGCTTCTAATAGCTAATTAAATTCCTCATCTGACCAGCCCATATACCATCCTATAACCCGGGTCCCAAAGTGTTCATGAATTTTTTCGAAGAAAATCAAATTTGTCTTGGAACGGAAAATGGCCATTAACACTCCTTACCAGAGATGTTGACTCAGGTTCGGATAGTGCTTCTAATAGCTAATTAAATTCCTCATCTGATCAGCTCATATATCATCCCCCAACCCGGGTCCCAAAGTGTTCATGAATTTTTTCGAAGAAAATCAAATTTGTCTTGGAACGGAAAATGGCCATTAACACTCCTTACCAGAGATGTTGACTCAGGTTCCGATAATGCTTCTAATAGCTAATTAAATTCCTCATCTGATCAGCTCATATATCATCCCCCAACCCGGGTCCCAAAGTGTTCATGAATTTTTTTCGAAGAAAATCAAATTTGTCTTGAAACGGAAAATAACCATTAACACTCCTTACCAGAGATGTTGACTCAGGTTCGGATAGTGCTTCTTATAGCTAATTAAATTCCTCATCTGATTAGCCCATATATCATCCCCCAACCCGGGTCCCAAAGTGTTCATGAATTTTTTTCGAAGAAAATCAAATTTGTCTTGGAACGGAAAATGGCCATTAACACTCTTTACCAGAGATCTTGACTCAGGTTGGGATAGTGCTTCTAATAGCTAATTAAGTTCCTCATCTGACCAGCCCATATACCATCCTATAACCCGGGTCCCAAAGTGTTCATGAATTTTTTTTCGAACAAAATCAAATTTGTCTTGGAACGGAAAATGGCCATTAACACTCTTTACCAGAGATGTTGACTCAGGTTGGGATAGTGCTTCTAATAGCTAAAAAATTCCTCATCTGACCAGCCCATATACCAACCTATAACCCGGGTCCCAAAGTGTTCATGAATTTTTTTTCGAACAAAATCAAATTTGTCTTGGAACGGAAAATGGCCATTAACACTCTTTACCAGAGATGTTGACTCAGGTTGGGATAGTGCTTCTAATAGCTAATAAATTCCTCATCTGACCAGCCCATATACCATCCTCAAACCCGGGTCCCAAAGTGTTCATGAATTTTTTTTCGAACAAAATCAAATTTGTCTTGGAACGGAAAATGGCCATTAACACTCTTTACCAGAGATGTTGACTCAGGTTGGGATAGTGCTTCTAATAGCTAATAAATTCCTCATCTGACCAGCCCATATATCATCCCCCAACCCGGGTCCCAAAGTGTTCATGAATTTTTTTCGAAGAAAATCAAATTTGTCTTGGAACGGAAAATGGCCATTAACACTCCTTGCCAGAGATGTTGACTCAGGTTGGGATAGTGCTTCTAATAGCTAATTAAATTCCTCATCTGACCAGCCCATATACCATCCTATAACCCGGGTCCCAAAGTGTTCATGAATTTTTTTTCGAACAAAATCAAATTTGTCTTGGAACGGAAAATGGCCATTAACACTCCTTGCCAGAGATGTTGACTCAGGTTGGGATAGTGCTTCTAATAGCTAATTAAATTCCTCATCTGACCAGCCCATATACCATCCTATAACCCGGGTCCCAAAGTGTTCATGAATTTTTTCGAAGAAAATCAAATTTGTCTTGGAATGGAAAATGGCCATTAACACTCCTTACCAGAGATGTTGACTCAGGTTCCAATAGTGTGTCTAATAGCTAATTAAATTCCTCATCTGACCAGCCCATATACCATCCTATAACCCGGGTCCCAAAGTGTTCATGAATTTTTTCGAAGAAAATCAAATTTGTCTTGGAACGGAAAATGGCCATTAACACTCCTTACCAGAGATGTTGACTGAGGTTCGGATAATGCTTCTAATAGCTAATTAAACTCCTCATCTGACCAGCCCATATATCATCCCCCAACCCGGGTCCCAAAGTGTTCATGAATTTTTTCGAAGAAAATCAAATTTGTCTTGGAACGGAAAATGGCCATTAACACTCCTTGCCAGAGATGTTGACTCAGGTTGGGATAGTGCTTCTAATAGCTAATTAAATTCCTCATCTGATCAGCCCATATATCATCCCCCAACCCGGGTCCCAAAGTGTTCATGAATTTTTTCGAAGAAAATCAAAATTGTCTTGGAACGGAAAATGGCCATTAACACTCCTTACCAGAGATGTTGACTCAGGTTCGGATAGTGCTTCTAATAGCTAATTAAATTCCTCATCTGATCAGTCCATATATCATCCCTCAACCCGGGTCCCAAAGTGTTCATGAATTTTTTTCGAAGAAAATCAAATTTGTCTTGGAACGGAAAATGGCCATTAACACTCCTTACCAGAGATGTTGACTCAGGTTCGGATAATGCTTCTAATAGCTAATTAAATTCCTCATCTGACCAGCCCATATATCATCCCCCAACCCGGGTCCCAAAGTGTTCATGAATTTTTTTCGAAGAAAAACAAATTTGTCTTGGAACGGAAAATGGCCATTAACACTCCTTGCCAGAGATGTTGACTCAGGTTGGGATAGTGCTTCTAATAGCTAATTAAATTCCTCATCTGACCAGCCCATATACCATCCTATAACCCGGGTCCCAAAGTGTTCATGAATTTTTTCGAAGAAAATCAAATTTGTCTTGGAATGGAAAATGGCCATTAACACTCCTTACCAGAGATGTTGACTCAGGTTCCAATAGTGTGTCTAATAGCTAATTAAATTCCTCATCTGATCAGCCCATATATCATCCCTCAACCCGGGTCCCAAAGTGTTCATGAATTTTTTTCGAAGAAAATCAAAATTGTCTTGGAACGGAAAATGGCCATTAACACTCCTTACCAGAGATCTTGACTCAGGTTCCGATAGTGTGTCTAATAGCTAATTAAATTCCTCATCTGACCAGTCCATATATCATCCTCTAACCCGGGTCCCAAAGTGTTCATGAACTTTTTTCGAAGTAAATCAAATTTGTCTTGGAACGGAAAATGGCCATTAACACTCCTAACCAGAGATCTTGACTCAGTTTCCGATAGTGCTTCTAATAGCTACCTAAGTTCCTCGAGCAAGGTTGCCATACCTAAATCTAGCTTTTAACATGAGGTGTAAAGTGTAAACAATTTTTACTAGTTAATTTTTCCTAGTCCTATTCTTAAGGCAGGAATTGTTAAGTGCTAGCATAGAATAAAATATTTCTACTACAATAAAAACTACAAAATATGCTTTGTTTGACTTTCTACTCGACAGTGGATAAATATTATTTTTCAATCAGAATATTATTTTAAATTGTTCAATAACGGGATGAAACAATAAACTAAAATTTAGTTTAGTTTATTTTTGCTAAATTTCACTGAATCGCTATACTGAATTTATAATTTTTGTATTTCTTTATTTTATTACATTACTTTAAATTGCATACAATTTTAGTACACACGGACGTGTTGGTTTTAGTACAAATTTTCGTATAGGAACACTCAAGTTTCCTAATTAGATTTTAATTTAACAGTGTTAAACTAATACATACATAAAAGTGTGAATTTGTGAAGAACTTCACACGCATAATGAAATATCATAAAATAATAGTGGTTTCTAGGTTGCAAATTATTTAAAAGCTTGGTGGGTGAAACCATCAAAACTGGTGACCCCCCCGTGAATGATAGCGTTCAACAAAATAGCCAACGGCCACTAATAGCAATAACGAAAATTACGGCCGCATATAACCAAAATAACCGATTAACAGCCGCTAACCCTGTGGTAAAATATTGATAATTATGTATTACAAAAATATATTGCACTTTCCGAGAAGTGAATACAATGTAATAAAGTATTTAATTTCAATTCTTGGGAAAATGCAAGAATACAAACATGCACAAGTTGTGAGTGCGCAACGTCCGAAAACAGCTGACAGACTAAAAATAAAATAAATATATGAAGAGTATGTTAAGATATACAGTGCTGGGGAAAAAATTGGACAAACATATTTTATTGCAAATTGGAGTCTTTTTTGCTAAAATTACAAAACTTTTGAAAGCAATTGGCTTATTATTTCATTTTAAATACACGTATGACGTAATTTTTTGAAAAAAAATTACCTGCAATTTAGGGGCAAAACCCCGAAAAATGCCAAAATATTCAAAATACGTTGATTGGAGTTAAACTAATGGAATAAATTAAGCACATATTTTTGATTTTTTTTTTTTTTTGTTTTTCATTGATTTATAGAAGTTCTATCTTTAATATTAATATTTTGTTTTACCGCCTTTTGTTTTTATTACACCGGTACAAACCCTGTAATTTTTTTTTGAGTATTAATAGTGCATATTTTGTAAGATTAAGTTATTCTGTAAGTGATCCTAGTCAAATAAGGAATAAAGTGCAATTTTACTTTAAAAAATGGAAAGTTAGTGAGCAGTGTAAAAGCAATATGTTGATTTTGGCGCGAGAAAATTTAACCACGAGTGAAATAGCAGAAAGATTAAACATTTCTTAAAGTACTTTCGCATGGAATATTAAAAAATTATGAAAGATGGGCCATAGGAAGGCTCTGGAAGGCCCAGAAAGACAACGCCAGTGGAAGATCATTTCATAATATTACAATGTCGTCGGAACCGTTTTAAAATATCATCGGACATAAGACGGGATGTTGAGCGAGCAACGGGAAAACAAATTACAGCCAGCTTAGTGAGAAAAAGACTTGTTAAAGCTGGTTTGAGATCAATTAAACCAGTCCAGAAGCCTGAGTTCACATTATTAATGAACAAAAAACGTTTGCTATGGAACCAGGAGCATGTTTCTTGGACTCCAGAGATATGGAATGATGTGATTTTCTCCGATGAATCAAAATTCAAGCTGCATGTTGGAGATGGAAAATTTTTCGTAAGAATAAAACCGAGCGAGAGGCTTATCATCGAATGACTTTTAAGACTTCAACCAAAAAATGAAGGAGTTATGGTCTCGGGATGCTCTTTTGGAAACGAAACCGGTCGATTGTGCTTCCTTAGTTCCAGCATTACAGCAGCTGCTTATCTGCAGGTCCTACACAACGAATTTGAGCCGTCTGTCTTAAAGCTTTTTGGCGAGACTGAAACTTTATTTTTCAACAGGACAACGCTCCGTGCCATACCGCCACAGTTGTGAGTTATTAATGAATTGTAGATAGAAAAATTGCCTTTCAGATAAACATAAATAAATTGTTAAAAACTTGTGTTTTTCTTATCTCTTCATTTAAATGTAAAAAAAATATTAAATATGTAAATATAAATATGTAAATGCGAATATTGTTCTTTAGAGCGTCAATCGTTGCTGGTTTATCGGCGTAACACTTATCTTTGATAGCACCCCAAAGATAATAGTCCAACGGCGTCAAATCACAGCTCCGAGGCGGCCAAATCACATCAGCGTTTCGGCTGATAATTCGATCTTCGAAGACAGTGCGCAAAAGATCAATTGAAACGTATGCTGTGTGGCACGGAGCGCCGTCTTGTTGATACCAAATGTTGCCTATGTCCTCCTCTTCAAGTGCCGGGAACAAAAAATTGTTTATCATGGTGCGGTAGCGCACAGCATTGACAACGGCGGCTCCTTGCACATTTTCAAAGAAAAATGGCCCAATGATGCCACCGGACCAAAATCCGCACCAAACAGTCACTCGTTGAGGATGCATCGGCTTCTTTACTTTGCTTGTTTACATAGCCGCCAAGATGGAAATGCGGCTCATCCGAAAAGATGAATTTTGCCAAAATTTTCGAATTAATATTTCAATATTTCCCAGCGTTGTTCAAGCAAATACACAACCATTTTCGTTCAGCGGAAGGATAAAACTAACTTTCTGTCAAATCAGAAGTAACATAACCCTTACCATACTCAAAAAAACCGCTAGTTCAAAAAAAAAATTATTTTGCCCACCCTGTATATAAATTAAATATTATTATCCAAAAGAATCCATTGTTGATTCTATGGAACGAAAACAAAATTTAAAACAAAAAATAATTTATTTAAAAACCAAAAATAGGTTTGTACCATTTTTCTAAAAGAAAAATGTTTATTTAGTATGTAAAAATTTTCACTGTCAGTGTTCTATTGTTGGGAAATCGCACTATTGCCAAAATATTAAGCGTTATGTGAATAGATAATCAAAATATGTTTATAAATTTTGTAAAATATTTTTTTTATTATTGAAACCAACCGTTGGAAAGGTACGATTGAAGCGTCCAAAAATTGTTATAACAATTAGTTCAACAATTTAAAATTAGGCTGTTTAATTCAGATAAAAAACAGTAACTAAGAATAAAATGTGTCTGTTGAATAAAAAAGACATTGTAAGAATTTTACATGGAAGAGCTAAAAGGACTAAGGAAAGTATTAAAAACAAGAAAGGATAGTTTTACTAAGAACCCAAATAGAAAATTTACAGACGTTTTCATGCTAAATAGCGTAACAATATTACAAGACAACCACAGTAGATATTTGTATATTATAAATAAGTTAGACAGGGACAACAGTGAGGTGAAAACATTGAATGAAGCGATATGAAATGAAATATATAAATGTATACAAGCCACTTAGGGACATTTTAAAAATAAAACAAACAGAAATACTAGAACAGAGTAGGGATACAGATTTTGATTTTGAACTTGAGAGACTAGTTGACAAAGAACATACGATGGTGAATTTTGATTTGTATGAGACTATGAAAATTGTACCTGAATTTAAAGAAAAGAATAATGAAATTGATCAATTCTTAAACATAGTAGAATTGGTACATGAATCTCTTGTAAATGATGCGGAGGAAGTGAAATTGATAAATTTCACATGGCTGGTCCCGACAAAAGTCGGGATTTTAAAAAAAATATTAAATATTAAATTTTCTTTTTTTTAGAATTTTTGGAATTGAGCCTGCTCAATTGAACTTGACCATTCCTCAATCAATAATTGTAAAATTTAATTTACAAAATTGGATTTGTATAAATATGTTCTTTTAATAAAATATATTTTTGGTCGTCCTGAAAAGAACGTTTGGGTTTTTACTGAAATATTTAATGATAAAATAAATAAAATTAAGCGCTACTAATGTAACTTTATAGCATGAGCAATATTCTTTAAATAATTAACTTTATCAGTATTGTTTCTGTTATCAACAACATTTAAAATTTTGCTATTTCTTTCCACATTTTTTAGTGTGATGCGTTTACTAGCTTTCCACTTCTCAATGCGTGTTTTGCATATATCTAATTCTTCGATTAATTTATAGACCCCAACGTGATTAGAAAATATTACTTACATAACATTATGTTAAAAATATATATGTTTTCATATTTTAAGTCGTTATCACATTGCATTCGTTAGAAAAAGATTTTCAAAAGGCCTATTTTTTAAATTTCTTTTATGAATTCGGGCGCCGTCGGGCCGGCTCGCTAATTCATAAAAGAAATTTAAAAAATCGGGCTTTTGAAAATCGGGATTTTGAAAGTCAGGATTTTAAAAGTTGGGATTTTGAAGGTCGGGATTTTGAAATTCGGGATTTTAAATGTCGGGATTTTGAAAATGGGGATTTTGATTTCGGGATTTTGAAATGCGGGCAAACGACCCCAACCCCAGGATTACACACAAGAATTCCAAAATCTTCAGATATAAAGCAAACACAGTTAAGAATTTTTCACATTTCCAACAATCTAAACAACTATATTGAAGTATACACTTAACGTTAAAACTCAAATTTCTGATCGATACGGGATCGGACATATCTCTCGTAAAATTTAACAAATGTGACAAAAACACAGTATCAACCAAGAAAATAAATGTAAAATAACAGGTATTACTGAGGGTGAAAACTACACACTAGGTACAATATACCGCAGTTTATACTTGGACAATAATAATTTCAATCATGAGATACACGTTGTATCTGATGACTTCCCAATCCCAACCGATGGAATATTTGGTAGGGATTTCTTAGAAAGGTTTTCTTGTATAATATATTATGAGTACTATGTAGTGTCTACTAGATTAAATGAAATTTTGGTAGAAGTACTATTAATAGTCTGTGAGTCAAAAAATAAGGATATTCTCATTCCGGCCAGATGCGAAGTCATTTGCGCCATCAATATTGCAAGGGAAACAGATTTAGTGGTTGAAAAAAAAGAATTGAAACCAGGAATTTTCGTAGGCAGTGGAATTATACCAAGAAAGGGTATAGCACACAACTCTTTAATCAAAAAGAGGAAATAAATTCACAAATATCGAAACTAATAAAAAACGATATCATAGAACCGTCTGTGAGTCTATATAATTCTCCAATTTTGCTGCTCCAAAAGAAAAAAGTACCTATCAATTGGTCCTCAGAATGCGAAATTGCATTCAACGAGTTAAAACAAAAACTAATATACGCACCTATTTTACAGTATCCCAAATGGGAAAAAGAGTTCATTTTGACAACCGACGCGTCAAATTATGCGTACGATGCCGTGTTGTCTCAAGGAAAAGTTAGACAAAGACCTTCCAATCGCATACGCAAGTAAAAACCGCGATAAACATGAGTTAAATAAAGACATACTGCAGAAAGTACTACTTGCTATACATTGGGAGATCAACTATTTTAGGCCCTATCTTTATGGTAGAAAATTTAAGGATATAATTGATCATAGGCCGTTAGTTAGTCTCTTCTCAGACAACAAACTATCATAAAAAATGACGAGAGTACGACAAAATCTATGTGAATACGAATACGAAATAGTATATCGTAACGGCTCACTGAATGTGTTGGTGGACGCGTTATCACGAATAAATTGGGACTCTGAAATGCTTAAATCACGTAATCACTAGATCACTGGCAAATAAAGCCAAAAACCATACTAAAAAGATGAAGCAAAAAAAATAATAATATACATAAGTAGTGTAAAGTGGATGGTTTCGGGCCAGCCGAAAATCCCATGTAAATTACAACAACACAACGTCTACGTAATATTTTTTATATGGAAAAGCAGAAATACAGGTATGTCTCGATAACTAACACCTTATAACTGTATCATCGGTGGATTTTATTGAATTTTATTAAAGTTTATCAGTCGCTCGTTCAATTGTAATGAAGAATTTTAAACAAGTTATTGAAGAAGTCGCATTTCATTATGAATTCATTTGTTATTACCATTAGTTTTACTCACAGCATGCTATCAAGTTAATTTTATTTTCTTACCGTTTTTATTGTTTGTAGGAAAGCATTTTGATTGTATATCTTATTGAAATGAAAAGTGGAATGCGTTAACCATTCGCGCATAAGAATAATGTTTTGATAGTAAAAAAGTAATTTAATAGTATTGCTGTGGTTAAGCAAGTCTTCAAGATGCAATTTGTAAGACAAATACTTTATGACGCATACACAAAAATTTTCTAGTTTAGATATCTCAAAACAAATTACAAAAAGCGGGCGAGGTGCGACGTCTGACGTGTGATTTTCAATATTTTAACGGTTTATATGTTCATATAAGACGTTTTCGAGATGCTGTATAAGATAGCAGAAAATTTCCAGCAGAAAAAATGTATTTTTCCTATTCACTGCTAGAGGCATCACTATCACAAAAAAGAAATTTTTCTGCTGATATTTTTTGAAACCAGCAGAAAGTTTTTGAAATTTTCAAGCAGAAAATAATAATACTTTCATAATTCTCAGCAGAAAGTTTTGTGAAAAATCAAATAATTTATGAAAAAGAAGCGAAAATATATGTTTTAAGGTTTTGCGTATGTATAAGGACTCTTAAATATACTAAAATTACCATAACCATCATTAAGCAAATAGAGAAACACAAAAAACGAATCGCCTACCTTTATACCACTTCATAAAATTTTAGTTATTATATATATGTGAAATGTTTTCCGTTTTTTAACAAAAGTGTTAGAAAAGTCCCCCTGTAACTACCCTGGGCTTATGTTTTTATGGTAGCTGAGATCATAATCTATATACATGAGTAACATAAGAATCATAGCGTGCGTCGGTAGCGTTCCATAAATTTTAGAAGTCATTTTAATGAGAAATATTTAAAACAACATAACTCATAATCTATATACATATATAAAGGGTGTTTTTTTAAGAGGTTGCCGATTTTTTTTTTGAATAAAACACATATAAAATTATGAAATGACCAAAATTTTTTTTTATTTGGTAGATAATTTTTTGGCATTTAACATTTAAACACAATTTCTGGCATATGGCTACCACGACTATTTTTCACAAATGTCATTCTGGAGGTCCAATTTTCCAGCACTTTTTCAAGCATTTGAGGGCGTATGTCAGCAATGACACGTTGAATATTGGTTTCCAAAGCGTCAATCGATTGAGGTTTATCCACATAAACCAATGACTTCACGTATCCCCACAAAAAGTAATCGAGTGGCGTCAAATCGCACGAACGCGGAGGCCAATTCACCGGACCATTTCTCGAAATAATGTTGTCGTTGAAAGTTTCTTTCAATAAGTCGATTGTTTCACGTGCTGTATGGCAAGTGGCACCATCTTGTTGAAACCACATTTCATTCATATCCATATCTTCAAGATTTGACAACAAAAACTCATTTAACATGGTTCTGTATCGATTTCCATTCACGGTAACGCGTCGTCCTTCCTCATTTTTAAAGAAATATGGACCGATGATCCCACCAGCCCATAGACCGCACCAAACAGTACATTTATCAGGATGCATTGGTAATTCTAGAACGGCGTGTGGATTATCTTTGCTCCAAATGCGACAATTTTGTTTGTTGACGTATCCATTTAACCAAAAATGCGCCTCATCACTGAAGAGAATTTTACGGTAAAAAAATGGATCTTCGTTCAATTGATTTAACGACCAATCACTGAATTCACGGCGCAAACGATGGTCGTGTGGCTTTAATTCTTGCACCAATTGAATTTTGTATGGCACCAATCTTTACGTAAAATTTTCCATAAAGTCGATGGACAAAGTCCAATTTGCTGAGCACGACGACGAATCGATAAATTGTCGTTTTCTTCGACACTGGCCTCAACGACAGCAATATTTTCTTCTGTACGAACTCTTCTCATT
This sequence comes from Nephrotoma guestfalica, assembly GCA_963691935.1. Classification (NCBI taxonomy): domain Eukaryota; kingdom Metazoa; phylum Arthropoda; class Insecta; order Diptera; family Tipulidae; genus Nephrotoma; species Nephrotoma guestfalica. The sequence goes on along the minus strand of OY829914.1, from coordinate 146,282,278 downwards.
CTTGTCGGTGGCTTGGCATCCAAAAGAGTGAATGTAGACCGAAATTTGGTAATTACGTTCTTTATGGTGGTCTCTGACGGACGATTATGTGCACCATAAAATTCACGAAGTGCTCTATAAACATTTTTAATTGAACACTGATTTTGAAAATAAATTTCCACGATTTGAAAACGTTGTTCTGGAGTTAACCTATTCATAATGATTTGCCAAACAATACTGAGTAGAAATGCCACTTTGAGCTGTCAAAACAACTGTCATAAAATAAAACGACATCTATCGGAAAAACAAACCTCCTAAAAAAACACCCTTTATATTAGTACTTATATTAGTACTCTTTACAGGGATCCATAGTATAAAAATACTAAAACCATTTAGTATAAATTAAATTTAGTTTATACTCTTCGTAAATGTTTTAAGCTAAAATAGCAAATTTTTTAGTAATTAAATGTATACATTATAAAATACGTTTTATTGAATATTAAATCAGTTAAGTTTTAGATCTTATAAACTAAATTTGTTAATTTAACGTCTTGGTTTGCTTGATTTTGGTGAGATAATTGAACGATTTGATTTGAATAGGTTGATTGCATCGTAAAAGAATTTGTTGGCTTGTTATCTAGATTTGTTGAATGATCTTCTGAGTTTGCTTGATTTATGTCGTTTGTTTGGTTTTCTGTTACTTTTAAATTATATGCTGGTAATGATTTAGTTCCCGGTGATAAAGGTTTATCCTCCTTGTCACTATAATGTTGTGGTAATTTAATTTGAGCTGAATTAGAATCTGAAAAATATCTGAATTGACTTACCTACTAACTAAATTGAATTTGGAAGCATTTGGGCTCGTATGGTTAATTGTTTGGTTCGCTGAGTGATCAATTTGCTTTTACTGAATTGGTTCGTCGATGAGTCTCTTGGCTCAATTTCTTAATTGCCAGGATTGACGGTTGGTTGTCGTTGCTGATTTGTTGGTCAATATTGGATTTTTTGCTGATTGGTATTCTATTACAAATTTATGGAATATCAAGTTAGATTTGTTTGAATAGGTATGTGTGACTTTCTCCCTCGTACATGTAGTTTCGCTGTTGTGTTGTAAAGTATCGTGGGCGTGTTTGAAATTTGTTTAATTAGAAGTTTGAATGTTGTTGTTGGATATAGTTTCGCGTTTCGAAGTAAATTTTTCGTTGCTCTGGTAAAGCAGAACTGCTAAAATACTGTATACCAAATACTACAACACCACAAAACGAAAAATTTATATTTAAATTATATATGTATGTATTTTATAAGTATGATACATTTTTTGAAAGTAGTTGCATTTAATTTTGTGTGATATTGGATGAACTAGTTGACCTTCAATCGTTATGAGGACGATGAGATAGATTTATTTAGCTGTGTTGCTTGTTGGTATGCCCTTTGTCGCGTAGAAGAAAATTTCTTCTGTTTCATTTATAATTTCGGTCAAACTCTCGGCTTTGCTGGTTATTATTTTATCTTATATTATTATCTTTTATTATTGCGTAGTCCTCGTTTGAATGTTCGCACGGCTTTTAATTTTAGATGTTTGTGATAAATTTTCGAGTACATCATAAAGTCTATATCCGTAATTTCTGGTTGTCTCCCTATAATAGTCTATCATTTACCAAAAACTTCTCTTGCAGTTCTGTTACAGAATATGTTGGTAAATAAGTGTCAGCAAGCGTATGTAGGGTAATCACGTTTCTCTACGTGATAAATTCGCGGGAATGCTACTCCTGTTAGTCAGAGTTTTATTAATTAAGTGTTTTCTAAATACTGTGATAAGTGTTTCCCAAATACTGTCTGCAGCATTCAAAAAACGGTTGAGTTCAATTGTTTGTCTTTTATTTCAGGTTCTCTGAATTTTAGAATATGAGCGATGTACTTTAATATTTGTAGCAAGTAAATTTTTTAATGTTTTGGCATATCGGAGTTTGTTTTTGATAAGAATGCTCGTTATATGCTGCTCATGGTTCTGTTTCCATTTTATTATTTTTGGTTGAAGTTGGTGCCATTGATTTGTTGTTTTTAAATAGTATCGTTGATTTGAATTTCTAATTTTGTACATTTGTTGATTATTTTCTTCTGTTGAAGAGTTGATAATAATGATTTTCTGAATCACCTTTTGTGATATTTGGCCCATAATTTTCTCTTAGTGACAAAGTTGATATAGTGGTAGTTTTTATTTTCGATGTTGAAAATCGGTGTGCTCGTTCTGCAATGTTGCCATTTTAGTTTTTCTATAGCGTGGTTAGATTCTTCTTTAAATATAATGTTTTTGCGTCAAAATTATGTTTTATTCAGGAAACTGGGAGATTTGATCGTCTGCACCGCCATGATCTTGCGAAAAGTAAACATTTTCGCCTACAGGATTCTGTCGGCAGCGCCAATGTTGTGCAGAGCAGTGGGCATTTTAAACTAAATCTTCGCTGTTAATTATTATAGGTTTATTAACATTTTTATTGGATTACTATTTCATATTTATTGCACAATATATTTTGTTTTAAATTCACAGAACAACTTAAATTTTAACTTTTGACGCTTAGCTCTTAAAATATTTTCCGATCACTTATTACTAATTATGATTGCCCATAATGATTGTTACTGTTAATGATTACTGATTTCGGCTCATGTTTAAAACTAAGATGTACTAAAATTTAGAGGAAATGAAAATGTTATACAAGATCGATGATACAAATTGATGGAGTTTTTCCGGTATATTACAACAGATCTTATAATTCTTCTTCTCATCAAATGAAATATTAGAATTGAGGTATATTAAAACATTTAAATGGGTTTCAAATAAATTTCGGCAATACCGAAGTACCAGAAATACTGGACGTCTAAAACCGACATTTTGGTATGAAAAAAAAATCTAAACCTATGAGATAGCATTACGTAATACTTATCGGACATTTCGTCTGTTACTTCTTTTACTGTTCGAAAATTGTTGTCAACATTATTTTTGTACTTAAGAATAGTACAGACGTTACATATCTGTATATAATACTATGTGCTATTGATGTGAAAGCCGGACAACGAAACTGTTGCGGACAGACAGGAAGACAGAAATAGATTTTAAAAACACTTGATTTTATTTACCTCTTTAATAGATTTAAAATTTTTTTTCAAACTTACAAACGCTACAATTTTATTGATAGAGATATAATTATCGTTCAGTAGAATGACACGTTTACTAAATACAGGGAGGCTGAGACCAAGTGTTACCAAATGAAAACGCTGTAATTTTTTTAATTTTGATTATTTTTTATTGAAATTTCGTGGAATATGTTGAAAACATATTACATTTTATGAAAAACATGTTACTGCTCGATATGACCTCCTTTGGCTCTGATTATTTGATTCAGTTTTCCATAGAAAGCATTGCATGCTGACCGAACGTGAGCTTGCGGAATTTTATTCCATTCTCGAACAAAAGCTGACTTCAATGCATCAACACTTTCGTATTTTTTAGTGGACACCTTACTCTCCAAAATGGACCATATGGAGAAATCCATGGGATTCAAGTCTGGTGAATATGGTGGCCATTCTTTCGACGAAATCAGCCGCGGAACGCAATTTTGTAAAAATTGCTGTGTCGCTAGAGCTTTGTGTGACGGTGCCGAGTCCTGTTGGAATGTCCAACGGTTCGTACCAAAGTGTTTACGTGCCCAAGGTAGCAAAGCATCGTTTAGGATCTTTTGGCTGTACACCTCTTGGTTTACCTTGACTCCATGTTCGATGAAAACCAGAGGAGTGCATCCATCTGCAGTCACTGCAGCCCAAACCATAACATAAGCTGGTGATTGCTTGCGCATTTCAACTCTTGTGTCCAAATTATCGTTGGACTTGTGCTCTAACCAAACACGATCAGTTTGTTTATTCACATACTGTTGAATGGTGAAAATTTTCTCATCAGAAAAGACAATTTTTGGAATCTCATCACGTTCGGCCAAGGCCTTCAATGCTCGTGTTCTTTCAAGCCTAACTTTTTTTTATGCCTCCGTAAGATCTAGAACTTTTTGTATAATGTAGGGCTTCAAGTGTAGTTCATTTTTCAATATGGTTTGAATGCTGTATCGTGAAACATGTAGGCGTGCGGCTGATTGATTAGCACTTTGACGAGGATTTCGTTGGATTCGTTTCTTCACATTTCGTATCATTTCTTTTGATGTTGCTGTCTTTTTAGGACCGCCTCTGTTGCGTTTAGCGATGCTACCAGTTTCGTTGTATCGAGTTATGGTTCGATACACAAACATTTTATTCACATTCAAATGCTGGAGCTGACGAACTATTGCTGTTTGTGAATTTCCACCCAAATACAGTGCGATTACACTATTACGTTTGAATTCCATTACGATTTTTTTATGAAGATATTAAGTTAGAACAATTATTTGTTGACCACATGTAAACAACTAACCAAACTTCAATCTGTCAAAAAATTGACGCGCGAAAATGACAACTACACAAATGACAGCAGAGTGAAGTCAGTAACATTTGGTCTCAGCCACCCTGTATAATTGAAATACATACATTTTATAAACAAAATAGACTTTATTTAAACATAAATTAATGTTAAATTTTTTGATTTATTTTTATTTTTAGCCCCCAATCGCAATACAAGAATGTAAAGATATAGTTGACTGCTTTAATGAAGGAGACATGTGTTTACAAAATGATATGATAACTAATAAGAAAAGCGGTTCAGAAAACTGCCTTTTTCTCAATGTTTATGCGCCTTACACAAATAAGCGAAATATTAGATTTCCCGTTATGCTCTTTTTACATGGCGGAGGATTTGCATCGGGGAATGGGAATGGAGATTTGTTAGTAAAATGGTTAAACTTTTTATAGTATTCGTTATAAGTGTTTTTTTCGATTTCATTTCACAGGTACTCACCAGAGTATTTAGTTCAGGAGGATGTAATTGTTATTACATGTAACTATCGTTTGGGTCCGTTTGGGTTTCTTTATTTACCAAATTCTAGTATATATGGAAATGCTGGATTATATGATCAACTGCTTGTGTTACAATGGATTCAGGATAATATTAAAGAATTCCAAGGAGATCCTGATAATGTAACATTATTTGGAGAGAGTGCAGGAGCTGCTTCAGCCACTATACATTTCATGACTGCAAAATCGAGGTAAAGCGTTTAAATTTTTTTTAATACAAACATATTGAGAATGGAGAGCTCTCTGAATGATTTTCGTCACGGCAATATGGCGAGGTTTTTTATTGAAACTTAAAAGGCTGAAGGCAGGCTTGAATTTAAAGTATTTTAAAAACCGGCTACGAAAATAAAACGACGCGAATAAAATAATTCTATATACTACAGCGACCAAAAGCGTTTATGTGTTTAAAAATCGAAACTATTAGGTGTGCAATTAGAAACTCAGCTCTGAAGTTGGTTGCATTAAAACGCATACTTGAATGCATCCAAATCGCCCGCCATTTTATGTAGCTTAGTCATTGTTGTTTTTATGACATAAATTTCAGTTACAAGCTGTCGTCCCGTGCGCATCAAATTTAAGAGATGGATATCGATAAGCAACATTTACGTCATTGCGTTCTATTCTGTTTTCACATGAAACAAAATGGTGCTCAAGCTATGGAACTGATTAATTCGACTTTGAGTGAACATTCTGTGAGTCATTCAACAGTAAAAAAGTGGTTTGAAAAATTTCGTGAAGGCAATTTTAGTCTTGAGGACGATCCACGTCCAGGTGCAGTAAACCAATTTGAAGACGAAGAAGTTAAAGTTTTACTGAATGAAAATTTGAGTCAAACTCAAAAAGAGCATACAAAACAGTAAGGAGTTACTCATCAAGCAATATCACTTCGATTGCATGCAATGGGAAAAATTCAGAAGGAAGGAAAATTTGTTCCTCATAAACAGACCGAAGAAAGCAAAAATCGAAGAGTTGACAGCTGCATGAATTTGCTTTCTCGGCACAAAATAAGGAATTTCTTCCACAAAATCATTACGGGTGATGAAAAGTGGGTTTTGTACGATAATCCTAAACGCAGAAAACCATGGGTTGATCCAGGCCAGCAGTTAACTTCGGATTGGAAATGAGTCATTTACTTCGATCTTCTGGAACCTGGTCAAACTGTCACAGCTGAACGTTACCACGCCCAATTGATCAAATTAAGTGATGCTTTGGAGGAAAAAGACCATTTACGGGCCAAGGAAGGCGGCAGATGATATTGCTGCATGATAACGCTCGTCCACATACAGCAAAATCAACCCAGGAACTCATCTTCTCCTTAGGCTGGGAAGTTTTACAGCATGCGGCGTATTCTCCAGGCTTTGCTCCCTCTGATTACCACGTATTCAGATCAATGTCATCATATTTGAAAGACCCGCGGTTTACGAAAGTTGAAGATGTGCAAAAATTTCTCGATGATGATTTTGCTTCGAAACCATCAAGTTTCTATCGCGAAGGCATTCATCATCTACCTGATACATGGCAAAAGACCATAGATAGTAATGGCGAATATTTCGATAATTGAAATAGTTGAATTTGACCAAAAAAAGCCGAGTTTCTACTTGCACACCTAATAAAACGCATCATTATATCATAGCACAAACATAAGTAAATAGTGATGTGTTTGAATTACTAATTATAAAACTCGAATAATTTTCATACAAAATTGTTGAAAAAAAAAAAGATTTTGAATGAAAATTCCATAGCAATGTAAAAGTTCTCATCGGTGCATTTTATGTTAGAAAATGTATTTCATACAAAATTTTTGATAAAATCACAAAATTTTGACTAAAATTGAAGTCTTAGATAAAATATACACCATCCAAGAATAATCTTCAATTTTAATCCTTTGATATCTAATCTACTATTATCAATGTGTTATGATCAAGGGACCTCAGGGGGGATTGCAAAAATCCTGACCACGAAAATATTACAATAAATTTACTTTAATTAAAGAAAAATATGTCGTGAATCATTTCCTACGGCTAATCCCGATTCCTCAACAACCTGTTAATATGTTTCTTGAAGGGCTGTTAATTAATGATCTTGACACATACGGTCTCGTCTAGCTGGTTCAAAATCAAGGTCACACTGGGAAACAGTGAACTTAAAATGTTGAACTCTACAGTAGAAAGGTTCTAGAATAGAAACGAGTATTAGTCCTGCTGACAAAATCGGATTTAATTAGATAATTAGTTGCTGTAGAGCTTCTACATTTATAAAATTTGTAAATTTATTTTCGATATTATAAACTTAAGGGTACACGTCTACTAAAACGTAACAAATATTACCTCCCCGATCCATTTGAGACTTTATAATTGGGATATATTGAGTAGACATATGTAGTACTTACAAATTTGATGATTTACTTCAATGCTGTTGTAGAAGAAGAAAAATGACAAGTTACCAGCTGTTTTACATTGCTTAATTCAATAATCTTTTAATCTATTACATGTTTTCTTTAAGCCTAGTGCCATATGAAAATTACTTTCATTCCTAACCTAATGGTAACAAACATTGGACCACCAAAAATTATTCGTAAATTGGGCTGTTAACTTAATGGTAACGAATTCTGGACCATTAAGGTTTTTTTTTATATATTTATTTATTACAAGTGATTTACAAATCATCTAGTAATTTATCTTTCATAATTTATATTCTTGTTTGGAGGGTTGTAGCCCTTTGGCTAGTCCCCTTTACAATTTTATTATATTTTTAGTCGATTCTGATTGGATATTGTAGATCATGCGGTTTCTTCCTTCACAGCCGTCTTACTAGGTTTGAATCATCCAACATACGACGTATCTCAGCATTTTGGTGTAGGCTAATACGTTGCATGTGTTTTCTCGCGTGTTTGCTTATTTCTTCACTAACGAAATCCATCTTCAGATCTCTATGGAGGTTGTCATTTCTTATGTACCACGGTGCATTAACTATTCCACGAAGGACTTTGCTTTGGAATGACTGGATGATATTGACATTGATTTTCTTTGTACAGCCCCAGAGCTGAATACCGTAAGTCCACACAGGTTTTAGAATTTGCCGGTATAGTAGCAATTTATTATGTAGGGTTAGCTCAGAATTTCTTCCTAAGAGCCAATCCATCTTTCTGTATTTGATGTTTAACTCTTCTTTTTTCTTTTTCACATGCTCTTTCCATTTTAGTTTCGCGTCTAGAGTCATGCCTAGATATTTTGCCGTATTTGCATAGGGAATTTCCTGGAAGTTCAGTTCTACTGGTATCCAGTTGACCTTCTTGTTGGTAAAGTTTACGTGAACAGATTTTGTATCATTAAGTTTTATTCGCCATCTCTTGGTCCAGTTACTGACAATATTAGTAGCTCTTTGCAATTTGCTTGTAGATTCTTCTATGCAATTAGCAACTGCTAAGATGGCCGTATCATCCGCAAACGTCGCTATGTTAGTATCCTCTATCGTTGGCAGGTCCGAGGTGTATAGAACATATAAGGTTGGTCCCAGAACGCTACCTTGTGGTACCCCTGCTGATATTTTCTTTATTTCTGAGTATTCGCCATCTAATTTAACTCGAAAGTGTCGGTTAGATATGTAAGATTTTAGAATTTCATAAAACTGCTTTGGTAAGTCTCTTTGTAATTTATATTCCAAACCTTTATGCCATACTCTGTCAAAGGCCTGTGCTACATCCAAGAAGACGCTTGAACATACTTTCTTTTTTTCAAGTACATCTTCAATTATGTTTGTAATTCGGTGTACTTGTTCTATTGTTGAATGATTTTCTCTGAAGCCAAATTGATGTGGAGGAACAAGATTTCTTTCTGCTATTATTGGTTTTAGTCTCTTTAGGAGTAGTTTCTCGAATATTTTTGAAATTATTGGGAGTAAGGAAATCGGCCTATACGAATATTTGTCATTATGTGGTTTGTTTGGTTTAGGTATCATAATTACTTCTGCTACTTTCCATTGACTTGGAACGTGTTTAAGTCTGAACACTGCATTAATTATTTGGAGTAGTTTACGTAGACCTTTTTCAGGTATATGTATTTTTCGTCTATACCTTTGGTGATAAAGAAGTCAATGATATCGGATATTTTGTTTCTATCCGTAGGCCAATAAGTTGGTTGATCTCCAGAATGAAAATCGCAATTGCATAGTCTTCCTGCTGCAAACAGCTCTCTTCCTTTTTTAGAGGTTACTCTTGATCCCCAGTAGGTGTTTTTTGCATTAAAATCACCTCCGATTATGAAACTTGATCCAAGTGATTTAAATAACGTGAAATAGTCTTGTTTAATTAAATTATATCTTGGGGGGCAATATATTGACGATACACTATATTCTTTGTTGTTATTTATAAATACTTTTAAGGTGACTACTTGCATAAATTCCTCTTCAATTTTAAGATCTATAAAGTGTTTGATGTTTTCTTTTATAACCACCGACGATCCTCCCCTTGCCCTTCCTGCTGGATGAATGGCGTGGCAACAATTGTATCCATATATTTTAAGATATGAAGTTGAAGTAAAATGATTTTCCGATATTAGGCATATATCTATTTTTCAGTATTTAGGAAAATTTCTAATTCTGGAATATGTTGCATTAGCCCATTTGCATTCCAGGTTACTATTCTTAATGTTTTATTTGTTGTTGTTTGCATCATTTTAATACAGCATGGATTTCATTTCATTTAGAGAGTCTTGCTTATCTAACCTGTTGCTTAGAGCTTGAAGGCATTTCTCTCGTTTAGCTAGACGTATGTTAAGAGCTTCCATGCTTCTTAGTATCTTTTGGAGCACTGCTGTACCTTCAGTAGTGTGCTCCGAAATAATTGGTTTTGTCATGACTACTTGCGAGTACAGTTTTGGTTTTGGTTCTCCCGTTTTACTAGCATGTGATTTAGGTTCCTCTTTGGTGGAAGTTTGATAATTTTTTACCGATACTCCTGGACTTTGTTTTCGCGTTTTATTTCTTATTCGTTGTAGCTCCTTAGTTATTTCACATCCCCGGTAGTTTGCGGGATGTGACTTATTGCAATTGACACATTTTGCAGCAATATTTTTACTAACCGGGCATACCTGGGCATGATGTTTTCCGGCACATTTCACGCATCTAATTTCTCTTTGGCAATATTTCTGCGTATGATTAAAACCTTGACATTTTTTGCACTGCGGTATTAATCCGTTATTCTTTTTCAATGGCTCTATTTTAACTATCATGCTAAGTATTGCCTTGATATTATACACATCTTCCACTTTTTGTTTATTATTAAAAGTGAGCATAAATAGTGGAAGCCCTCTTTTGTTAACTTGAACTCCTTGTTCAGTTTCGATTTTTTCTTTCTTAATAATGTTTACGGCATTTTCTATTTGATAACCCTTTTGCTTGAGATCCTCAATAATTTCGTCTTCTGCACAGGTTGGGTGAAGACCTCTAGCCATAACTTTAATTGGGGCGATCATTCTTATCCTCATAGGTAAACCACTGATGCCCCTCGGAATTAAGCTTTGTAGCCAAAGCTCTATAAGTTTCAGAGTCTACAACATTAATTTTCCAGACGCCGTTGTTTAGAGATACGAGTTTGTACTCGGCTATCGTAATCGATTTCATAATCGATTGTATAGTGGAGAAATTTGATATCCCGACGACATTTATTGGTGGAGGTGATTTTTCTTTCGGTTTAGCTGATTGTTGTTCTAGAGCTAGTTGTTTCTTGATGATTAACTGATTTCTGTCAACCTCTTTTGAAGTGGTAAAGTAAGATGGTAAAGTCTCCGCCATTTCTGGTGAGTGTTGCGCTTTCCTTTTCTTACTTGGTCTTTTATTCCGGTTCAACATCCAATTTGTTTCTCTTTCTAATTCTTCTTCATCCGTATGGAATGAATTAATGTCATCATCGACTGTTGGGCTAGGTGTCGTCCCAAGTTCTGCACGTGTTTCAACTGCTTTTTAGAGTTCTTCATTTTCTTTCTTTAAAATTGTAAATTCTTCTTTCAATTTAGTAGTAAATTCTTTTATTTCTCTTAGTTGTTCACGGAGTTCGTCATTTTCCTTCTCGTACTGAAATATATTTCCAGTTGAAGATCTTGGTGATCTTGATAATTTGGAACTTCGTCCAAATGGGTTAAACAATGATTGGCCCACCCCAGAATCTGTTGGGCCTGCCTCCGAAGAGTGTGGATTTGGCAGCATATCTGCTGCTGTACCACCTGGGGTATTACATTCCGTATTTGTTGTATTCATTGTTTGTTTTAGCCAATTTATACCACTGGCATTTGGACCCCGGTAGCGCTTTGCTACTGTCGAAGCAGTACCCGCCCCCCACGACGAGGACGCGGCTACCTTGGTGTTATCTAGGTGTATACAGAGACAGCCGAAGCCCTCTGAGTACTCTAGACTGAGGGGCTGGACCATTAAGGTGCGAGACGTAATTTCTGTAGTAACAGACGAAAGGTCCGATGAGTAACACGCACGTCACAAGAAAATTAAAAGTATCCTAAAGTGCATCTATTGCTATCTTCTTCACTTAAAATAATCCGTCATTCGGTCCAAATATTTATTTTGGAAGCTTAATTTCAAAATAAAACTTAATACAATAAGTAATTAATATACTATTTAAAATATAAGTTCTAATAGTAAAGTGGTATATTAATACATTATTCTGTGGTAAAGTGTTCAATAAACATATAATGGTGTCTTTTGAAGTGTTATAATGTACCACTCAACCATAGTTATCCCCTATATAATTTCAACTTTCTTTATGAATATGTATGAATTGGTCATAAAAGCTGTTATTGCGTTTTACCGGTAATAACTTAAGATAAAAGTAAATAATGTTCTTTTTTGAATTTGCTTCTGAATGTGATAACAGGGTAACATATTTTTTTACTATATTCTACCATCTATATTTTTCCTTTCCTATCTTCCTAAAATATTTCAATACCGACCAAATGGCACAGTGGTTAAAGCTTTGGCGTTTGGATCGGGAGGCACTGTGTTCGAATCCCGATAGGGGCAGGGTGCAAAAGGAAATTTATTTTCATCAACAGATTACGATCTATAGTACTATCAGTACTATAGGCTGGCATGAAGCAATGTGTTATATACAATCATATAAACTGAAATATTTATGTTCCTTATGTTTATACCATTTAAATTTAAATAAAAAAAAACAACAAACTAAATGGTATATGTGTATACGGCAATGCAGGAACGAGTAAATGAAGAGAGAAATATTGCGGAGATATTTTTTTTGGTTGTTCGTTTCCAACCGTCTTAGAATTACGAAGAATTTTGTTAAACTGAATATAAATACAGTCCACAACTAATTTGAAATAAAAGTAAAATCTTCGAGAAATATATTTTAAATATAAACCATTTGTTTGTAAAATAAAAGGAACGAGAAACAAAAGTTTACAGCGAAAACACTATGCAATGCGCAGATGGTACGCAAACGTAAATCGGACCCATAGCCGTACATCTTCGATTTGGCATAACTGCGTAAGGTAGAACGGGAAAATCAAAAACCGCGAAAGAGTTTGGAGTGCTTCGGCCCTAGAACAGATTGCAGGGAAAAATAAAAATAAAATAAAATATTTCAATAAGTAATTAATACTACATTAACTATTGTAATAAATAATTATATAAAAAATTATATAATAATCTGAAATAAAATAATTGTTAGAATTAAAACTATTGTAATAAAATTAAGTTTTACACCGTGTTTAATTATTTAATCTAACATTCACAACACTGGTGGCAGCGGTTAACGTTAAATAAAAATTTTCTTTAATTAAATTCTATAAATTATAAAATATAAAAGCTGTGAAAAGTGTGAATTTTTTTAAGATAAAAGTTGTAACAAGTTACTATATCAACAGTTATTAATTAACAAATATAATTAAATGATTTAGAACTATCATACCAACACATTTAAGTGAAAATGTGCAGTGTTATTACATATTACGAGTATAAATAATAAACATTACATTAGAGGTCGTGAATTTTAAACAAGCATCTTAAAAAAAAATTATAAAAACTGTATAACATATATCGAATGATAGAAGCAGTTTTAAAAAAATGTAACTTTTACTTGTTTGTTCCAGATGATAATTTTTTATAAATCATAAAAATATCATATTTCTATTAACAAATAATAAAATAATAAAAGTCTGATAACAATAAAACAATAAATACGCAATATAAATATAAAATTAATATAAATCATAAAATAATATAATATAAATCATAAAAAAAGTTTTAGCCTTCCGAAATTAAATCATAAAAAAAATCTAAACAATCACCTCTACAAATTTTATAACGGCATGTGTATTTACTTGCACAAGTCAAAAATAGTGTAACGATCAAGAAATAATATGATATACTCGTCCTCGTACATCGTAATACCTACGTCATATTAAAGAAAACCATAAAAAAGGAATTTAAATTCATTTCCACAATGCAATCATAATCCAAATTCTAATTTTGCTTTCTAACGTGGTTATTATGCAATTAAAACAAAAAAAACATAAAATTAACGCACGGGAAATTTCATCAATAAATTGAGTTATGTACATTCGATAACCAGCATTTTATGTACAAGGCTCCAAATCAAGGTTTTCAAACACCAAAGTCATTATTAATCCATTATTAATCAGAAACGTTTCATTAATAACTTCAACAAAAAAACAAAAAACAAACAACAAATTTGAATTTATTGTACCAGTAACAACATCTGCTCGAGCCAACATTGATTTTTAAAAATTGGATAATTCTACAACATTTTGCAACATATCTCAACATTTTACTTGGATTAACCAATTTATATCGAGCTAGTAACAGTAATACACTGATTCAATCGTTATTCGGCAACATTATTTTGCATCGCAGGATTTCAATGCAATCAGCTGATTAACATCTTTTTTCCAATCTAAATCTCTTTGAATTTATTCGAAATAGTAAATTCAAATGACGATTCCGAGTTTCCAAGACGTAATAGTTCAGACCTATCTGGAGATATACGCCGATAGTGCTCTATATCTCTGAGATGAGCTCCACAGAATTTAATGTGCCGATGTACCAAACTAAGAAACTATCGCTTACCTTAATTAAAAATATAATCATAATTTGTTATATTATATCATTTACACATAAAAAAATAATCATTTATAGGCATATACAACATTTAATAGCTGAAAAGCGCACATAATAGTATTCTCGTTTAATTACTACACAATTCTCCTTCACACATTGAAATATTTTAATTTTCATTGTTTTTGTTGTAAAACAGATGTATTTTGCTTTCGGGATGAAGCTACACTTTAATAGCATTTACACTTTTTTCGGGTTGAATACACTTTAGCTTACTCTTTAGTTTACTTTCGGGCTAACTTCAGCGACTTGAAAAAAGGGCGATTGATCGTCGTAGAGGAAAGACGTGTATTTGTCTCTCCTTTAAATAAATTAATATTTTAATTCAAATCAGTTTAAATTAACGAAAAAATTAATAATATACGTATATGTGTTGATAAATGAATAAATAATAATGTCAATAATAATTTGTGTGAATTTAGTTAGTGAAGTGAAAAGTTATACTCGTACATATTGTATAGTTATATATATAATTTGTGTATGGTGCGCTTGCAATAGTACATAACAATTTTTGTTTATATGTAAGTATTTTGATAACGCTGCTTGAATGCATCATACGCATTGCATGCAAACCTTCATTGTGTAAAACTTTTTTGATTCCAAAGGATGCATAAGATAAGTGTAATTTTAATTTTTTCATTGTTTTAATACATATTAACACATATTTGTTCCAATTTTAAGTATATAAACATATTTTATAGTGGATCATATAGTGGGTTATTCGAGTATTGTCTACGCGAGAAAGGGTTTTTCATTTATGTTATTCTGTTGAACGTATAGTCCAGACTTAAATCCAATTCAAAATATTTAGCCTATAATGAAGCTAGAGATAGCAAGAAAGCGCCCAGAATCGATTCAAGCTTTAAAAAGTTTGTTCATGACGATTTGGGAATCCATACCTCCTACGACTTTGAAAAATTTATCAAATTCAATGAATCGGAGGTGTACCACTGTAATAAAAGTAAATAGCGGTTCAACAAAATATTAATATTAAAGATAGAACTTCTATAAATCAATAAAAAACAAACAAAAACTATATGCTTAAATTATTCTATTACTTTAACTCCAATCAACGTATTTTGAATATTTTGACATTTTTGGGGGTTTTTCCCCTAAATTGCAGGTAATTTTTTTTTTCATAAAATTACGTCATACATGTATTTAAAATGAAACAATAAGCAAATTGCTTTCAAAAGTTTTGTAATTTTAGCAAAAAAAGACTCCAATTTGCAATAAAATAGATAAAGGATACTGCCCAGAATAGTATGTCTTACTACATACTATTCTGATCATGTTCACGCGCACGAGCGCGTGTGAAGAGTTCTCTTAAAGTTTGGAAATGTACGTTACATTCTCGGTTGAAAGCTATTTTACGAAATCCGAATTGTCTGTAGCTGGACTCAAATTTTGATCGTTGATCCACTTGGAATCTTCATGTTTGGTAAAGGGTGTTTTTTAGAGGTTCACATCTTTAAGTTGGCAACACTGTTTTGTTTAACAACCGATTTGACGGCTGTCATTTTCTTTGCCATTAGTTTGATTTGCCATAATGAATAGACGCACGCCAGAGCATTGCTTACAAATTGTCGAATTTTTTTATCAAAATAATGGTTCTGTTCGCTAAACTCATCGTACATTACGTCCATTTTATGGTTGTCATAATCGTCCATCGGAGCGGGTAATTCGATTAACTATGCATTGTTTTCGCACCTCGTTTATTCTAAATGATAATACGCATACAGTAAGACGTCAAACAGTGCGTACCGAACAAGCGATAGACGCTGTACAGCGTAGCATTGAGGAAGACCCAAATCAATCATTTCGACGTTGTTCTCAGCAACTGGAGATATGTCCATTTACTTTATGGACAATTTTATCTAAGGATCTTGGTTAACGTGCTTATAAAATTCAATGTTGTGTGTAATGTGTAATTGTGCAGAAATTAAAGCCATGCGACCATCGCACACGCCGTCAGTTCGGCCAATGGGCTGAAGCACAAATTGATATTGATGTTGATTTTCCAAACAAAATTTTGTTCAGCAGTGAAGCTCACTTTTGGTTGAATGGGTACGTTAATAAACAGAATTGTCGGATTTGGAGTGAAGATAATCCATTACATCCAGAGAAAATCAATGTTTGTTTCGCTTTATGGGCCGGCGGAATCATTGGTCCACATGTCTTCAAAAACGATGATGGGCGGAATGTTACAGTCAACGGTGAACGGTATAGAGACATGCTTTCTAACTTTTTTGTATTCCAATTGGCAGGTATAAATCTAGCTGATATGTGGTTCCTACAGGACGGTGTCACAAGCCACACAAAGCGGGATACAATTAATTTTCTCAAAGAAATATTTGGTGCAATACTAATTTCACGTAATGGTGCTGTTAATTGGCCACCGAGATCGTGTGATCTAACTCCATTAGATTATTTTCTTTGGGGATATGTTAAGTAATTTTTTCTACACTGATCAACCAGAGACGATTGAACACTTGGAACACAAGATTCGGCGAATCATTAGCGAGAGATGGCCGCAATTGCTGCGAAGAGTGATCGAAAATTCGACCTTCAGGGGCTGCGTAAAAAAGAGGTATACTCTAAACTGATCAGAAGTTTAGAAGAGTTACGTAGCCGTGTCCAGGAAGCCGCTTCAAAAATTACTCAACGCATTATGCGCGACTTCCCAAAAGAGCTTTTATTCGGAGATGTTTAGCATTTACTGTAAATGTACATTGGTTAAATGAAGTATTATCAATGTGAACCGTTGTTTTTTATAAAGCCCTTATCATCAGATACAGTTTAAGACAATAAATAATCCAATTTTTAAAATTTTGTTATTTAATCGAATTTATTCCTTCTGCATACTAATAGCAATAACCTCGTATCTACATTAGATAAAAGGATGCATTATACCATCCATATATATATATATATATATATATATATATATATATATATATATATATATATATATATATATATATATATATATATATATATATATATATATATATATATATATATATATATATATATATATATATATATATATATATATATATATATAATATATATATATATATATATATATATATATATATATATATATATATATATACACACACATATATATATACACACACATATATATATATATATATATATATATACACACACTGCGTATATGCATACGGCCATGTTAAAGAAAAATATAAAAAATCCGGTTTATATGTATGCAGGCCCAAATAACGTAAACGTAAACAAGAAAAAACACTTTCATACGATTGCTATGGAAATTTTCTGTTGAATTTTTTTTTTTGACTTTATTTATCTATACCTCGTAATTGCGGCAAAAAATTAAATTTTCATTCTCCTGAGCATGAACTTTGTTTATTTATCATTCATTTCGAAAAACTGTTTTTTATTTTTAAGGTAGTTTTCATTTAGAATTTTACCATTTTCCGGTATGATGCATTTTGTTTGTTGAACGTCGTATGCAGACGAAGCAAAGTTTGTGTGTATGCGAGAAGAGTAATCAACATCAAAATTGAACAAAGTAGTTCAGTGACCAAAAAAATAATTGTATGTCAAAGTAGTTTAATTTAATGACAGTCTTGTAATATTTATGTGTAAAATTAAAAATATAGTTTATTTAAATTAATTAATACACAGGTAAGAAATTATTGATTTAATCAATATTAAAATAAACTGTTATTGATAAATTTTATATGGATGTGGTATATTATGTACCGCTGCCAAAATTCATGTTTTGCATTAAATAAGTTTTATTTTTGTAGTTCATTACAGTTGATTGAACCAACCAAGGAGGGAAAAATCCAAAGTAATAAACGTATTGGGAACCATTAAATACGCGTTGGATAAAGGTGCAACATCAATTGTACGTGTCCAAGAATATTACCCGTGTTTCCGAAAAAGAATTCGATGTTTAATTAGTTTTGTGTATTTCAGGTTATGATGTCTCATTTCGGTCATTTTTGAATACACTATGGAACCAGTAGCCCATGAATTAACACATTTACTCGGCTGTGATGTACAATTTTTGCACGATTGCGTTGTTAATGAAGTTGAGTTTGTCGCGATCCAGTCCTAGGCTCTATTACTTTATTGGAAACACGTCGTTTTTATCGTTTTAGAAATTTTGTTTTGAATGGCGTTCCATTCTTGGAGGCGGTGACACAGCTTCATTTTGTGCCAAGTGGGGCGCTGAATCGATATTATAATGTAATGCTGCAGAACGTACATAACCATCAAATAAATCGTTAAAATTTACACATTAATTATTTTAGATTCCTTAGTTCCAGCATGGAACCTTAATTTATTGTACTCTATAAATAAATGTTAAACCAAAAAAACTTGAAATTTTTAGAATTTTTTTAAAGCAAAAATATGGTGGTTTGTTTCGATTGTTTCTTGTTTCCATGTCAATCTACTATCTAAATTCTAAATTGATGTTATTTAGCTTAACCGAAAGACAGGTTTGTTTACGGAGGATGACAAGAAATATTTAATGATTTCTTCTCATTTGCCTTAATTGTCCATTGGGAAATTATTATTGGTATTTCCATAATTTAAATATTTTATATGTGGACGACATAAGAAAGGAAATATTTTAGTTTTATGAAAGTTGACTTTTTCTTAATTTATATGTACATTGTCTTCCAACTAAAAAGGATGAGACTTTCTATTGCGAGTTTGCGATATGATTATTTGTGCTCAAACTTTGAATTTACCTGAAATTAAAATTCCCTATTTTGACGATAGTGACCTAACACAATGGACAACTTTTCGTGACACGTATACAGCCGTGATTCATAGCAAGGATTCGATCGATGAGGTCCTTAAATTTACATATTTAATGGACAAACTTCGCGGTGATGCAAAAGCGTCAATTGGACATATAACGTTGACTAAAGCAGATTATGAGAGGGCGTGCAATACATTGATGAATATTTATGATGATCGCCGCGTTATAATAGACAAACATGTCGAAGCATTAATAGACTTAGAAATGGTAACCAAACGCAAAGAAGCGGAACTACGTAGACTTTTCAATGGTCCACTATCTCATATTTCTTCTTTAAGCGCCAGTGGATTCGAACTTAACAATTATTTTAAAATTAGTAACTCGCAAATTCGGCAATATCACACGTGGTGAATGGGAAGAAACGATTGTTCCGAATGAACCTCCAACATGGGAAAGGTTCATTGAATTTCTTGAACGGAAATGTCGCGTATTACGTGAAACTGAGAATTCATCAGTTAAAATAACAAGCAGTATAAATTCAAAGGCAGTTTCGAAACCTAATTTTAATAAAACGTACCCCAAACGGGAATCAATTTTTTTTGCTAACAAGGCAACTTCTGAAAATGCTATATGTGATGTTTGTGGTAAATCAAATCATTTATATTTTAATTGTTCAACGTTTCTCAGTTTAACACCCAAACAACGATATGATAAAATCAAATCATTAAATTCGTGCATTAACTGTTTATATCCAAACCCTCGCGTTTCAGAGTGTAAATCAACGGGATGTAAACTCTGTCGAGGTCGTCATCATACATTACATCATACATCATACATTTGATCAAATAATCAAATCGAAATGTGAAAAACAAATTGACCACGCGACCCAATCACAATCTGTTGATTCGAAGACGGATCAGACGGACTCAACAACTAATTATTGTTTGAACAATGAACTTTGTGAAAAGTCGACCATTCTTCCAACGGCCATCGTTTCAGTTGAAGATGGCAACGGGAAATTGGTTGATTGTAAGGCGTTATTAGATTCTGGAAGTCAATCAGACTTGATCAGTGAAGGTTTTGTTAAAAGATTGAATGTTATTTTCCGATATGATAATAATATAGCGATTAACGGTATAAACGGTTCAAAATCAATTGTTTTGCAGAGTATCACTACAACCATTCAAATTACAATCGATTTTATGTTAAGTTAGAATTTGCGATAACTGGTAAAATATCTGACCGGCTGCCAGCGAATACGTTCGAGATTCCGCGTTGGCAGTTACTGAAAAACATTAAATTCGCTGATCCATTTTTCAACGTAGCATCGCCGATTGACATTATAATTGGTGTTGAGATATTTCCTGAAATACTTTTGCCAAATCGTATACATCTATCACCGAAATACCCGAATGTACAGGAATCATTGTTCGGATGGATTGTTTTTGGTAAATACGAACAAAAAATTGAATACAATTTTTTATTAACGAAAGATCAGATTGCTAACGAGAGCTTGACCAAAATATCAAGCAATTCTGGGAAATAGAAAACATCCCGACCAAAAGATTTATTTCTGATGATGAAAAGAAATGTGAATCTTATTTTGCTCAAACAACAAAGCGCGCAGCAAATGGTAGATATACAGTTTTTATACCTTTTCGCGAATCCCAAATGTTTGGGTTCAATTAAATGCGTTAAAATGGTTTCATCATTTAGAACGTAAACTTTGCACTAACGATAAATTAAAAGAGCCACATGTTAAATTTATAAAAGAGTATTTGGACAGGTTACATATGAAACTTGCGAGCAATTCAACAAATGAGGATGATAACGAGTCAATTTTTTATATGTCTCACCATACGGTGTTAAAACCTTCGTCATCGTTCACAAAACTTCGTGTAGTTTTTGACGCGTCAACGAAGACGTCATCCAACAAGTGACTAAATGAAATCATGCTTGTCGGTCCCAAAGTACAGGACAATCTTTTCGAGATAATGTTGTGGGCTAGAACGTATAGATTCACCATGTCGAGCGACATATCCAAAATGTACCGACGAATAAACGATACACAAACCCCGATTGCAACGAATACTTTGGCGAGAAAACTTGAATGACCCAATTGACGTATATGAACTTACAACTGTGACATACGGCACAGTATCAGCCCCATATTTGGCGACACGCACGCTTAATCAACTTGCTTGTGATGAATCCGCAAATTTTGATACAGCGTCTAGGGTAGCAATAAAAGATTTTTATGTGGATGATCTTATAACAGATTGCGACGACATCGAAGAAGCAAAACAGTTACAAGGCGAAATTATTGATATGCTAAATACCGGTGGTTTTCATTTGCATAAATGGTGTGAAAATGGCCCGCGACTATTAGAAAATATTCCGATTCAAGATCGTAACGAGATGAAGTTTAACGAATTCAGTCTCGATGATTGCGTAAAGGCATTGGGCCTGTTATGGCAGCCAAAAGAGGATTATTTTGTTTTAAACCTCCAATGTTTGAAACCGATAAATCATTAACAAAACGAACGATCGTCTCCGACATATCTAAATTGTACGATCCCCTAGGCATCCTTTCTCAAGGAATAATAACAGGCAAAATAATTGTGCAAAAATTATGGGAATCCAAAATAGACTGGGATGAATTGGTTCCAAGTGAACTTCAAGGAATTTGGAAAAATTACTCTAAATCATTAAACGAAATTTCCCATATGGTCATTAACAGGAATGTCTTGGGTCATACAAAAACGAATAAGATAATTCGTACAGAATTACATGGCTTTGGTGATGCCTCGGAAAAGCCATATGGTGCATGTCTGTACATTAAAACTACTGATTCTGACAACAATATATATGTTAACCTACTCTGCAGTAAATCACGAGTGGCACCCTTAAAAACATTGTCTTTACCAAGATTGGAACTTTCAACCGCGTTGCTTCTATCTAGATTGACATCATCTGTCATTCACAGTTTTGATTTACAATTTGACGATATAATTTTGTGGTCCGATTCAACTATAACGCTGTGTTGGATAAAACTCCACCACATAAGTTAAACAATTTTATAGCCAACAGAGTCAACGAGATTCAAGAGTTGACATCTACTTTGACGTGGAAACACATAGATTATGCAAATAATCCAGCAGATCTTATATCAAGAGGTGTTATGCCAAACGAACTCCGCAACCACCGCTTGTGGTGGCATGGCCCTGAAATGCCCCAATCAAATAATTGTAAATCAAATTTAATTGCAACGTTAAAAGATTTTGATAACTTAAGCAAAAACAAATAGTTTAGCTCACAACAACAACAACACACGTTATTACTGATTTGATAACTCGATTTGATTCTTTTGAAAAATTGATTCGTGCAATGGCTTATATATTACGGTTTGCAAACGTTGTAAAAAATAAGCATATTCAAAAATCAGAGAATTTGACAGTAAGTGAGCTGGGAAACAGTACTTTGCGATTAATAAAAATCATTCAATTAAAGGCTCTTGCAAATGGGGGTGAAATTAATTGGAAAAGTTCACTTAAAACGTTACATGCTTTTATCGACAAGGATGGAATAATTCGTGTAGGAGGTAGGATTGACTAACTCAAAATCACTTGACTATAACATTAAACATCAAATTTTACTTCCACCCACTTCTAACGAAATTAATATTCAAATACGAACACAAGAAAAATTGTCATGCAAGACCACAATTATTGTTATCTTTCGTTCGCCAACGTTATTGGCCTATACATGGCAAAACCATTGCAAATCAGACGGTACATTCTTGTGTCATTTGTTTTAGGGTAAAACCAATAATTTCTCAACAAATAATGGGAAATTTGTCCATTGAACGGTTTGATTAATTTAAAGCGTTTCTCAACACTGGTGTAAACTTTTCCGCTAAACCGTTCGCTATTAAATTGTCCATAAACCGTAAGAGTGTACCACATAAAATATATGTAGCTTCATTTGTTTGCTTATGTACAATACATTTGGAAATTGTCCAAAATCTTAGCGCAGATTCGTTCATAGCATGTTTGAAAAGATTCATTAACCGTAGAGGCACAGTACAAACTATTTGGTCTGACAACGCTACTAATTAAAACGCTACTAACACTCAAACCGAACAATTGAAAATCAATAATTTTTGCACTACTCAACGAATAAATTGGATGGGAGGCTTCCATAAAATCCTTCAAAACACATTTAAAACGTATAATGCGAGACAAAATCTGAACATTCTAACAATTCAGTACCATAGTTGTTCAAATAGAAGAAATATTAAACTCTAGACCTCTGTGATGCCTGTCAAATGATCCTACAGACCCAGAGCCTTTGACTGCAGGTCATTTTTTAACAGGCGGGCCTGTTTCAACCATTTCCGAACAGTCATATAACGACATTAAAGAAAATCGTCTTTCAAAATGGCAAGGGATGAGTAAGTCGGTCAAATTTTTCTTTAGGCGTTATTCACTACAATATTTACATATGTAGGTTACAAGCTCGATCAAAATGGACTTCAAATAAGCCGAACGTTAAGAAGGGAAATGTCGTTCTACTGGTACCGAAAAATCTTCCACCAACGAAATGGTCATTATCAAAGGTAATATCAATAACACCAGGTTCAGATGGTAAAGTGAGGGTAGTAGAACTACAATCGGTAATTGATGGAAATAAGAAAAATTTCAAGAGATTAATTACCAAAGTGTGCAAGCTTTCTGTTGAAGTATAACTAATATATTAGTTTCAATTTTTATTTATGTTTGAAATGCCGAGCTTTTCAAGAGGGGCGGTTATGTTGAAATTTCCTAGTAATTTTTATATAATGAATTTATTTTGATTGTGTCAATTAAGCACTATCCAGCGTATGCACGCACTAATTTGAGATCATAGAAATAGAGTATATAGAATGAATGTAAGCAACTGTCAAGCGTCACAAATTCGGAGGGTAAAAGAGAAAGCATATAAATTAATAGGGCCGTATTTAGAATTTTTTTCGATCGAATGCAATGAAGTTAGGAAGTTTAAATTGAAAACTACACAAATTCAAAATTATTTTTATTCCTCCAAATAAGTACATTAATTGTTTTTATTAAAATAAAATATTAGAGATTAGATTCTAAGTTGCGTGTATTCAAATAATTATAAGTTACAATTAAAACTAAATTAAATTTTTTTTACCACCGTCATGTTTTGTATTTATTTTACTGCTTAGGAATATACTCATTTCCGCACCTCCCAAGAGGAAGAGTATTTGGCGCGTTTTTTTAATGTGGTATCCCCCGTAGGCATAATCCACAGCATATGAAGGATGGTGGTGAACAGAATAACTTTTCTGGGACGAAAGAAGTTAAAGCACTTCTATGTAATTTTTACAAACTAAAACAACTATGATGTATTTATTTTATACTTTTAACACTATGTGCCGTTGGTACTTGGCGAAACACATTAACACTTAATAAACACATTAAAACACTTGTTTATTATTTCGCACAAAGCTTAGTTTTGTGCGAAATAATAAACAAGTGTTTTAATGTGTTTATTAAGTATTTATTTTATATTCCTTGGAAATGTAATAAAGAAACAAACCGAGTTCTTTTTGTTAATTTAGATGACCTTTGGTTACAAAAATAATTCAACCGGATATCGTAGTATTTTTCTATGATGGAATGAACTAACAAACTAATGTGTTCTTGGGAATGAAAAACTCACAAGAAAATTCACACTCTAGATTAGAGTTTGTTAGTAAATTAATGTAAGTTAGTTGTGTTTGAGGCAAAGGATACTAATATTCATCATATGTATTCGGCATCAGTCCTACTAGACTGGTTAGGTTATTTAATTCACATCTATGGGTCATCTCATCATATACTGCTTATAACCTTATTTTGCCATCCAACACCAACTAACCGAGGGACATCACTATTAAAATATCAAAATAAAACAATCAATTAGATAATTAATTATACATACATACACACATACACACACACACACACACACACACACACACACACACACACACACTACATTCACATAGTAACATAATTTAAAACACACACACGGGCGCATACACACCGTAATTTCAATCCTTCATCATAATACGCATGTATGTATATGTAATAGCATGCATATACAAGAAATAAAAATGCATAATATCCATCAAAAACAGAAAAAAACGAAAAATGATCGTCAAATGCATATTCTAAACCGAGTTGAGCGAAATGTAGAAAACAAAAATGGATTATACCAGACATTAAAGAGAGAGCGGAATTCTAATAAACAAAAAAAGTGGAGAGAAAAATAATGCGTTCCACCATTATTTAACCAAGTCGAATTGTATCTCAAAAGCAAAAGTAAGCGCAATCGTATAAAGCACTAATTCAACACTCCAAGTAACAAAAATGGCAGAACCTAATAATTTTGTTGGCATATTATGAAAACTAACAAACAAGAAAATTATTATTTATCAACTTAAATTATTTTAAAATCTAATTAAAAATACAATTTGGTCACAAATTGTAAAAAAGCCTTGTAAAAAATACTAATAACACACATATTATTTCACTTTACACAACACATTATTTATTCATTTATTACTGTTACGTACTGTTATTATTGACAGCAAAATGAAAATAAAACGAGAAAATACGAAAAATTTATTTTCATTTTGCTGCATGATTGACGTCAGCTCTCTTTGACGATCAAGCAACAACCCGTTTTAATACTGCTTCGGAATATTTACAAATTTTTAATACTGATCGCGAAGGAGTTAAAAGACCACCCCTATTTTGTAAATTGACTAGCGTTAGTGATTTATAAGACTTACATTGTTGTATTAATTTGAACAGTCCTCACAATTCAATTTTCTAAATAAATATCGGACTATAAATCCCCCTATGTATTGAATAACATTAATTGAAAATTCACTTAGTATAATTGGGTATCCAAAAAAATCTTCGTCATACATATTAGATTCGTCTACTTTAGAAATTTCTTGGTCAATTGAAATATCATCTGATGAGGCTTCAACCATTTCTTTTTCAATTCTCCATATTTTGGTAAACTAAAAACAAATGTTTAAAACATTAAATTAGTTAAAAACAGAAATTATACGTAAATAAAAAATTGTATTTACAGTACATATTCCAAAATAAAAATAAATTATGAAAAGAAAAGCACATCATAGCACATGAAACAATCAACACCATCTTTTCGAACCATAGTAATACGAGAAATGCGGCACTGGTAAAAACCTTTGTTTACAAAATGATAAAAACCAACACCAACGAACAAAATTGTTTTCTTATTTTTATCTGATTTTTAACTTAAATTAAGGATAATTTTACCACAAATCACTTTATTTTTAACATAACTTACATTTTATTTTATATAAACACTTACTGATGGTACGCCATTCCTTCCTGTAATTTGTTAGGCGTATTTAGCAGTTTTTCACGAGACACTTCACTTTATTAAATGTTTCTAATTGTTGTTACTAAAATAATGCACTACACACAATCCACCAAAATATTTTAATAATATTTTAATTATTTTAATTAATATTTTCAAGATTTTTTAAGAGCACAAAATGTAACGCGTCACTTTAAACAAAAACAAAAACTGGTTTGAGTTTTTTTTTGACATATGAGACCGCCATATGCTTTTTTTATATAACCATCCTGCTCTGGATTGTGACACATGAAATAGCAAATTTTGTGTGGGAAGAATTTTACATTGATTCTATAGTTTATAATTCTATGTTTGAGATGCGAGAACCACAATTTTGTACATTCTTGCTTTGTATAAATTAACATTTTTTTATGTTTATCTTTCTTATTCTTGCTTTTTCCGTCAATGAATGAATAACTACGAGTATATTATATTAAAAAACGGAGAAAATAACTTTTTGTGTTTTAAATAAAAAACGTGTGAGTTTAGACCTATAAAGGAAAACATTAATTATTTCCTAACATATGGTGTTATTGGAAATTTCACTATTTCACTATTTGCGTCTATAGAGCAAAGAATAACGAAACAATGAGACATTGCACGTTAACATAACTAAAAGATTAACAATTTTATAGTTGAAAAGTGCCCAAAAGGTCGTTTTGCCGTGCATACGTATCTGCGAAAACACATCTATTTTAGTGAATTTGTACTTATTCAGTGTATTTCTGTGGAGATAAATAAAGTGAAATTAAATACGTGTTTTCTTATTTTATGTGTACGCCTAGTTTTTTGAAATTACTTTCCGATGACTCATGATGAGTAACGCATTTATTACGAAGGATGAAATTCTGTATCGATCAGTTTAGTTTAAGCAATGACTATTCTTTTAGAAGTTGAACCAGCAACATCTTTATTCGAATAATAAAATAAGTTTTAGAAAATATTAATTGATTTTTGGTTTTGATTTTTAAGTTTACAAGTTTCATTAGTTGTTCAAGAAGTATGCAAGCTAGCACTGTTGCGGATGATATAGCTACCATTTGGCAGAGATAGCTACCATCTGATACTCGTACGTCGGACGGTTTTGATAAAATTAGGCGCGACAAGGTTTTTTAAAGCATGGAAACGATTACAAGGAGTTCGAAATTCTGGATAGTTTATTTAGAAGCCCTCCAAATGGGTTGTTATGTTGCACCATGTTGTGTTGTGTTGTACCATGTTGAGTTATATTGCACCTTGTTGCATGATGTTGCACCATGTAGCATGGTTTGCTAAGAATTGCGTTGATAAGGGTTTTCTAATGACATGCATGTATTGCAGTGTGTTCTAATTTCGGGAAAATCAGTTTTGGAGGTCCTCCGGTGGGGCCTGGCTCTCATTTAAAAAAATAAATGACAAACGATTTTGTAAAAATTGGTGAGAGGGGTTTTCGAGTGTCAGGAATTCATTCAGGTTGGTGCTAGTTCTGGAGGGATCTTGGTGGGGCTTAGCTCTTCTTTTAACATTTTATTTGGCTTTAACCATTTTAATAACAGTCGATACAGGGTTTTCGAATACAAGGAAAACAATTGCAAGGAGTTCTAATTTGTGAATGATTCATTTATGAGTTCTGCGGTTGGTCGTCGATGTGTTTTTGGTAAATGAGTAAATTGGTTGGAACGAAGACCTTCTCAAATGAATAGTATGGAATTCTAAGCTAACCAAGTATGGTGTAATTATTACATTATTTTACAAAGTAGTAGTAATCATGAAAATTTCAAACCTCGAGATTTTTGCAGGTTTACCAATTGCTATACTGCTGAAGTTCAAAAAGTGGATTTTCGAGGACATGTCTTTTTGTCTGACTATGTTCTCTCTACAGTCCAAACGGATTGACTGACTTTATATTTAAAATTTGTTCACAAATTGGAAAACTATAGTGAAATTTAGCGGAAATCGGCTTTCTAGAAATGACTTAATATTTTGCAAAAACGTATTTTAAAAAGTATGGCATCTAGCGAGAAAATCGATTAAGATCAAAAGGATTCTAAATTAAATTTGTGGCAAAACAGGTATAAATCATTTTTCAAAATTTTAGCGGAAATACCGATTTTTAATAATAAACAGTTATACAGGGGTTGGCACTCGAAGTTTTACCAATTGAAAATGCTATAAATTTGTCAATTTGTATTTTTTTTATTTCAAAACTTCAATATATCGTAAAAACATTTTAAATTAAAAAAAAATATGTTGTTGTTCCTTGTAGCCAACTTCAGCGCAAATAATAGCATCGAGCCTGTCCGAGAAGGCTTCACATGTTGCACGAATGTAGCCTGATGGTATTTTGTCCCATTCTCGGCGAAGAGCAATCTTTAAAGAGTCGACAGTCTCTTATATTCTAGTTAATACTTTGGCCTCCAGAATGTGCCATATGGAAAAATCCATTGGGATTAAGTCCCAAGAATATGGTGGCAAACAAATTATGAAGAAATGAAGCTGGGAACTTTTTCTTGTAAAAACGTTGTTTTTCACGGGCCTTATGGGCTGGTGCTGAGTCTTGTTGAAACGTCCAATGGTTTGTACCATTGTTTACGTGTCCAAGGTAAAAAGCATGGTTTAAAATCTTTTCATGGTAGATTTGTTGATTTACCTTTACACCCTGTTCAATGAAAACGAGTGGTGAGTCCTGTGGCAATTACCGCGGCTCAAACCATCACTTGTCTTTTGTTTTGCACTCTAACCGAACACGATCTTTTTGTTTGTTTACATATTGCTGAACCGTAAACATTTTTTCATCAGAATAGACCAAATTTTCAAGCTCGCCACCAACGTGCAAGTGTTTTAACACATTTGCTTTTGCTAAGCGTACTGCCTTTTGTGCAGGTGTTAAATCTTGCACTTTTTGTATTTTGTAGGGCTTCAATCGTGGTTCATTTTATATGCGCCCTAAGCTACGAGCAGGCACATTGAGATTTTTCGAACTGCGAATTGAACTGCGCTTTGTTAATTCTGGCCTTCACCTTTCGAACCATTTCTGGCGATGTTGCTGTTTTTGGATGTCCACCTCCATTTCGTTCACATGTAAATGTCGTAGCTCATTAACAATGGCTGGTTGCAATGTTGTGTTTGAATTCCATTTCGATAACTTTTTTTAACTGCGACGTAAAACGATATGCTTCCGTAGGCTTGTATACAACATAACAGCTCTATTAAAAAGCTCTATTAAATCGTCCTACCCAAGAGCTAAATATGAACAATAATATTTTATGCGGCATTCCACCAAACGTGAAGACATTCCAAGTAGAATAATGAACATTGGTAACTTAGTCGGTGATATAATCACAAAGGAGGATTTAATATCTTCCAAGCGGATGTTACATATTAAACAAACAACTTCATTATTAAAAAGTGTATTTATTGTTACAGTTAAAACAGTTGAGCTTAAACGTATGTTACTGAATTTTTTTCGGAAAAGGAAAACAATATTCTTTCACGAGCTGGCAATTGACTTTTCCACAGCACTTTAAAATCACAGGATTTTTATATTGCACCATCTTACCAAATACCAGTCGCGATTATATAACGCAGCTAAGATTGTTAAAAATAAACTCAATTTCAAATATCTATGGTGTAAAAATAATATTATACGTGAAACAGCTGATTCAAGAATTTATCAAATTGACTCATTTAATAAAATTGATCAAATTGATCGTCAGGTATCAGGACACCAAAATCACTACTGGCTGCAACAATTACATCACACATCTATAAATACACTACTCGTATATGGTAAAGTTCACTTTAACTGAAATTATACTTATATTTTTGCATATTAAGTACAACTGTATTTGGTACAATTATTGGCGTATTTTTTTGACACGATTACAACACAATTCCGTTTGGCTAAAGCTAAACTTGGTAAACTAAAGCAATTAAAAATTTGACTTTAGCTGAATATAAAGCAGATTTGCTTTAGCCGAATATCCACTAGATGTCAAAATATGTTTTCTTCATTCCGAATTTCTTTGTTTTTGTATATGATGAATAATATATAAATTCGTATAATTATAAAATGTTTAATATAATTATACAGGGTGGCTGACACGAAGTGTTACCAAACCAAAACGCCACAGAATTTTTATTTTTTGCTGAATTTTATCGAATCAAAGTAAAAAATGTTCATAAATATTTAAATTTTCGAATTGCATTAGCAGTTTTCAATTTGGCCACCCTTAGCCGCGATTATGGCCTTCAAACGGCCGACAAAGCTATTGCATGCAGCACGAAAGTGGCTCTGCGGTATTTTGGCCCATTCCCGGCGAAGCGTCTGCTTGAGATGATCGACACTTTGGTATTTTTTTGTTCCAACCTTGCTCTTCAAAATACCCCAAACCGAGAAATCTAGCGGATTTGCATCCGGTGAATTTGGTGGCCATTGGGCAGTGGAAATGAACCGCAGAACGTTGTTTCTCAGCCAATCTTGATTGACGCGCGCTTTATGACTCGGTGCCGATTCCTGTTGAAATGTCCAGGCTCTGCGGCCGAAATGTTTTTGTGCCCAAGGCTTCAACGCTCCCTTTAACACATGATCCCGATAAATTTGAGCATTTTATTCTTGATGCCACGGTCCAAAAAAACGAGCGGTGAACGGCTTTCGGCCATTACGGCGGCTCAAACCATCACCATCGGCGGCGCTTGGTTTCGAGTGGCAATCCGTTGGTCCAAATTTTCAGTAGAACGGCCGGGCAAGTAAATCCGGTCGTTTTTCTTGTTCACATATTGCTCAGTAACGAACGGTGACTCATCGGAGTAAACAAAATTCGGCAAATCGCCACTTTCGTGCAAGAGTAACAACTCCTTTGCTCTTTCCATTCTAACTTTTTTTGAGCATCGGCGAGACCATGCGTTTTATGGAATTTCAAGGCCTAGATGTCCAAGATGATCTTTCAATATGTGCTGCATCCTTTCGAGCGATATGTTCGCCTCACGAGCCATTTTTCTGCCGCTACGGCGCGGATTCCGAGCTAATTTGGTCTTCACCTTCCGAATGATATCCGGCGATGTTGCAGTGCGTTTCGGGCCACCATGGCGTTTTGCAATGCCGCCAGTATCGTTATAACGATTTATGAAAGAGATATAACTTTGACCTTTTGCACATGAGAGACAAGAAAAGAAATATATCCAAATAAAATTTTGCAGAAGACTTTTTGAGCCACTATACCGCGTAAACCACTATAGAAATGATCATGTTGCCATAAAATATATTCGATCCAAGTATTTTTATGGCAACAATTTTAAAATTAACAAAAAAAATTATAATTTAATAATATTATTTATTATATAATTTATTAATTATTTTATATTTATAATTGTTAAAGATTCATAATAAAAAGAGACGCAATAGATAAGAACGAAAATTTCGCATTTGAATTAATTTGAAATAAATTAATAATAATGCTATAAAAATATATATTTCTTTCTCGCATATTGAATATTTTTATATAGCGGATGCTCCTTATTTACCTGCAAAAATTTGCAGAAGAAAACAATTTTCTACATGTAAATGGGGCATAATACTCGAAAATCTTGCACACAGTTTAATTATTATATTAATTATTAATTATTATAAATTATTCATTGAATAATTTAGTTATGTTTTTTAATTTCAGGCAATATTTTCACAAAGTAATCAGCCAAAGTGGTACAATTTCCAATGATTGGGTGTGTCAGATTAATCCAGAAGAAAAAGCTAGGAAATTGGCTTCTTTGATTGGATGCCAATCACAATCAGATGATGAAATATTGGAGTTTCTCAGAGATGCTGATGCTAATGATATATTATTAAATTCTAAAAAAACACATACTAAAGAAGAGAAATCACGTGGGTTACGATTTCCATTTAAACCCGTGATTGAATTGGACAACAAAGATTCTACATTTATGCAATGTCGAAAACAACACTTTAAACTGGCTGATAAACGTGATATTCCAATAATGATTGGATACAATTCAAACGAAGGATTAATATTATTTCCAAAATTAATACAAACGTTTGATGAATATAATAAAGATTACACAAAATTATTACCGTTAACGTTAAATGTGCGTTCAGGTAGTAAACTGGCTAAAACAATTGGGAATGAAGTTAAGGAATTTTATTTTGGTGACAAACCTATTAATGAGGAATCGATCGATCAATTAATTCAAGCAATGGGAGACGGGCAATTCGTAAATGGTTTTCTATTTTATATTGAATTTTTAAAGCAATATCAAAAAAAGTCTGCAATTTACTGTTATCGCTTCTCCGTTGACGATGAATTAAATATGTTTAAGAAAATATCAAGCATTGATGGTAAAAAAGGAGCTTGTCACGCAGATGAATTGTGTTATTTGTTCAAGTAAGTTTAATAATTTAAAGTGATTTTTATTCTTCTATTCGATAGTGATATACGTAGTAGTGTGATAATCCGTGCACCTAGAATACCAGGCAATACTGTTTGCTATGTCATCAAATTTATGTCTACAGTTTACTTTTTGAACTGTAGACGGCTGTCATGTTCATAAAAATAAGTCATTAAACGAAATGGCAGAAAAAATATTAAAAAAAAATACCATTGTTCGAAAGAAGAAAGAGAATGGATGCGGTTTTTTTGTACAAATAAATTTTACGTGTGTATTTTCACGTACGTAGTTGTTTAATGAAACGTTAAATGAATATTAACAAAGTTCCGAATTAGAATTTTTAATTATTATTTATTCAAAATTTACTGCTTTCTTTAGCACAAATGACGTTTCATGAAAACCAAATTTAAAAAAAATACAAACAAATATATTTGCTTTGTTTAACTAAACTGATATAGTCAAAAATTAGAACTGTCGACATAAAACGATGTCCTACAGCAACATTTTTGTAGCCTGTAGTATTCTAGGTGCACTGGATAATCAGAGCACAGTGTTTTAATTTTTTTTTCTTTTGATTTCTAGATCAAATTTATTTGGTTCTGACTTGAATGAGAAATCAAATGCAGCTGTTGTACGTCTAATTATGTGTAAAATGTGGACTAATTTTGCAAAGTATGGCAATCCTACACCTGATAATGATACTTATTTAACATTTAAATGGAATTCATTAAACAAAAATGGTTTAATTTCCATGAACGACACTTTAGAAATTGGAAATGACAAAATAGAAATGATTCCGAACCCAGATCGAGGCCGATTTGAATTTTGGAAAAAAATTTATTCACATGTTAACGGAAGTGATTTAATATCGAAACTTTAGTTTGTCATTCTTTAATGTAACATATTAAATATTTGAATAATGGACAAAAACACATTCTTAATGTTCGTTAACTCGACTCGTTTCAATTTTATAGAGCTAGATGTCGTTTAATAAAATGGTATACATTACCCTTTAACCAATTACACCTTAATTTTATTTTTATTTTGCTGGCATAACAGCCCATTTCGGAATTTATCTGCCTCATTATTGAGGTTACATATAATCAGTTTTTCTGTGTGATTGGTCCATTGAATCCTAGCCAGGCCCCAGGGGTGCTGGAAAGGAGTATTATGTTGCTAAATGAGGCATACTGGTACGCTGGGAAGGGGAAGGGGTGATGATCTTGTTTTTCATTCCATTTTACATTTACATTTGCGCTGTTCTCGGTTGCTTGACGTTGATGTAAAAGTTGTTGTTGCATTAAGTCTCTCTGTCACGCACTCATATCATTTGTAGGGGGCTATTTTAGTATATAGTATACGTATTTTAGCAATATTTTTTTTGTGTTTTACTTGGCCCTATACATATACTGGTATTTCTATGATGTAAACCAGCTGATTTAATAATGTATATGGTACGGACGAAGTGAAAAATTGGATACTATATATAAAGGGTGATTTTTTTGTGGTTAGGATTTTCATGCATTAGTATTTGACAGATCACGCGGGATTTCAGACAAGGTGTCAAAGAGAAAGATGCTCAGTATGCTTTGACATTTCATAATGAATAGACTTACTAACGAGCAACGCTTGCAAATAATTGAATTATATTACAAAAATCAGTGTTCGGTTCGAAAAGTGTTTCGCGATTTCCGTCCGATTTATGGTCTACATAATCGACCAAGTGAGCAAACAATTAATGCGATTGTGACCAAGTTTCGCACTCAGTTTACTTTATTGGACATTAAACCAACCACACAAATGCGTACAGTGCGTACAGAAGAGAATATTGCGTCTGTTTCTGAGAGTGTTGCTGAAGACCGTGAAATGTCGATTCGTCGCCGTTCGCAGCAATTGGGTTTGTGTTATTCGACGACATGGAAGATTTTACGCAAAGATCTTGGTGTAAAACCGTATAAAATACAGCTCCTGCAAGAACTGAAGCCGAACGATCTGCCACAACGTCGAATTTTCAGTGAATGGGCCCTAGAAAAGTTGGCAGAAAATCCGCTTTTTTATCGACAAATTTTGTTCAGCGATGAGGCTCATTTCTGGTTGAATGGCTACGTAAATAAGCAAAATTGCCGCATTTGGAGTGAAGAGCAACCAGAAGCCGTTCAAGAACTGCCCATGCATCCCGAAAAATGCACTGTTTGGTGTGGTTTGTACGCTGGTGGAATCATTGGACCGTATTTTTTCAAAGATGCTGTTGGACGCAACGTTACGGTGAATGGCGATCGCTATCGTTCGATGCTAACAAACTTTTTGTTGCCAAAAATGGAAGAACTGAACTTAGTTGACATGTGGTTTCAACAAGATGGCGCTACATGCCACACAGCTCGCGATTCTATGGCCATTTTGAGGGAAAACTTCGGAGAACAATTCATCTCAAGAAATGGCCCGGTAAGTTGGGCACCAAGATCATGCGATTTGACGCCTTTAGACTATTTTTTGTGGGGCTACGTCAAGTCTAAAGTCTACAGAAATAAGCCAGCAACTATTCCAGTTTTGGAAGACAACATTTCCGAAGAAATTCGGGCTATTCCGGCCGAAATGCTCGAAAAAGTTGCCCAAAATTGGACTTTCCGAATGGACCACCTAAGACGCAGCCGCGGTCAATATTTAAATGAAATTATCTTCAAAAAGTAAATGTCATGGACCAATCTAACGTTTCAAATAAAGAACCGATGAGATTTTGCAAATTTTATGCGTTTTTTTTTAAAAAAAAGTTCTCAAGCTCTTAAAAAATCACCCGTTATATATATATATATATATATATATATATATATATATATATATATATATATATATATATATATATATATATATATATATATATATATATATATATATATATATATATACATATATATATACATATATATATATATATATATATATATATATATATATATATATATATATATATATATATATATATATATATATATATATATATATATATATATATATATATATATATAATTACCAGCTAATATGTAATTCTTAACATCATCGGTAAATATAATAAATATTCAACAATTTTATTGATGATTAGAAATAATCGACAAATCCATTTTGTTGAAAAAGTAAACAACAAAGAGATGATTATATTATGGTGAAAGCCGCACTCTTTCACCACGCATCCCATAGGTCCCCCCCCCCCCCCCGCATCCCAGTTTCAAAAACCGAAAAATAAAACTTACCAGAATTTTGCTAAAAAGTGTCTTGTATTGGGTGTGTGAATATGAGGTCGCCCTTTTTTTAAATTAAAACACATCTGCTTGATCAGAAAATAAAAGAATTATTTATTGAAAATATGCTCCATCTGCAAATACAACTTTCCTTTATCTTTCAGGCACTTTACGGGTTCCACCTTTGAGTGAAATCCCCCCAATTTTCGATCTCTGCGTGAGAACTGAACCGCTGCTCAGAAAGAGATGACTGCATCGACCGAAATATGTAGTAATCTGAAGGAGCTATGCTAATATGGCGGGTGGGGTAAAACTTCCTAGTCCTGTTCTTTTAAATAATTTTTTATTTTGCAACACGTGGTTTTGCATTGTCGTGCTGAAAAATTAATTTGTTGTGTCTATTCATCCATTCTGGTCATTTTTCCTCTATAGCTCGCTCCAAACGTATTAGTTGTCGTCGGTAGACATCGCCATTGATAGTTTTACCTGATTCCAGCAGTTAATGGAGATGGTGAGAAAATCGGACCTATAACCGCACGTCCTCGATTTAGCAAGCGACTGCGTAAGGTAAGGACGTCAAAAGTGAACTGCGAAAGAGTTGTTGAGTACTTCGGCCCCAGAACAGATTGGAAAAATTTAAATAATAGAAAAAATATATGTTAAATTTAATTTTATTGCGACTTAATTTGTAACGGGCGTCCATTTACGCATCGCTTACGTTCAACTTTAGTGGCATACTGTAAAGCAGTACTATTACGCCTAAACGATGTTGCAAACAATTAATTATACCATTTAAATCATTGTTACGCCTGCGATGTTTGCATGTTGTTAGCATAGTTTTGCTATTATTATTAATGACTTGCAATATTGGCGTATGCACCATATTCTAGCGGATTTTATTTTTGTGTTCGTACGGCATAGAGGTACTGGATTTTTTTGGGTTGATGTTGACGGTATGTAGAAAACACAAAAAAAATCGAGAGACGGTTTTTTGTTATTCATTCGATGGTAATCTTTTGGATGGACTAGTGAGAATCAAGTAGAGGAAATTCCATGTGTATAAATATTAAACCAAGTATAAGTTATTGTGCACATACTTTTTTTTCTGAAGTGCGAGTTTTTGGATTTTGGGAAACCAAGTCAAGGTTTCCACCGTGTAATTGTGCTTCGTGGTAAATTGTGGCACATAAATACGTTTGATACGTTAAATACGTTTTTTTTATTCTATTATCAGTAAGTGCACACCGTGTGTGATATTAGTGGGTTCAAAACATAACAATTTTGTGTATTCCGTGCGCGCTTTTTATAAAGTAACACTGCGACTGTTACACACGAACTGTGCAGCTCGACGAGGAAGTTTGTCAAGAGAACGCGCGCGAGAACGAACCAAGGGTGTGAACCACGCGTGAAAATTTCACGAGAGGCGTTGGCGTGCGTATCCAGTGAAGCCAGGTGGTGTGATGTGATAACCGTGAATTATCTGTGTTATATCGCAAAGTGGTGTGATCCCCTGAGTGCAGTGACTGTTACCGAGTTACGGGATTCCAAATCGCGAGCCATTGTACCGTAATATCCTTAGAAGCAGAAAGAAATCCGGCCTTAGGTTTATCCACGAATGGCCTTGTAAATTAACCTGAGCAACTGGCGTATTTGGCGGAGTCATATTACGGCAACCGATTAGCAGGCGTTAATTCTAACGACTCGAGTTTTGTCGAAGTGGAAGATTTTCGGCGACAATACTCTATCCAACATCCAACACGATTTTGCAGATCGAGCGGTTAGCAATGTCAAGGGCAAGGACGTGCCACTACAGGAAATGACACCGAGCGGACAACGGCAGTTTCCCGGACGAGTTTTGGGATAAACTTGAGTTTTCGTATCTTTTCTTTTACCTTTAATTATTCTTTCTTAATATTCTTTTTTTTTTGATTTAAAACATTTTCTTCTTATTTTTGTTTTGGATTTGTTGTTGTAAATCTTATTTCCTGTTTAAATTAAATTTAATTTGTTCAATTTTAGTTTTCGCTGATATCAACTAGCTGCACTCGTAAATTAATTAATTCTTGTGTTTTTTTGTTCTCTTTTAGCGTCTAGATACCGTTTCGGTTTCATGTGCCGTGCTCCCGGATGCAGGAAAGCGCTTTTCTACGTTCGAGGATTCCAGGGAACATCGGTTTGGTATATATATATATATATCTATATATTTTTTTTTTACTCAAGATAATTCAATTTACAAGCCAAATGCTAGGTTGATATTTTGTTTATTTGAATAGAAGATTTTTCAAATTAATTCAAGGATACACTGCTAATTTGATTATTAAATTAAATTTGACTTTAATTTTTTTTTCTCTTTGTACGAATTTAATTTATATGAATTAATCTATATGAAATAATTTCCAATTAACTCCATTAAATTTTGTTAATAAATATCTTGTTCAAAAAAATGATCCGGATTTATATAAGCATTATGAGCGAGTGAGTGGAGAGTAACTACAGTATGGGATGATTCGTGTGAGGTAAGTGGTTGGAGGGTGTGTCGGAGTGTTCCTTTCACGTTTATTTCTTCTTTACTTTTCGTAACGGATTTACATTCAAGGTGATCTGAAACATCTCCCGGGTGTACCACCCACGACCAAGGACCCTTTACCGATGAGCTAGCGGCAAACCAAAAGGAGTCTGTACACTCGGTGGATCACCTTCGACTCCACCGTTTGAAGAAAAAATATTTTGATATTTTTCGCTTTTGGCAATGGCATTCACAAACCCGGTGTCGTTACAAATTTTGAAATTTAAAATTCATTATCTAATTTTAAATAATAAAAAATATATCTTGCTTCCGGAACATCCTAAATATTTTCAACTTAGCTACCTTAAGAACGTCAATTAAAATATTATTATTACTATTCAAAATTATTCTATAACAGCGTACCTTGAACAAAAAACAGAATTTGTCATTAAAATCAAAACAATAAAATATAATATAATCCATCGAACATTTATCAATTATATTATCACCATGTTACCTTTATAATTCTAAACTAAATAAAATTTACAAGAACAAATAAATACAAATTATTAAACTAACTTGATCGCGTACATTGAGACACTAATAATATTAACGAAAATAATTCTGTTGCGACATAATTTTAATTTTTTGTATTTAATACACTCAACCGGAATTAATGATGATACAAGAAATTTCTTGTCACACCACGAGTATTACTTGAATACGTACACCGAGACACCATATTGGAATATTTTAATTCTTGAACTTTTTTTGAAAATGTTATACTTTTCAACTACCTAAATTGAAAAAGCTCTTATGGAAGTTGTTATTTCCCATATACACTTACGGATTTCCAATATTCATGCAAATAACTCCCAATTTATATAAAAATCTGTTTGTATTAGGAAAACCTTAAGTACGAAGTTCCATCCCGATCCTGTACTGTCGGCAGAGCTGCCGAATTTTGAAGAAATAAAATTTTTAATCAAACCTCACCATTTCCGATAAAAATGTTTTGTTTTTATTCGTTTTTTTGGAAACGCTATATATTTCTCAAAATATTTGTAAAATCGAATAAATTCTTATAGAAGCTGGGGCTTCTGGTGAGCCGATTTCGGCCAAAGAATAAATGAAGTATAAAGGGAAGTTTGCGTTTGAAATAAAATATTTTGGTTGATTAGTTTTACTCTTTTTCATAAAGTCGCCTTGAACTCTTTAAATAAAAAAATTCGGTCAGCTCATCAGACTGCAGTGACTAAACTACAAAGATATTGAAAATACTTCGATCTTATTTCCAAAGTATTATACTTTATATAGTACAGTATTACAGTGTCATTATGACAGTGCTTTAAGTTCGTTCAAGAGTTGGGGACAAGAATTGCCGAGTTTTTTCCGTAAACTTCCAGTCCCTTTTAAATTGCCCTTCCCGAGTTGAAACTTAATCAAGTTTGGGTAAAAAATCCACGAAAACAAACTGTAAATTTTTATCCGCAACCCGTGCAACGAGCTTTAGTGAATTACTATGTTTCGTTATTAGTTAATTTCTTCGTAACTTCGGATTTGATTGTATTTGACGCATACATGCAATTTATACACATACATGCGATTTCTTTTCATCGGAGTGAGGTTGTTAAGACGTTTGGAAGTTTGGTTTCGAACTTTGAATTCTTTAAATTAAAAAAATCAGTCGGATAGACTGCAGTGACCAAAATATAAACATATTGAAAATACTTTGAACTTATATTCAAAGTATACAATACAAACTATAAAACAATGGGCGCTTTCTTCCAACATGTGGTGATTACACGCTACCATCATGATAAATGAAACTGATCAACAGTTTTCATATTTATTAAAAATGTTTATTTGTAAATACATTTTAGTGACCGATAATTTAAGAAATCGTGCGATACACACACGCCAAAAATACTTTGGCTGAATGTATCATAAAAATTGTATAATGGTGAAAATAACATTATTTATCAATGTTACCATATTTCTTGAGATTCATTTCAAGAAATCTCTCAAATGCTTTCAGACCCCAACATGTTCATTTTATTCAACATGTTGCTAACAGTTGGCGGATCTGAAAGCTCTTATTGATAGTGTTTAGATTTACAGCAATAGCAAAGTCTTATGATGAATCATCATTTGGCCGATATTTTGTTCCACACATAATTGAACCATACCATATTATCATAATAAACAGAATTGGCAATAATTTCCTAAATAATTTGTGTTTTATTCAAAATCAACATCGGCCCTTAAAATTTAACCACCCTTTAGATGGGTCTGACAAATTTTTCTCAGCATGCCGGCCCAATACGCTGACACTGGCACCGCTATCAAGTAGACCCATATAAGGTACATTATTAATAGTGACTGCGGCATAGGGTCTTTTATCTAATGTTTCTGAATTAATTATAGATGAAATTATGCGTTCCTATCCTCACCTCCTATTGCTAGTATAAGGCCCTAGTGAATTTGGTTTACTCTCGACTGGATACAATCTAACGATGGGCTTAGTCTGTAACGTCGGGCTGGACAAATAGGCACAATTATTGGAAACCAGTTCTGCCTCTATTTGAGCTCGGTTACTACCGACGTTCGCCTGTGATTGCGAGTTGAATAATTTGGCCCCGAAGTTAGAAGCTAAGGATGTATCTCGATTCTCTATCCAACGAGATGCGACACATTGTGTTGAACAACAAGACGTTGGTGAACCGTGAGTTAAAGTATTTCGACATGTCGGTGTGATAAATGAACTGGCGGTAGTTGGTAACGGATTTACCGCCGAGTAAGAATAGAGTGGAGTACTTAAATATACGGAGTCTTTAACCGACCGAAATCTGGATCGGTATTGCTGGCTGAGTCTTCCCGAATTGTCCTGGGCAATACTTGTTTCGGCCGGCCCCTGGTCCCCAGGTCTCCATTGACTCCGCATTACGTTTCCCGCACATCGTGAACATCTCGGTGTAATTGTGTTCTTTAACCCACATCGATAACAGAAGATACCTGTGGGAGGGAGCGGACAATAAATAAACATGTGTCCAATGTCAGCACAATTATAGCAAATTGGGTTGCTATCTGGACCTGATGAATTAGCACGATTGGTTTTTCCTGGTGTATATGGCGGCCGAGCTTGTGACTGTATACAATTATTCGACGGTTCTTTTACAGCGGCTACAGATCCGTATACGTCGCTCGAAGGAATAGAGGAATTAAACGTTGTCTTTGATGGAGGCCACGTGGTTTGAACGGTTGTGTGCAATTCATTATTGGCACGTCGAATGGTTATATTGCTATCAGGTGAAACTCGGAATCGTTTAAAGGTTTCTTCCCACGCGATGCAGCTTTTAACAAGGTGATTGATATTAGCAAAGCGTTGGTTGGTTAGATGGTATTGAAGTGCTGGTTTCATATTTGACATCAACAGTTGTATGAGTTCTTCATCTCGGTATGGAGTATGACATTGCAATGTCAAACCCCATACGTGATGATAAAAATCAATGAATTTTTCGTTAGAGTGTTGTTTCCTAGCTTCGATGACTCTTCGGATCTCATAATCGGTTCTTCGATCCTTGAACTGGAGGGCCACATCTTTGAGTACCGTACATATTTCAATCATTATTGACTCATTTGATAAATTCATCGACACGGCCACGGTTTCCAATTGAAAAATAAACATGTTTACCGTTATACCGGAAGGGGACCCACTGTAGGAAATGCCGCTACGTGATAATTGTCGCATTCCGGATGTGTTCCCATTGTAGGAAGGGACGCCAACATTTTCACACTGGCTTCGATGTTGTTCTGCTTCAAGAAAATTGAACGTGCTATTGTGTTGTGAAGTCATTAAAGGATTCCAATTGTTTTGATTTGAACTAGTAGGTACAACCGAGGAGCTCGGTGCATTTAAAATCGAAACACTAGATCCACACGATCTCGCGTGGTCGACCAACGAATAATGGAGCCTTCGATCTTCAAAGCGTACATGATAAGGTGGAGGCTTGCTCGTACTGTATAAAGTTGGTGGGACCCAAGAAGGATTCACCGTGGTGTTGGGAGTACCATTTAAAACTTGCGTCTGAAGTTCATTTCTTTCCTGACTCAATGTCTTTACCTGATCTGACAATAATTCTAGTTTGGACATAAGAGTCATCAATAGTCGGGTTTGTTCCACAGTGTCAAGTGTGTTCGTAAGAGGAAGTTGAGTCTTCGACTCGCTTAACTTTGCTTCATTTTTAAAAGCATTGGTCGACGGTTGGTCTGATTGATTTGTACTTTCAAATATTGTTGAAGCAGCCGCCCTATTCGAAAAGTACGTGGAGGTTTGTGTCTCAGTATGTGTAGCTATTGGTTGAGTTTGCCGTGCTACTAATAAAGCCGAGATTAACGAATTTGTTACATCAGATTTGGCCGTATTTATTAGGTTAGTGTCAACAGAGTTGGTGTTCGATTCACTAGTTACGGAAATGAGCGAGCCAATTTCTACGTTCCCTGCAGCATTGATGGAGTCATTAAGATCATTTGAGTTTAGTAAGTATTCTTCTAGTGAGGCAACCAAACTCTTACTCGATTTCAACAATTGACGGGCTGCTTCTTGATAAGTAGGAGAGCAAGATACCCGTTCTAGTCGACCACACACATGTAATAACGACGCCAAATTTTCTCTGCCCGATCCGTTTGTTCTCAACCCGGTATTGATTTTAAATTCGAGATATCCTGTTGCAACCAAATTAATTTGTTACGACAACATTCAATTTCCGCATTTGGATTTTTACTTGCTCGACTGTGCATTCGATACGGGGCTCTCGTCGAACCGTTTTTCTCCTCATCAATTAATCTTTGTAAAGTGACCACTGCATCAGCAGACCCCGACAAGTTACTGCACAACTCACATTCTACGTCTATTTCATCAGTTTTCAAGGCTGAGGCTTTCATCATATCTAGAAACTTAGAGGAAAATTGCCTGACACAAACCAACAACAAAGAAAGCGAATGTTAAATAGTCGGCCAATTACTTGACGATAAAAATTGCAAAAAAATATATACTTAATTTACGGTAAAGGTAAAATATTGTCTTTTATTATTCTATATAAAAAAAATATAGTTATTATATTTTAAATTGACTTTATAATTTGAAGATAAACGTAATTAGGGGATGATGCACTCGGTTGCAGTTCTCCATCGAAGATGATTCGCCACAAGGGAATAGGACAAACAAAAGAAAATTAAGAGGAAAAAAAAATGAAAATTATGAAAATGCAAGAAATTTTTTTTTCCATAATGCCTATATATACAATCGTGAT
The DNA here is from genome assembly GCA_963691935.1 of Nephrotoma guestfalica. Lineage (NCBI taxonomy): Eukaryota > Metazoa > Arthropoda > Insecta > Diptera > Tipulidae > Nephrotoma > Nephrotoma guestfalica. The sequence continues at coordinate 146,238,487 of OY829914.1, read as the reverse complement.
TGAGTAATAATGGAAAAATTGTGCCCATGTAAAATATCCTAACAATCAAACCAAAAAATGGGAAATTAAGTATAAGTTAGATTGGCAAGTCTAACCAAGCAAATTTAAACGGAAACAGTTGGGTATCATATTGCCCCACATTAATAAAAATAGGCATTAGGATAGGATTGAATTCGATATTGAACTTATCCAATTCTCAATTCAAACAGAGTTAACTGGAAACAGAATAACTTGGATAAGCGTTGCAGCGACAATCGAATAAAATGAAAATATTTAAATTAAAAAAATTTAAGAAATATAAAAACTACGACCTGACATGCTCAGTTATTTATTCAAACAGCATATATTGCCGGAAATATATTTAATGAACAGAGTATGACAAAGTAAGTAAATCTAAAAGTTAAAAAAAATTTACTGAATGATATAAGGAAAAGCGAAAAAAAAACAGAATACCCATAGGGGGTTGGGCGCCACTGTAACGGAGTGTGGAAATCTTTCTTCAAACACCGAAAACAGATTAATCTTGCAAGAACCTCTACGCGGTGATTTGTAGCCGGCTAAGCTTAGGGTAGGTCATGATTGGTAGAGGCTTACAGGATCCTTTAATCCACCGCATTCGGGAGGGAGAAGTTAAATGGGAGTTGTGACAAATCTTCAACGCGGGAGCCTACTTACCATGACTACATCATCGCCGCACCGGGTGTTTCTTATTTCATATCAAAATATTGTATGCCAAGTAAAACAATTCTTTTACGAAGATAAATATACCAAAAATTGTATAATATATTTCGGAAACATTAAAATTATAGCAAATATCCAGTTCTAGTATAAATGTAGAAACTATAAATTAAAAATTATAAATTTTGGTGTCCGCACCCACCTTGTAACTAAAATTAATTTTAAACCTAATTTATTATTATTTATAATTGGTTCTAAGATTAGTAAAAAAACTTCTTATCAAATTTAATTACTTTGAGAATAAAAATTTAAATTAAATAAGATATTTTCATTGAATTTAAGTAATTTGATAAAAAAAATTAATAAGATGGCGAAAAAAAAGAAAAAATGTTTAATATAATTAACATTAACAGAGTATTATAATTTTTGTTTTATATTAATTAATTATATTATTTTCCCGAATTCAACCGTAATTTAGATCAAATGATTTTATGATTACTTGAAAGTTTAGTAATTTAGTAACATAACTTAATAATATCCAAGGTTATTTGATCCGCCCAATCTCTAACACTGTTGTTTGTGTATATTTTGTAACTGGTACGTTCAAGCACTGGTTGTCTTATGTATATACAATCGAATTGGCTTTTATCAGTGCCCATGTATGAGTTATTTTAGCTTTAGAAATAACCGTGATTTTTTTATGTACAATTATTAATTATTAGTGACGATTACTTATTACTTATGTTACACAGTTTTTATTATTACTAACAGTTTAACTATAATTTTAATGTTTTTTTTCTTAAATTTACAAGTACACAACACTAATAGACATTTATACCCAAACACAAGATAAAATGAAAAATTGGAAAATTTAATTTAATGTTTTTCCTGGTTTAAACTATGTACTTAATCGGCGATTACTTGAAATGTGCAAACTAAATTTTCGATAACGCATAGCATTGTTTTGGTTTTCGCCCAACAAAAGAATAATAAATTTTTTTTTTTTTTTTTTTAAATTTTTCTATTGATCGCACCTATGCACCAGTCCCGTATTTTTATTAAATTTTTTGGTATACATTTTTTTTTTTTTGTGTTTGGTTGTTTCACTTAGCTAACCAAAAAAAAAACAAGAGACCTAGTCAATCATCGGACGACTATTTATTGTTTTTTCTTTGTTTGGGATTGCCCAATCTGTCCAAAATTTTTTTTTTTATGACAACAATTAAGTCCCAAAACTAAAATACAGGGAAATTTGTGTAATTTCCAGTATTGGTAACGAGGACAGCCGCGGATGCCGTTACACTGTACATCGATATAAGCCGAAGCTTTTATACTACGAAAAAAAAAAACAATAGAAAAAAAATTAACAATCCTCATTTATAAACAAAATTATTTACAAAGGGGTATACAAATATTATTACAAATGTTATTTACATTAATAATTTCTCTGTACAGTTAAATATACAAGTTTTTTAAAACTTGTAAGATAATTAATATTTTCAAGTTCAAAGGGTAAACCGTTCCAAATAATAAACGCATTCAACAAAACCGAATTATGAAACGTGTTGCTTTTGTTAAGAGGCACGTTGATGTTTCTAGTGCGCACCTGGAAAAATTAAATTTTTCATAAATATATAAAGGCAATCCAGAGATAATAATTCTAAAAATAAATACAGCTGTTCTACAGTGATAGTACTCAAACAAAGTACATCCCAAAATAGAAGTTTTTAAGCCAGAAATATGATCAAATTTTCTGAGGCCATGAACGTATCGACTACAATTATTAAATATAATTTCAAGTAGACGCCGAGAAGAACTGTCATAATAAATCACATCACAGTACATAAACAAAGGTAGAATTGGAAATTTTTTTAAAATTAATCTTAGCGAATATAAACTATAGTTGACGCAATGTACTAATATGGTCACTCCAAGTAAGTTTGGAATTTAATATCAGTCCTAGGTTATCAACGGTCGGAACAAATTTTATTGTGTCATCACCCAAAACAAAAGTAGGCTTAATAATGTTCGAATTATTTTTACATAAAAATAATGCTTTTCTTTTATTAGGATTAAGCGCTAGAGAATTATGTTTAGCCCATAATAAAATGCCACTAAGATCTTCGTTCAATTTTATTGCAGCTTCATTCAACCCTAAAGCTTTACATCCGATGTACAATTGCAAATCATCAGCGTAGGGATGAAAAAAATACTGACGAATGTGCCATAGAAGATCATTTATAAATATAGAAACAAGTAAAGAACCCAGAATTGATCCTTTTGGTACACCTAAAGTTTCCCTGCCTATTCTAGAGCAGTCAACACCGTACTTAACAAACTGCTCCCGATTATAAAAATAAGAGTATAACACATTAATTGTAGAGTCAGAAAATGTATTATATAAATAGAGTTTTTGAAGTAGAAGTATATGATTAACACTATCAAACGCTTTAGAGAAATCCAATAAAAACAATAAAGCTTGCGAACCTTGCCCATCCAAAATTGTAGAATATGTGTGTGAAGATAGGCCAAATTCAGTCTCAGACGAATGCGATGGCAACAAAATTATTGCTATCGTGACATTTTCTACAATCAGCCCAAAAAATCACCACATTTTTACTCTCAGCCCCGAAAATTCTTGCTATCACGATAGTTAAAAACTGTAATAACAATCGAAAGTTTGGGGGTTGAGAGTAAAAATGTTGGGATTTTTTTGTGCGGTGCACATCGTTTACGAGGTTTTTTAGAATGTTTTTATGTATAATAGTTGAACTATAGTCCACAAAAGTTGGAAACTATTTGTTGGCCCAATTAGTGGTGAACACCGTTTAATAGATGACTGTTTAAGGAGCATGTACAATTTTTTATAGAACTTTTCTATGTCTAGGAGTTGAGATATAGTGATATGGTCCATGGAAGTCAAGAACTATTCGTTGGCCCACCAAAATGAAGCCAGATGTGGAACCACGGATTGAACATATTAACTCTTCCAACATTCATTTCATTTTCTACGAAAGTAGAAAATTAAGTTAGTTAGTACATTTTTAAACAATTGCGAAAAGTAAACAAAAACAGATTAGCAAAAAGAACAGTTTGATCAAACGTGATCATCAATACCAGTGCCTAGTATGTGTCTTTCAATATATGGACTTTGTATGTATGCAGGCCCAAAAAACGTAAACACGAAAAAACACTTTCATACAAATGGTATAGACATTTTTTTTGAAAAGTTCTTTTTCGACTTTATTTATTTATATCTCGTAAACGCGGCAGAAACATAAATTTTCATTCTCCTGAGTTTGAACTTTGTTCATTTATCATTAATTTTAGTACTTGTTTTTATTTTTAGGGTAGTTTTCATTTATAATTTTACCAAGTTTCTCTATGATGTCTTTAATTTGATGATTGTCTTATGAAATGTATGGAGCATTTGTGTGTATGCATGAAGAGTAGTTATTTCTTTCAGTTTTGTTCTCTATGTCATCCACTCGTCATGCATACGGCTCATAGTAATCGGCTATCATAAAATTAAAGACATTATAGCGGAAAATGGTAAAATTCTAAATGAAAACTATCTTAAAAATAAAAAACAATTTACCAAAATAAATGATAAATAAACAAAGTTCATGCTCAAGAGAATGAAAATTTATTTTTCTGCTGTATTTTTGAGTATAAACCAATAAAGTCAAAACAAACTTTTCAAACAAAAATGTCCATGTCATTTGCACGAAAGTATTTTCGTGTTTACATTATTTGGGCCTGCATACATTCTTCAACTTGGCCGTATACACATATGCAGTGAATGCCATGCGGTAAACATAATATACAAGAATTGTGTCAGTGTGCTCCACATTTCATGCTCTTATTTCATTAAACCATGGGAAACAAAATATACCCTTAAGGTCGGATTCATACTTCACTTTCTTCGTTCATTCAAATAACTTTTTCGGCCAATCATATTGCACCAAAATTGACGATCACAAGAGATGGTTTAACTTCTTTTTGTCTGAACGGAGCATAGAAATAGATTATATAGAATGAATGTAAGCAACTGCCAAGCGTTACAAATTCGGAGAGAAAAAGAGAAAGCGTATAAATCAACAGGGGCATATTTCTAATATATTTTTCGACCGAATGCAATGAAGTTAAGAAGTTACAATAAAATTAAATAAATTAGTCGTTGGCTCGTTTACCTCTTTTGTCTGTTAATAGAACATATCAACAGAAAACGAAACGCTGGTAAATCCTTTTTTTATATGACACCAACACTACCCCATTCATATATAAGTTGATTTTTTGCTATATACTCGTATATAAATATAATGGTTTTTCCAATAGGGATGATATGATTTTTAAGTGACGTTTCGGCCATTTGTAATATGTAATAATCTGTCATTTTTTGTTTCATTGTATTCAGTAATGTTTACAATTTCATCATGGTGATATATACGCAAGAACAACGTTTACAAATTATTCAGCTTTATTATCAAAATAATCGTTCTCCAATTGCAACAAAATCATCTTCTCCGATGAGGCTCACTTTCATCTGAGTGGTGCGGTAAATAAACAAAACTGTTGATTCTGGTGCGAAGAAAATTCACAAATTATTCATGAAAAACCATTACATTCACCTACATTGATAGTTTGGTGTGGGCTTTGGTCTGGTGGAATCATCGGTTCGTATTTTTTTCGAAATGAAGCTGGTAACACCGTTACTGTCAATGGAGATCGGTATAGATCGATGATAACCAACTTTTTATGGCCGAAATTGGAAGAAGTTGAACTTGACAACATTTGGTTCCAACAAGACGGGGCTACGTGCCACACAGCAAGTGCAACAATTAAATTATTGCGAATCGTATCACTCTTATTGGAAAACCCTATATATAATTTTTATATTCTTTTACGTGTTTCGTGTTTAATAACAATAATAAGAGTACAGCGATAAAAATAGTAAATATTAATTATTATATAGTAATTCATAACACTAATAATATTACAAGTGAAGTACATAATATCAATTATTACATATATAATAGATTGTATGTAATGCATTACAAACCATTGTAAGTATATTCGCCCAAATTTTTTAGTAGTTTTAGAAGATGGACAGTAAAGCGTTTTACCACATAAGACGTGAAATTAAGGATATCTATGACCAAATAAATAGTACTGTACACGCAAGTGATTCGATTCAAGAAGAGAATTCAGAAAATATGAGTTGTGAATTCCTCAAGAATACTCAAGAACTGGAAGATAATTATTCGAACGAATACACAACAGACAATACTGCTTTATCGAAATTAAATAAATCACGGAAATAAATATAAATAAAGCCAACATTTTAACAATTTTTGTTTAATTATTTACAATAATTTTTAAAATTACTGTTTTGAACGAAGTAACTACGTGATAAAAAGCAGTTCGCTAGTGATACGTTTTCATACCACCTGCATTTCGTTTCTGGAAGGATGTTTGGCTAAAGCAAATCTGCATTATCTTTAGCTACATCAACATTTTTAATTGCTTTAGTTTTTAATTTAGCCATGGAGTTATTGTAATCGTGTCAAGAAAATACGATTGATGATTATGGTTGTTATGTTGATTTCATGGGTTTTGAAAATTTTATTAACTTAATATTTTCGAGCAACAACATTATTAACGTAATATTTTTGTTGTCCGCAATTTGTATTGTAATGTTATTTATAGATTTTTTATGTTCTCGAATCTATCTACGAGTATCATATCTGTATTTAGTTGTACTTGCTCATTTAATTTATTTACTAATTTATCCTCATTTTTATTAATGTTTTTATTGCGGTCGGCGATTGATCGTCGTAGAGGAAGGACGTGTTTTTGTCTCTCCTTTAAATAAATAAATAATTTATTTTAAATGTATTTTAATTAACTAATAAAAAGTATAATATTGATACAGTTGATAATTTTAATAAATAAATAATAATTTCAATAATAATTTGCGTGAATTTAATAAGTGAAGTGAATAGTTGTACGTATTGTATATTTATTTTAATCTGTGTACGGTGCGCTTGTGATGGTATAGAATATGTACATAACAATTTTCGTTTATATGTAGTTTGATACCGTTGCTTGAACGCAACGTACGCAGTGTATGTAAATCTTCAATATGTATGACTTTTTTGATACCAATGGATGCCTAAGATAAGTGTTTTTCATTATTTTAATTCATATTTTTCTGAAATAAATTTTAATTATATAAAATATGTATTTAACTGTTTCTATTTGCGTAAACGTGTTAAGAGAGGAGCGTAAAATAAAATACCACATCATTTATATGTTTTGGTTTAGTATATTAAATATATACATACATTTCTATTTTTTGTTTTTGCGCTTGTTGCGTGAGTGAGAACTGAGAATAGATTATCATGATCATGCTTAGTGTTTTATAATTTATCCCTTCCAAGTTTCAACTAAAAAAGAATAAACAGGAAATAGACAAATAAAATACATAAAACAAAATTTTGAGGGGATAAATATATGACGAAATTGGATAGAAACTAAACAAGCATGATCGTGGTTATTCTGTACTTTTCGTTTTCTCCTTGACAGATGAATTCATTCATTCATATACACCCATCCTCCGATTTACACGGTAGATTGGTTCCGCGGAAAACGTATTATCGCATTATCGCATTCATATATACAGATCCTTGTAGAAGTATAAATTAATAATTTATTAATTTGAATTTTAGGTTTTAGTGTAAAATTAAATTAAATTTCTTAAATTTCTTATTATTCTTGTTTTGAACGTGAAAATAATAATTTAACGAATTTTGGAACTCTAGTTTAGGACATGTAGATGTAGGCGGCTGTGATCGAATTGGAATTGTTGGCTTAACTTTATAACTTTGCTATTTCTGCGAATATTTGAATATTTGGAATTACATGGAAGCTACGGAGTACATTTGAAATGCAGTCAAATTTGCTATATGTAGATAGTTTTTCGGGATCATGCTCTTTTTAATTAAATTTTTTTCTAGATTATTTGGAAGACTGTAAATTGGTAAAGGTTTTGGTTAACTTGTTCTAGGTTGGACAAATAATTATCGACGTATGTCGATTATATAATTTATAATTTATGTAATGCTGTTGTAGATATATATATATATGTGTGTGTATGTATATGTGTGTGTGTGTATGTGTGTGTGTATGTATATATATATATATGTATGTATGTAATTTTTTTCTGATTTATTTATTTTATAATTAAAGCATTGAACCATATAATTGGGTTATTTCATTATCATGGATCCTACAGATGTGCTAGCTACTTATTATTAATTCTGTTATCTTACAGATTCCTGATTACTTTAATAGTGTTATTTAATTTTGGTTGAATTTGTTTAGGTATTGGGGATTCTAAAGCTGTGAAAAACATTCATTATTAATACATTACCTTACAGATTCCAGATTAGCTGTTTTTGGAACCAGTTTTCGTTTGGTCATTTTCTATTTTTATAAATAAACATATTTGTATTAGATTAGGGATGACAAGGACAAGTGACTTTCATAAATATTTGTTTATAAATAAATCCATCAAATCAACAGACTTAGAAGTTAGGAAGGCCGTGCGTGCCTTTCCTGGATTCGATTTATTTTATTTGTTTTATGAGAACCAAATTAATTTAGTTAATACTAATCGTTACTTTACATTTATTTTATTCAAGTATAATTTTATTATATTGTATATATATTGTCCTAAATATACTAATGAATTTTAGAATTATTTTGAATATAGTTCAAATAACTTTGGTTTCAGGAAATTCGACTGTAAGTTGCGGAGTTGCAGAATGATTAAATTAATAAATGTTTCAATTATTTAGGAAGCCGGAAAATATGAATTTAGAATTAAATTTCAGGAAATTTACAGATGCTTGTGAATTAATGCTTCATTGTAATTGCTGGTAATTGCTTGACGGTCGAGTCAACCAATTTTGGTTAGGAAGCCGAAAAGTATTAATAGAATTAAATTTCAGGAAAATTCCAGATGCATGTGAAATAATAATATTTTTTCTTAGGTTGCCGTTTTAAAGAAGCAATTGTTGAAGACCAATACCATCGTTATCCATTAACCTATTAAGCCTTTATCCTTCATCTAGTAGATTAGAATTGTGTTGTCTTTGTGTTACTAACTATCGGCTATACCTAGGTGTCTGTAACCGGGCCGATTCTGTCCCACTTAACTAACCTATCCAATCCTTCGGTTTTGTTATGTGTAAAAAAGGGTGTACGGTGGACCCGGCGTCATCCGGGAACTCAAGCCTAAGAACTTGGTCGTACATTCAAAATCAATCAATCAATCAATCAATTTTTATTAATGTTTTTATTGCCTGACTGATTTCTTTATAATCTTTTGCGTCCATATTACCTGTTATTGCTTTATTTATGGGTTCATAATCTATCAGTTAGTGATCTTTTTGGTCTTCTTGGTCTTACTCGTAAATAGTCTAAAGTGTCTTGTAAATATTGGATCGTTTCTATAGTTCTAGTAATCTTGTTCTTAAGAGTTAGGTTATGTTAATATGGTAAATTACCAGAATTGGCTGTAGTAAAGGAAAAGGAGGTACCATAAAATTGGTTCGGATTGTTTTGTTTGCTTATAATTAAAAATAGAAATAAAAATAATTTAAAATATATGTGTATGTATGTGTATGTATGTATATATGTAAATATATCTATATGTATACAGTGTGGACCATTTAACTTTTTTTCGAACTACCGGTTATTTTGAGTATGGTAAGGGTTATGTCACTTCTGATTTGACAGAAAGTTAGTTTTATCATTCCGCTGAACGAAAATGGTTGTGTATTCGCTTGAACAATGCTGCGAAATATTGAAACATTACTTCGGAAATCACGGTAATGTTGCAGAATGTGTGCGAAAATTGCGTGCGGTTTTCGGAAGAAACGAAGCGCCGGGAGTTCCATATGTGCGTTATTTTGTGAATAAAGTTAAAGAAACAGGCCTGCTAATTAATAAACCAATACGAACCAAGCAGCCAACCAAGCATACACCCGAAAATGTTGATGCTGTAGCCGAGAATGTGCGTGAGGCACCGAGAACGTCAACTCGTCCTCGTGCTCAAGAATTGAACATTTCACGCACAACATTGCGACGAATTCTACATAAAGACCTTGGTATGACACCGTATAAAGTTCAATTGGTTGGACAGGAATTGAAGCAAAGAGACCACCCATTGCGTTTTCGTTTCGCTGAGTGGGTTTGCGATCGACTTGAAGAAGCTGCCGATTTTGGCAAAAAAATCATCTTTTCGGATGAGGCGCACTTCCATCTTGGTGGCTATGTAAACAAGCAGAATTGTCGCGTTTAGGGCACGTAGAACCCGCACGTGATCCTAGAGAAGCCGATCCATCCTCAACGAGTGACTGTTTGGTGTGGATTTTGGTCCGGTGGCATCATTGGGCCATTTTTCTTTGAAAATGAGCAAGAAGCCGCCGTTACTGTCAATGGTGAGCGCTACCGCGCCATTATATATATATATATATATATATATATATATATATATATAAAGGGTGATTTTTTTGTGGTTAGGATTTTCATGCATTAGTATTTGACAGATCACGCGGGATTTCAGACAAGGTGTCAAAGAGAAAGATGCTCAGTATGCTTTGACATTTCATAATGAATAGACTTACTAACGAGCAACGCTTGCAAATAATTGAATTATATTACAAAAATCAGTGTTCGGTTCGACAAATTATTTATCGACAAATTTTGTTCAGCGATGAGGCTCATTTCTGGTTGAATGGCTACGTAAATAAGCAAAATTGCCGCATTTGGAGTGAAGAGCAACCAGAAGCCGTTCAAGAACTGCCCATGCATCCCGAAAAATGCACTGTTTGGTGTGGTTTGTACGCTGGTGGAATCATTGGACCGTATTTTTTCAAAGATGCTGTTGGACGCAACGTTACGGTGAATGGCGATCGCTATCGTTCGATGCTAACAAACTTTTTGTTGCCAAAAATGGAAGAACTGAACTTAGTTGACATGTGGTTTCAACAAGATGGCGCTACATGCCACACAGCTCGCGATTCTATGGCCATTTTGAGGGAAAACTTCGGAGAACAATTCATCTCAAGAAATGGCCCGGTAAGTTGGGCACCAAGATCATGCGATTTGACGCCTTTAGACTATTTTTTGTGGGGCTACGTCAAGTCTAAAGTCTACAGAAATAAGCCAGCAACTATTCCAGTTTTGGAAGACAACATTTCCGAAGAAATTCGGGCTATTCCGGCCGAAATGCTCGAAAAAGTTGCCCAAAATTGGACTTTCCGAATGGACCACCTAAGACGCAGCCGCGGTCAACATTTAAATGAAATTATCTTCAAAAAGTAAATGTCATGGACCAATCTAACGTTTCAAATAAAGAACCGATGAGATTTTGCAAATTTTATGCGTTTTTTTTTAAAAAAAAGTTCTCAAGCTTTAAAAAATCACCCGTTATATATATATATAAGTTAAGACATCAAAAGCAGCTAGATATAATCAGCTAGAATATGAAATGAGTTCATTGTGTCACATGAATAAAATTCGCTTTTGTCCCACATTATTGTTAAAGTAGAATCATATATAAAAAGCAGATATTGTAGAACAGAGTTAGTTTTAAAGTTTCATTGAATAAAGTGGACATTAGTCCAAATAAAATGTGTTTGTTTAACTTTAACTCGACGTAAAGTCTTAACTGGCGCCGAAACAGGGACCAGTTGAAATAAACAGTGTAAAAATATGTTTTTAAGTGAATCCTGAGTACTTCTAACTTCATAACATTTTACCCGTAAGAACAAATTGTTTCTGCATTATACCCGTGAGAACATAGTGCTAACCGAAAATAACTACACCGTTTACGTGCAACAGTGAGTGATTATAGTGCTACGAGTAGGCTGTTCGCAATTATCAACGCTTACGGCTAAAAGAGAAGAACGCTAATCATCCTACAACAAGCAACTGGTTCCAAGTGTACAACACCCGGAGTGCACTATAAAAACACCTAAAGAAATTCTAATCTTCAGACTAAAAATTACCCAGCAGTAAATCCGCTATAATGAAAATAATAATAATTTAGTAAGTAAAAATCATAAAAATTATTAATAAAAACACAAAGAAATCTAGTTAATATTAAAAGGTGTAAAATTATAATAAAGTCATATTCAAATAATAAAAATATCATAATTAATCAATTAAAATACCAATGAAAGAGACAAAATAATTATAAAGTCAATAATCAGTGATCAATAATAAATAAAAAAAAATGGAACAAATTCAAAACATACTAAGACAATTAACGGAAGCACTCAATGCTCAGATCGAACTAAATAAAAAGTTGGAAAATAGGATAAACCAATTAGAGAATAAACCAGTTAACCACACTCTTAAAACTACAACACTTGCGCTACCAAAAACAGAGCAGGAGCTCAAAGACATAGGCAGACTTCCAGACCGCGTTAACTAATTGCAAGTCTTCGACGGGAATCCGGTGCATTATGTATCCTGGATATATAGTGTAGAATGTATTCTGAGGGATTACCAAATTGTGAAGGACAAACCTGTCTATAGAGCAATACTGCAATCTATACAACAAAAAATCAGAGGAGCAGCAGATGCAGCTCTCTTGTCTTATAACCTCTTCGACGAGGATTGGAGATGTTTGTCATTGCATTATGCTGACAAAAGAGACGTGAGGACTCTTGAATATAAACTGGGAAGCATAATCCAAGGAAAAAAGTGTTAATGAATTCTATGCCACCGTGAATCATCAACTATCCCTAATAATTAATAAAATAAAAACCGAAAACTACAGTGCAGATACCATGACGGCCTTTACGACACATATAGGAATAGAGCACTGGATGTATTTATTAGAGGGCTAAATGGGGACATATCGAAGATGTTGACGATTGAAAGACCAACGAATCTTCCGGTGGCATACTCCTCATGCCTCGAGATTCAAAATCTCAATTTCAGGGGCATTCCTAAACACAATAAGAACTTCAGTAACGCAATTACGGCGCGCATAAATCAAATTAGCACTAACGGAGCTCAACAGAACACATCTAAGCTGATACCATTACCAAGGACATCATTAAAACAGCGAAACATGGACTATAGTTTGCAATACCAACCATCATATCGAGTACAACGACCTCAGCAAACCTACCAACAGAAAGGCCAGCTCAACCAAAACCGCCAGTACCAGGTCACGTCAGAATTCAACAAAAACTATCAACTCAATTCTTCAAGAAACTTAGCAATGACATTCTGCTGGCTTTTTATGTCCTACCTGGGCTAAATACATTCGATGGAATAATAGGAGATGACACCTTAAAGAGACTAGAAGCATTAATAGACAGGAAGAATAATATCCTAACCATAAAACCTGACATCAGGATCCCTCTAAAAGCAAAAACATCTATTCTAGTAAATAATATTGAAATACGTGACCAACATTTGGAAGAAACAAGCAAGGCTACGATCAATTATCACCAAATTCGCACCATTATTCGGACCCATTGATGATACGCAAGTGTGGAGATTAAAACAACTTCAGATGAACCTATATATACTAAAACCTACCCTTACCCCTTCACTATGAGGAAAGAAGTAGAAACTCTTCTAATAGAAAAGCTTCTAAACGATGGCATCATAAGGTCATCCAAAAGCCCCTACAACTCACCAATTTGGGTTGTAGAAAAGAAAATGGACGCCTCGGGGATCGTATGGTGATCGACTATAAAAAATTAAACGCCATAACAACGGCAGACACATATCCAATCCCGGATATCACTAACACAATCACCAGTCTGGGCAACTCAAAATATTTTACTACTATAGATCTGACGTCAGGATTCCATAACATCAGAATGAAGAAATCCGATATCCCGTAAACAGCATTCTCAACCATGAACAGAAAATACGAGTTCACCAGGCTGCCATTTGGCCTAAAGAACGGCCCCGCTATTTTCCAGAGAATGATCGACGACGTTCTGAACTTTGCAAAACATCGCAAAAGCCTTGACGAACTTAAAGGACATATTATCTACAGCAGAGCTACTAGTATTTCCCGTTATTGGGAAACCTTATATACTGACAACGGACGCATCCAATCACAGCATTAGTGCAGTACTCTCACAGGGAGAGATAGGCAAAGATCGGCCTATAATATACATCTCACGTTCATTAAATAAAACCGAAGAAAACTACACTACGAACGAAAAAGAGATGCTAGCCATTGTCTGGACTTTGGACAACCTCCGAAATTATCTCTATGGAACAGGAAAAATCAAAATTGTTACGGATCATCAACCACTGACGTTTGCTCTTAGCAACAGCAAATCACAATGGCTGAGTTCCATCCCAGGTGGCCATATTCCAGAACTTTTTCCCAAAATCATTTAAGAATCCCATTTCCATCCAACATACCCAATCCGATCATAATCGGTTAATAAATGGCTGAGTTCCGTCCCAGGTGGCCATATTCCAGAACTTTTTCCCAAAATCATTTAAGAATCCCATTTCCATCCAGTATACCCAATCCAATCATAATCGGTTCAGAAATGGCTGAGTTCCGTCCCAGGTGGCCACATTCCAGAATTTCTTCCAAAAAACATTTAAGAATCCCATTTCCATCTAACATATCCAATCCGATCATAATCGGTTAAGAAATGGCTGAGTTCCGTCCCAGGGGGCCACATTCCAGAACTTCTTCCCAAAATCAATTAAGAATCCCATTTCCATCCGGTATAAACAATTCGTCCCAGATTACATTCGATCGAATCGATTAAATTGAAAACATTCGGATTTAACGGACATTTGGATTTATCGGACACCCCAATTAGTCCGTTAAATCGAGGTCTTACTGTAATTATGATATCATCCCCGCATAGGTACCAATAAATGTTGTTATTTTTGAAGCGGTTCTTTTCGTTGAGTACATGTTTCTGTTCGAAGTGTTGCATGAATTATTCGGCTAGTGTTCCAGGTAGAAGATTCCCTATTGGTTTATCAAAAAGAAAAGAACAATTTCTCATTTATTCAAAATAAAATATATAAAATCGTAAAATATATAAACGAAAATAATAAAAGAAATAATAATATTTAATATTTTTGCTGATTAAAGGCGGAATTCCATTACTGCGGCTTTTTTTATGAAGAAAACCAGAAAGAGATAGAATCAAAAATCCCTATGTGTGTGAGCGGCAAAACAGTAAAATTTTTTATACTTAAATTTTTTGTTGTTGTTGCGGTTTGGTTGGCATGAATATAAAAAAATATAAAACCCCCCACTTCCAGCAAATTCTAGTATAGTAATATTTTTATGGTGAGCACTTGGCTCAGCCATTACATTTTATATGTTTGGTGGAGTGATATAAATCGTGTTTTCATGATAAATTTATATTAATGTTCAAATTAAAATATTTTGCAATTTTTAATTTTTATTATTTACTCTGTATTACATAATTTTAATTACAAACGCGGTCCAATATTCCCCTAACTAGGAGCAAGCGTTTTTAAGGTTTTTAATTATTGAAAGGAAATAATGAAAGGACATAATAAAATGTTGCCTACAAATAATATTTATCCATTTTTAGTAATTTAGAGATAGAAATAAAATTTATTTAACAATAATTTGCATTTTGTAACTAATTTATTCGTTATAATTTCGTAGTTGTCAAAGCCGCAGTAATGGAAGTTCGCATTAAAGAAGCAATTAATGAAACCAATACCCTCAGTAATCGTTAACTCGTATATCCTGTTTTTAGTAGACTAGAATTGTGTCTTGTGCTATACGATCCCTATAGGTGTCTGAAACCGGGTCGTTTCATCCTATTAAAATACCTTTCTTGTTCTTATCTCTTGTTATATGTAAAAACGCTGTAGGAATAGGCCCGGCGCTATGTTTGCCCGACACTTGTTAAGTACTTGGTCCTACAGTCCAATCAATCAATCAATCAATTACTTAAGTTACTTAATATAAAAAACTCGATTCTTTCCTTACCTGATTGCTATTGATTATTCGTCGCAAAAACGAGAAGTCAAATTGACAAACTTCAGCTTATTAAATTTAATTCATGCTATTTGATGGAACTGTTGATAATGCATGCTTTACCAATGGTTCAGTTTCAATTAGGTTTTGAACATATCAATTGGGCCTCATTAAGCGATCTGCAATAACAATATTCAGCTGTGTTTATAACTTACAAGATTGCTTTAAGCTTGATCCCCGAATTGGCAATAGAAACAATCTCGCCTTTTAATAACAAGAAAAGCTAATTTATTATAATATAAACATTGCAAATTTACGCTTAATAAATATTTAAATAATTTTTATAATTATGTATAAAGTAAAATTGAATCACAGCCCAATACAGCGATGTATAATTTGTATAATAAATACCATTATATTATATAGAAGAGTAAATTAACAAATTGAAAACTTAAGTAAACACAATTAAACTAAAACTATATTATACTTTTTACATTGTTTGATTTAGGGTTAAATAGAGTTGACAAAATTTTCTTGTTATTCGATTCCGTAGTGTACATATGCATCACACCAAATTGTTGCATTATCCTCGTTTGAACAGCACATTGGGAAAACTATTTTTGATTTTGTTGCTTTGGCACAGCGCTGACATAATTCCATTAAATCCTCGTCTTTATGGCACATTTCAACTTTACGAAATTCTTCGGAATCAATTCCCCAATCATATTCCCCTAATTCTAATACTTCACGAGGGTGAATATTGTTACTGTAGTTTGAGATGGATAATGGGCGGCACATAGTTTCCATGTTATTATTATGCAGTATAAATAGCCAGATTACTACTATCTTTAGATGTTTCATCTGTAAAACATAAAAAAGCGTTAAAACAATATTTTTATATTTGTTAAAAGTAAATGGTTGTATACTATATAGATTAATCTGTCAAATTGTATGACAGACCCAATCACACTTCAGGGTACTGTTATAGAGAGTGTCAGCGACTTGCGTTATTTTATTGAAAGGATAAAACTTGAGAAAACTATTACAGCTTATATGGACATTTTCTACTTTAAGACGTTGCAAGCCGTGAAAGTTAAAAAAGCTTAATTCATTCGTTTACCATTACCTTACATAAACGGTGTTTCATTTCGAGGTAAAGAACTTTGAAATTAAATAAAAGACAGGCAAATAATTTTAATGGAGATCCATGTGATTTTATTTGAAACATAAGTTAATGCCGTTAATGTTTGAATCTAATTTTAGACGTGTGGCCGCCGTGGCTGGCGCGTACTTGGCGTAATCTGGAGGTTCAGTTTTCAATCACTCTTTGCAGCATTTCTGGTCGTATTTAGGCAATAATGCGTCGAATGTTGGCTTCCAAGGGTTCAATAGTATCCAGCTTATCCGCGTAGACAAGTGACACATAACTCCAAAGAAAATAGTCCAAATCACACGAACTCAGTGGCCAGTTGACAGGACTATTTCTCGATATTAATCGTTCATAACATTTGATTATTTTATTAAATAAATTGTATCGCGCGCTGTATGTGTCATATGGTCTCGTCTTGTTGGAACCACATGTATCTGACGTCAATACCATCCAATTAAGGCACAAAAAATTAGTAATCATGACTCTATACCATTCTTCGTTGACTGTAACGTTTCCACCAGCATCATTTTTGAACACATATGGTCCGATAATTCATTCGGCCAATAAAGCACACCAAATGGTAACTTTTTGTGAATGTAAAGATTTTTGAACAATGAGTCTTGGATTATCTTCATTCCAATTGAGACAATCCCGCTTCTTGAAGAAAATTACGTATGAAAGGTTTGCATCGATGTCAATATTGGCCTCGGCCCATTCACCGAATTGGCGGCGCGAACAATGGTCGTATGATTTTAATTCCTGTATAAGTTGAATCTTGTAAGCATGTAATCCAAGATCCTTACGCAAGAGCCACATTTTTGATGTTGGGTTAAGTCCCAATTGTTGTGCACGAAGACGAATCGATTCATTTGGGTTCTCTTCAATGCTAGGCACTACAGCTGCCACCTCCAAAATGAACATAGCGCGACTTATGTCATCACATACCAACCACATCCACCACAACATTGTAATATCAAACAATGTTGCATCGGTTTATCACCATTATAAAATAAATTATAATTCAATTGATATTTTTTATTTATTCATATTACAAATATAATTTTCTTAACCATAACATTTAACATAGGGCAAACGAAATGCAATCCATCAACTCCTATGTCTTAATTATAATTCTTTCTTTCTTTTGTCATAACATTTAGAGTAAGAATCAATAAAATAAATTAGATTAACTTTATAAGTCAATTGAATAACAAGTAACAACTAATTTAAAATCATGTAATTAAATAAAAATTTGTTAAAAAACCTATGAAGAAAAGTTTCCTTTCAAGCCACAAAGCAAAACCTTTAAATCGCGCGATGAGTTTCATGAACTGAACCATAATTTTCAAAGTAAATTTGAACAATATGCAAACGTTGCTCTGGCGTGGGTCTATTCATTATGATATGGGCAAACCAAACTAACCAAAAATCAACTGTTTGGTGTTGCTAACTTGAAGTTCTAACCTCGAAATGAAATACCCTATACTATGAAAGTGGTATTAATCTGATTTCCGCCATACCTGCTTAAGGACAATTTGTACTTTTTACTACATGTAGCGTGTAGATGTTGTTTACCAAATAGTACACTTCTGATTTTTGCAACCTTCTTTGAATTTAAAATATTTTTAATTGTGTTATTCCAAATAATACGTGTAAATTAAATATCAGTCCGCTATTAGTTGTTCCATGCATAGTACTTACTTACTAGTATTCTTACTATTTGATAACCAAAATCACCAGCTACAATCATAGTGAAAACTAGGTATCTCCCGGCCTCATTTTCAAAATAATAAACAATTTATTTGTTTCCATTATTTACAGTTTGATAGAAAAATTATTACTTTCTCGATCAAATCAAATACTAACTATATATAAAATAATGTATTACAAATAGTTCTTAATCGAATATTTTTTATTTTATTTTAATCTTTGCACTCTGTTCTGGGGCCGGAGCACTTTTCGCGTTTCGCTTTTCACATCCTTCCTTACATTAACGCCTGCCAAATCGAGGACGTATGTCTATAGGTCTGATTTACGTAGAACCATCTGCATATTGCATAGCTCCATGCCATAAGTTATGCACTCCGACAGGAGGTCAAAGTTGTGTTCTTCTCCATCACCGATCGTAATCAGATGATGAAAAATCCTTTTTGCATCCTGCCTCTATCGGGATTCGAACCCAGTACCTCCCGGTTCTGATCGAAACGCCAAAGCTCTAACCACTGTGCCGTTTGGTCGGTATGATTCGAGCATGATTTATGATGATTTCCTAATCGAATATCAAAATCAGATTATTACCACTTCTAGTTTTTAAGTATCAATAGAAAGTTAAAACACTCTCAAAACAGCATTTTTAGTTACAAACTTTATTTACCAATCTTAATTTCTTCAGAAATTCACTAGTTTCACTCTTGAACGTATAGTGAACGTATACACTAATTCGCCTTATTGTTTACTTTTAATTTTACTTTTCACACTGTTTACTTTTTACTTCTACTTAAGTTTGAGATTATTTTTTTTATTGCATCCGCTTGCTTGTAGTTGTATTCGCGAACATTCTACGTAATCAATTCCTCTGTTTTGATAATTAACGTCGTTGGTAATTTCAATATTTCACATAATGACTACATTGCCGCCGTTTACAATGACTTTCGTTATTTCCATTTTCCCCTCCACATGGACTGTCGTTCTAGAATCTAATTTTCAATCAGTATTGGAGGAATACTTGATCTGACAGCGTAGATGCGTTTAAAAAAAATTATGACCTCGGACCAGGCTCGAAGTAGCGACCATTTGCTGGCAACATTTTATTGTGTGTAACTTTAACACTCCACCACCGAGTGATATACTTGAGAAAAGTAGAATTGGTAGCACTATCCTACCTTAAATCTAGACTCGTCCACTTTCCTCATGTTGTAACATCGTAGTCTATCAATATAGACCACTTTCATCTTAGTTCTGGGACCTAGTTAAATCCGTTATACAATATCCTTAATTCGCTTGATGATTTTATAAGGCCCTTCCAAAATTTTTTGTAGTTTCGGTAATATACCTCTTCTTTTGTACAGACAAACCAAATCTCCCTCTGCGATTCCCTCGTTATCCGTACTTAGGTTATATCTCGTTTTCATTCTATCGCTGGCCTTTGCGATATTGCTTCTTACTTCATTATGAACCCAGTTCATTCTCCTTTTTAGACCGACTACGCATTCATGCTGAGCGACTGGCTTGGTTTCTGGTAACCCAAACTTAATATCACATGGTTGGTGGGGCTCTCTGCCAAACAACACCATGGCAAGTGAATTTCCAATCGTATCATGTACTGCACTGCGACACTCCAACATGAACAGGGGTATGCATCGATTCCAGTTATCGTGGCTGTCATTGACTTCTTTCCGCAGATATTCTTTCAGTGTCCGGTTAAACCTCTCAGCTTCATTTCTTCGCGTTTCTCGCCTCGTGCATTGCTATAAGCTTCACGCACCAATACCGTTACCTCTCTTTCTAGGTTTTGCAGGCTTTTCCCACGTAGTTGCCTCTTATTTAAGAGGTGAATCTTGCAACGTGTGAGATCTGTAGCTTTTTCACGAAGAGCGGATATGAGCGGATTGGCTGCTCCTCTGTGCCCGAAAAATTGTGCCGCACGGCCGCTTAGAATTGCACTTTAAAATTCTCAAATGGAATTTTACCGTCGAATGTCGAAGGCTTTAAAATTCCTCTTGAGTTTTCAACAACTGATTCGATTGAAAACGTTTAATTTAACTGGCCATCTCTAATAGTTTACGAGGTACGTTTTTCGAGGCGGACCTTCACTTGCTTAATTTTATTTTCATTTTATTATTCTCTTTTAATTGACCGTCTACTTCTTTTTACAGGTTCTTCATCTCTCGTTTAAGCTATTGCATTTGAAGCTCTTGGGTATGTTGAATTTCGTTCAGTTTCTCGTTCTGCACGTTCTGCTGTTTACGCACGTCGACAAGGTGACTACTTTGTTCAGCTCGGAGTTCTGCCAATTGGGCAGACCCTGCACTACTCGTAGTTCGTCCAATAGCGTACTACAATGCTCACCTTTCTGCTCTATTTTTGAACCTTGGTGGTCTAATTTGGCATCAAATTTAGTATCCATTCCCTTCAGTTGAAATAAGAATGCCCGCATCATATCTCCAACGTCCAAGGATGGTTTCAGTTGTTCACTAGTAGACAACTGTATTGAAATTGTTGTTTCTGTCTGATCAATCATTTCGGATCTCTCGTTTTTTACGGCTTCTTCGTAAGGCTGAACTTTCTGCCCCTCGTTTGGGGTAACTGGCGGCATCTCTGACTGTCCTGTCATTGGTGATGTTTGTCGTGATCTTCACCCTTCTGTTTCAGCTCCCTCTTCCATGGCGACCTGCAGTCTCGAAAGCAGGTCGCTCTTGTTGCCTTGATAGCCCGAGGCTCTGCAGCTTTTCCCTCAACTTTTGTGATTTATAGGTGTTTAGGTTTTTAACCATTGCTGGTATTTGCAATACTCCACTTCTGACATCAAATGTTATGAATTTCGGGCATTTGATATGGATTCGTACTTCAGTTTGTAAAAAAAAACACTCAGCGTGTCAAATTACAAACTTATTTTGTAGTAGAAATTGAAAATGTAACATTAACATGAAATAACCGATTTTCTATTGTTGCGGAACTGTTTTCTATAATTAATTAAAGAAAATTGTTGCTTGGTCCAAGACCTTTCAAACGACAAGCCACATGATTATATCGGAATTAGAGAAAAAAAATCTCCCTCTAGCACTATAACGGTAGTTTTAAATACTACGCCGATTCAGCTAGATTCACTTCAAGAAGTTTTCAATATTATGTAAGACTTGTATGTTCTATAATAAATCAATATTCAGGTACTACGGCGGGTTTTCTAACTAAAACGGTAATAACAAAAATCCAAGATCTTTGAAACGATATAGCACATGATTATACCCCTACTCCTAGCCACAACGGTAGCTTTGATTATTATGCATAGAAATAGATTATATCGAATGAATGTAATGAGCTGTCAAGTGAGTCAAATTCGGAGGGTAAAAGAGAAAGCATATAAATTAACAGGGCCGTAATTAGATTTTGTTTTCGACCGACTGCAATGATGTTAGGAAGTTAGAATTAAAAAATTATTTTAATTTAAATAAATTTTTATTTCTTTAATAAACGTACATTAATTATTTTTATTTAAATATAATATTATGTAGATAAAAATTTGTAATTATAAAACCACTACGCTTATTTATTTCACATTCCTTTAAAATGTATAAAGAAAAAAACTTGTTTCGTTTTGTTAATTTATATGACCTTTGGTTACAAAAATAATTCAACCGGATGTCATAATATTTTACTATGATAGAGTGAGCTAACAAATTAACGTATTCTTGAAAATGACTATATTGATCTTCATCATTGAAAATATTTACACTTATTAGGTTGTCAAGAACGTTATAACAACTTTTTTAAACAATTAGACAAATTAACAGTTTTTTAAACAGTTATACAATTAAACAAACTAGATTGTAGTTGTGTTATGTTTTTGTAGCGCAATAGCCAATTCCCGTTTTAATACTGCTTCGGAATATTTACAAATTTTTAATACTGACGGTGAAAGAGTTAAAAGACCACCCCCATTTTGTAAATTGATTAGCGATTTATAAGAATTACATTGTTGTATTAATTTGCAACAGTCTTCACAATTCCATTTTCTAAATAAATATCGGACTATAAATCCCCCCATTAATTGAAAATTCACATAGTATAATTGGGTATCCAAAAAAATCTTCGTCATACATATGTATTAGATTCGTCTACTTTAGAAATTTCTTGGCCAATTGAAATATCATCTGATGTGGCTTTAACCATTGCTTTTTCCATTCTCCATATTTTGGTAAATTAAAAACAAATGTTTACATTATAATTTCTGTAAAAAATTGTATTTACAGTACATATTCCAAAATAAAAATAAATTATGAAAAGAAAAGCACATCATAGCACATGAAACAATCAACACCATCTTTTCGAACCATAGTAATACGAGAAATGCGGCACTGGTAAAAACCTTTGTTTACAAAATGATAAAAACCAACACCAACGAACAAAATTGTTTTCTTATTTTTTCTGATTTTTAACTTAAATTAAGGATAATTTTACCACAAATCACTTTTTTCTTAACATAATTTACATTTTATTTTATATAAACACTTACTGATGGTACGAAATTCCATTTTGTAATTTTTGAGGCGTAATTACCAGTTTTTCACGAGACACTTCATGATGCACTACACACAATCCACTAACTATTTTAATAATATTTTAATTATTTTTTAATTATTATAATTAATATTTTCAAGAATTTTTAAGAACACAAAACTTAACGCGTCACTTTAAACAAAAACAAAAACTGGTTTGAGGGGTTCTTTCTTTGACATATGAGACCGCCATATGCATTTTTTATATAACCATCCTGCTCTGGCTTGTGACACATGAAATAGCAAATCTTATATAGGAAAAATCTTTACATTCATTCTATAGTATATAATTCTATGATATATGCAGGCCGTAAAAACGTAAACACGAAAAAACACTTTCATACAAATGCTATGAAACATTTTTTTTGAAAAGTTTTTCTTGACTTTATTCATTTCTCGTGGAAAAATAGCATGGCATTTGAAACAAAATAGAAAAAAATTTCCATAGCATTTGTATGAAAATGTTTTTTCGTGTTTACGTTATTTGGGCCTGCATACATACAAACCGTATTTTATATATTTGCCTTCAACGTAGCCGTATAGATATACGCAGTGGCATATTGTACAATATATATATATATGTACAGTACCAAATATCGCGAACCGCTAAACGGCCAATGGGCATGAAACTTTCACACAATGTGTGTAAGGGGGTGGTCGTGAGAATAGTAATATACCGAACCGCTCAACCGATCGTCTTGAAATTTTGATCGAGTATAAGTTGCATGTCCAAAACCAACGTTACGATATTTTGGAATGGGTTGAACCACGGGGTCTTGAAGTTTTGACCGTGTATCAGTTGCATGTCTAGAACTAATCTTACAATATTTTTGAAAGGATTGAACTTCGGGGTCTAGAGGCCCCGGTACAAATTTATCTAAAACACTACCAAATATCGCGAACCGCTCAACCGATCGTCTTGAAATGTTGATCGTGTATACGTAGCATGTCTAGAATTAATCTTACAATATTTTGGAAAGGGTTGAACTTCGGGGTCTAGAGGCCCCGGTACAAATTTATCTAAAATTATTTTTTTTTTAAATTCTTTGACGGGAATGAATTAAGAAAAACGCTTGTATGCAATTAGTGGTATGCCTGAATCCAAGGGGTCCGTTTCCTAGGTCAAGCTGCCGCCCTTATAAGTTGCCACACCATTCATCCAATCGGTTTCAAACATTGGGTAGGGATTTTATTGAAGAAATTGTATTTTATAATAATTTGATTGTTCGTTACTACACTTCTATCTAAAATATATGGAATCCATATAAAAGATTTATCTCTGTAAGGATGTAATCAGTGCAAAACTCATGGACCGACCCATCTTCCATGCCAGTATAGGCTGACATGGAGCTATGCAATGTGCAGATGGTGATAAAATCGGACCTATATCCGTACGTCCTCGAATTGGCCTACACTGGCGAAAAAGTAAGGACGTAAATAAGCAAACCGCGAAAGAGTTGGGAGAGCCTTGGCCCCAGAACAGATAGCAGGGATAAAAAAAAAAAAAAAAAGAAAAAAGGATGTAATCGTCAGCAATTGGGAATGTAATCGCCTCAGTGAACAGAAGAGCATACTGTTGACCTTGAAATATTGTACGAAACGAGTTGAGTTATCAATCAATTGAATAAATCCGTCGAAATAAATTGATTAACTTCAAAAGATATTTAAAATTAATTAATTTGAATGATTTATTTTTGCAATTTTTAAGCTGTTTTCTGTTAAATGTCAGAATATGGTGAAGCTTAATCAAATAAATGAAATAAAAAAATAATATGTACTTTAGACTAAATATTCGACTATAACGATTTTCTAATTATTTTAACAAATACAAATTAATATAAAAAAGTTAAAATATATAATTTACATATAACTTCAGAAAGCAAACCATGCAATCGATCCAGACTTATTTGAAGTAATCACCAAAAATATGATCTATATGGACCATATACGGAATCATCAATCAAACGTCTTCGTGCACTATGGCAGATGGAAAAAGCACAAAAAATACCCAAACAAATTATTTAAAGAAACCATCACTGGTAACGATGGTTATCCACTCTATCGACGGACATTCGACAGTAATAAAAGTACGAAACAACGACATCGACATCGATAATCGCTGGGTTTTTACCGTACTCGCCATTGCTCTCCAACACATACAAAACCCATATTAATGTGGGCTATTGCAATTCGGCCAAATCGACCAATTATATCTGCAAATATATTAACAAAGGATCGGACATGGCTGTCTTTGCATTGACTAACAGAAACGATTAAATCACGAGATACCAAATGGGTCGCTAGCTTTGGCTTTTCCAATACATGAACGCCATCCAAGACGACATCGAGAAGATACACCACCAGCCAACATTGACAGCATTCTTCACATTAAATTCACATTATTGCCAATAATGTTTTAATAAAGTACGAGCCTTGTAAAATTTGCAGTGCAATATTTACAATGCATTTTTAGATATTAAAATTATTGCTGATCAGCGTCTGATGACAAATTAGATTAATCATATTGCAATCCTGCTAGGTAAATTTGAGCTGCGCCATTTGAGTATATCATTTTCAATGCAATCATATTAAAAATAATTTTTTTTTTGTTTTTTAGTTGAGAATAAGTTACAAAGTGTTTTTGAAAGTGTTTTCAAAATTTATTTTGCACTTAGTAAAACAATTTTGACGGGGAGATTATTACCAATCAAATCATTTATGATATCCGATTTTTCCTTTTGTTCTTCAAACGTTATTTAAAATTTTGAACAAAAATTAGTCTTAAAGTGAATTTCAAACAGTACACAATAAATTTTTATCGTACAAATGGCAGTGTAGTTTCCGGATTTGTTGGGTGCTAATGGTAATTATTTCAAAATAAAATGTAAATTATATTTACTTTTATACTTCCATTTTTATCATTTGTAGGTTTTTTCGTAACCTAACTTTGTCGCGTCGCAACAAATGGCCGCTAAACTTGAGGGTTAAACCATAAAAGTTCTGAAACGATGTATGGTAAAAACAAAATAAATTTACTTTATCTGCATTAACTTAGATTTGTTGCTTTTGTATTTTAATTTCAGAATTTTATAAAGCAATTTTAGAGGACCGGGCCAACTCAGTTCCCTGAATTTTGAATGATTGCGTAGATGAGAGGAATTTAATTATAAGCAACATTACAACAATTTAATCAATATCTTTCAAGGTGGTAAAGGGAAAATATTGTTGATCAAAATTCACACGTAAGTTTATTGTTATTCCGGAGATGTAATTAATTATCATCTTTATTTTAAGAAAAATCTACGGCCTTTTGTGAAAAGTGCATAAAAAAAATTAATTATTAAAAATGTTTTTCATTAAAAATGGGTTTTAATATGTTAAATACTAACTTCTCCCTTTTCCAATCGAGAAATTTTCAGTGTTTGCTTCTGTGCAGAGTAAATATTAATGCGCTACAATTTTTTCAATCCGCAAATTTTAAAATGCATTGTTAAAGACTAACCAACTTGCTGTCATTATTTACTATCGCTCTGTAAAGAATTTCTAGATTATTTTACAAACTGCAAAGTAAATTTATCAAAGCAAAAGCAAATATGGTTTATCCACCGTAAAATAAAAACATAAAATTTACTTAGCGAGTTGTAATAATTGATTTGCTAAGATCGCAATAAATACCTAGCGTATGTATGTATGGTGAAATTTTGAATCAGCTATTAGTAAATACTACTCCGATTTTTTGTGAATATCACCGATTATGTTTTTCAGTGTAGGACACTCAGAGGTGCCAACATACTTTACATGGAACACCACATCAAAAAAATTTCAAAGACGCAAACATGGAAAAGCTGTAGAAGAATACAACAATTTAGTTTCAACCGATGCATTGAGTAGATTGTACACCGTTCATCCCAACAATGCAGAATGCTTTTACTTGCAATTATTGTTAGTTAATGTACCTGGACCCGTATCGTTTCAACAATTGAGCACGGTTCGTGTCCAATTATGCCAAACTTATCGTGAAGCATGCCAGAAATTAAAATTACTGGAAAATGATACACATTGGAATACATCACTAGCCCATGCATCAACCATTTGCCAACCGATTTAAGAGTTAATACAGAGCTATTCGGAGGTGCACTCCGATGAACTAGACGCATGTCTCAAATCATCTGTTCTTTGGCAAATTGTTTAGAAAATTATATTGACCACCAACATGCGTGTCCGCAACTGCAACAAGACGAATCCGCT
Organism: Nephrotoma guestfalica; assembly: GCA_963691935.1. Classification (NCBI taxonomy): domain Eukaryota; kingdom Metazoa; phylum Arthropoda; class Insecta; order Diptera; family Tipulidae; genus Nephrotoma; species Nephrotoma guestfalica. The sequence continues at coordinate 146,211,096 of OY829914.1, read as the reverse complement.
GCTCGATTTGCCAAGCAACTTTTAGATCTTCGAAACGGGAAAATGCCAATCAATGGCACCACAAATTGCATTACCATTCCATTAGATTTTTGTAACTTTACACTGACAATTGAAGAATTGATTAACAGCGTATTTCCAAACATTAATTGCAACTACAAAAATCACCAATGACAACCAATTGACAATTATCCGGTCGAATTGATGAATTAACTTGATTTGCCAGGGTTACCACCACACGAATTGATATAGAAAATTGGTACATCTATCATTATGCTTCGGAATGTCGATCCGCCACGATTGTGCAATGGCACCAGGCTTGCAGTCAAAAAATTGATGAATAATATTACGGAAGCAACCATATTGAATGGCAAATTCAAATGAGAACATGTCTTATTACCGCGAATACCATTGATACCGGCCGATATGCCATTCGAATTTAAAAGATTGCAATTTCCAGTGCGACTCGCATTTGCAATAACCATTAATAAAGTACAAGGACAGTTGCTTCAAGTTTGTGGATTGAATCTACAAAATCCGTGCTTCTCACATGGACAGCTACACGTGACCTATTCACGCGTCAGAAAATCCGCCAATTTATTTGTATACGCGCCAAATGGCAAAACCAAAATTATTGTTTACCCAATACCCAAGAGAATTACAATAATTTAATTGTCATTCAAATATACGTTCATTCCATAAAAACACACAAACCTACAAAAAAATATTCATTTAATTCAACTGCGATGAAGACCACGCCAGGAATCAGCTATATGTTGTATATGTAAATACCCTATGCTACTAAAAGGCGTTGCAACGCACGCCGGGTATTGACTAGTATTCTATAATAGTTCAATAATTAGCGCTGAAACGGTGAATTTGTGATTTGTAGCGCTGATTTAAATGATTAATTGGGAATGAAACACCTTCTAACTGTTTCCACCGCCACAAAGGTAGTTTTGAGTATTAAGGTGATTCAGCAAAACGTACGATGTTCTTCAAGATCTTTTCAACGATGTACTGCAAGTATATATATTATAAACGTCTATGTCACTGACTGACTCACTCGAGAACGCGCAGTGTGACCAAGAAAAATTCGTCCGTGTGATTTTTTTTTCAAAATTTTGTCAACGAAATACACAAAATGCAACAACAATGCAATCGTAAAATCCAATGAGCGCACACACCCACAAAAACTTATTATTCTTTATTGTTCGTTTATACTTGCGGAGATTAATGCGGCACTAATATATCGCACTCGCTCCGCAGGTATGAATATATACTTGAGGGAGCGAGTGCGATATATTAATGCCGCATTAATTTCCGCAAGTATAAACGCACAGTTAAACAAATTGTTCTTTAAACAAAAATTCCATAGTTGATTTTTTTTTCGACTTCGTTCGAGTGAATGTTTTTCAAATTTTCGTCAACGAAATACACATAAAGCAACAACAATGCAATCGTAAAATCGAAGGAGTATGTGTTATTTTCGAAGTAGAAAAAACGTCGATAATTGAATTGAAAAACAAAACAAATATTAATTTGAACGTTTTTTTTTTTGATTTTGTAATCTTACATGCGATCTATTTAAAAAATATTTAACTACACTTTGTTGGGGATAAACTTGCTACCAGCGCCGAAACTAACATTGTTGCCTGATGAAAGTCCTTTCAAACGATATACTAAACGAGTGGAAATAATGTAAAGCGTGGAGATAGTGTAAGCAAGTATGGAATGCAAGTAAGGAAATAATGTAAAGCAATATCGTGATATTGGGTGGTTTCTTTGGGGTATATCCTTTGGCAAGATGAGATCCCTAATGCTTTAATTAAAAATAAATAAGCCGTTTTTGAGATCTCATCAGTACAGACAGTTAGACGAACGAATACTTTTTTTGGAATTTTTTGGATCAGCGACCTTCAAAACGTCGGAAAAAATGTTTTAGCAGGGAGGAAGCAGGAATGGAGGCAGGGCCATTTTACATCATTTTTATTAGTATTATAATAAATTGGTCTTACAAACCGAAAAGAATTATTATTTGGCTTCCGATAATGGTATTTATTGTGGCACGAAGTGGGTAAGAATAATAATTTTATTATGCAGTGTAAAATTCCTGTTATGTTCTTTTATTCCCCGCTTTCTATTGGAATTTGTATTGATAAAACAAAAATAAAATAGCATAAAATGGATCCCAGAATCGATTCCTTTATTAATTTCGATATTTTAATTGTAGATGAAACTTTTCGTTTGTTGATATATGTCGAATAAACGTTTATTATACTTAGAACGGTTTATTACTATCATGATTCAAGAAAAAAATTCGTAGTTTGAAAAAAATATTTTTCTCGATTAGAATGTTAAAAGTTTTGATACCGACCAAACGGCACAGTGGTTAAAGCTTTGGCGTTTGGATCGGGAGGTTTTGAGTTCGAATCCCGATTGGGGCAGGATGCAAAGGGAATTTTCATCAACAGATTACGGTCTGGGATGAAATGGAACACATCTATGACCCCCCGTCAGAGTGCCATGTTCCATGCCAGTATAGGCTGTTATGGAGCTATACAATGTGCAGATGGTGATAAAATCGAGCCTATAGCCGTACGTCCTCGAATTGGCTGGCAACGGCGTAAGAAGAGTAAAGACGGGAAAAGCGAACCGCGAAAGAGTTGGAAGAGGCTTGGCCCCAGAACAGATTGCAGGGATAATCAAATTTAAAAAAAAGTTTTGATCGACAGTTCAGAAGGCACATTAAAATTTAATCATTCTTCAATGACGTATTTATCATTAAATTTAAATTTTAATATTTTAAAATTCCTTAAAATTATTAAAACTCTAAATTGTTTATGATTAAATGTAAAAAAGTATAGAACATAACAGGTATGCTTAAATGTCACATTTACATTAAGTAGGCCTTGGTATAAGTTATAAATAAGAACACAGCTTAGTACACAATAAACTTTCTGTAACAGTAAGAAATAAATAAAACTAATTTTGAAAATAGTTCTTAAAACAAAAAATCAGACACCAGAAATTGGTTAAAACCCTACCCCATAAATGGTTAAATGTTATATGCTTAGCATTTACGAAGAGTATGTTAGATATATATTTTTTTCTATTTCAAGAAATATAAGAAATTCGAGAATGTGGTTCGTGATATCCTTGAATTCCCCAAGAACAAATCACACAAAGAATATAACTATTATATATATTCAGATGAAATAACCTCTTCATCGAGAAGTGAATCGAAGGAAGATACTCCACGGAACGGAAGCATTCCTGTGTAGCAGATTTTCTCGAATAATTAGGTGGTAATAGAATGCAGTAGTGGTAAAACGAACGTCTAGACAAGGACATACTTAGCATAAAGTATGTTATAGATAACCAGCCTAATAGTTGCCTTATGTTATAGACACCTTATCTTATCTTATTTTAACTTTTAGATAAAACTATTGGTTTTTTTTTTGTTTAACCAGTGCATTAAATTCGGGAGTGCTACTAAAACTGAAGTTCTATTCCAATAAATCAATATGATAATATATTAATATGTATTAATTAAAGTTTTTATTGGTTTAGGGTTATCCTTTTAAAATAAAATAAAATAATTTATTCGCTAAGCTTTCAATGTCTCATCGATATCATTTTCAAAGCTTATAAAAAATTTTTATATAATTTTTCCTTACAAAATATACAAGTCTACACAATAAATTTTTACACATATAAAAGCGAAATTTAAATTTTATGCTTACCCATTTTTTGTTTAAAGTCCTCGGAATGTAAATCCTACACTAAGAATATTACCTACAAAGTCGATAAACGGTGTGTGAGGCAATCTATTGAGCTCATGATTAATAAGCTATATGTGCATATTTGGTTCATGGATTTTTGATAAACCATTTAGGAATTACGGGAGTATATCTTGGTAGTTTTTTAATATTGTCGGATTTTTATATGCCACCAAAGTGTGTATCGTAGTTTGAATTGGTATCGATTTAATAGACTTAATTTTATCAACATAATCTACGATGAAGTTAAGTGATCATTATTCGGATGACCCCAAAACAATTGCTGACTTGTTCGAAATTTTTTTTAATACAGCCTACTCCAACAACCATATTTGAGCCCTGTTGCGTACTACTTCAGTTACATGAATAATAGTGCTCTAGCATCTTTGATCTCTATTCAAATTGATCTTGATACTACGGTAAGAATCATGAACAAGCTAAAAGATGATTTTTCCTCTAGCTCCGAATGCTTGCCTTCTATCGTTTTAAAAACCTGAGTTGGTAATTTAACTCAGACCCAAACTCGATCTAGCACGGAATATTTCCATCAATATGGAAATACTCTTTTATAATTCCAATCCATAAGACGAGTAAATCAAATGTCTCCAATTATAGGCCAATTGCGAAATTATCCTGTATCCTTAAATTATTTGAAAGTATTGTATATGATTTAATTTATCTTCAATGTAAAACATTGTTTTCAGTAAATCGCCATGGCTTTCTTAGAGGACGATCTACTACAACCAATTTAACCGAATTTGCATCTCAACTTTGAACGTTACAGAGGGTGGAAACGACGTTAATGTTATTACTACGGACTTCAGCAAGGCATTTGACAGGGTTTCTTATAAGATACTTGTGTTCAAACTCAGGACTCTTGGTTTCGCAATTCAACTCTTACTATGGGTGGACTCTTATTTGGGGGAACGTAGGTATCATCAATCTGGAGATCTTGAGGTCATCAATATCTGCTCTTTTTATAGCTACTTCCGGGGTACTGCAAGGTAGTCATCTTGGCCCGTTTTTTTCGTCTTATCCATCAACGACGTCGATTTCGTGATTAAAACACATCAATTTCAATTTATGCAGACGATATGAAAATTTACCGACATCGAATTTGTCGGTTGAGTTTTGTTAACGTATTACAAAATTACCTTAATAACTTGCTGTGCTAAAGATAATCTTGATTTGAATATGAGTAAATGCCAATCCATTACATATTCTAGAAAAAGCGCAAATTCTATTAGTCGAGAGTATACCATCAACAGCGCTGTTGTTTTAGCCATACGGGACTTAGGGGTAACTTGTGACCGCGAACTGAACTTTAGGGATCACATCGATTTTATTGTCAACAGAGCAAATTCTTCACTTGGATTTGCCATATGTAATATGTCTAAATTGTTTAAGCTAGCTGTACGATTTTATAAAGTTAAATGATTATGGAACGTTGATTGATTGCAACCAGATAAATGTTCTTTAGCACTAACTCCAAAATTGCGCCCAGTCTGTCCAATATATGAGAAACTACAATCATTGCAATTACTCCTATAAACAACAGACTTGAAAAGACGATCAACTCTAGGTTTATTGTTAAAAACCATTTTCTTTATTGTGTTATTATTATAAAAAGCAAAACTAATATTGGTGTAATCGGACACGAGGTTGCTAATCCGTTGCCTAGTTTTTACTATATACTCTAAGCGACGCCAATTTTCCTGCGTTGGATTATCCGGTGGATAAATACCCGTTAGAGCTTAATAATATGAAAAATATATATTATATTCTTTATATATTTGAATTTTCTTATTCTGTATATTTTAACAAAAAAAATGTTGTATTTGAAATTTAGGAAACGTTTGGGAAGAAATTTATCCATAAATAATAATAACGAGCTTGGTTTAAACGTCGTAATGGAAACAGAAGCCCTGGATAAGACTGATCCACATACAATTGAAAATGTAACTATTGACAACGAGTTCGTCGACGTATGTATATTCCCGTTGATCATTCGTTTGACTTTATTGATAATAATAATAATTTGGGTAACGACAACGATGATGGTTTCATAGTTGAAGAATCAGATTTTCCTAATGATCCTGAATACAAATTAGTTTGGAAATAGAATAGTGGAAATGGAATATTTTTGGCAAAGCTTAATTAAAATAAGTGAACAGAGCACAGCATTTGGATTTTCCTTAACAAATTTGAAGATTGTTGGTGAAAAACAAATAGGATTAATCACAAAATTATTTTTCGACCGCGATATGTGCAACCTCAGGTTAAGCATAACAACACAAAAAGTCACTGAGTGTAATCCATGCGAATGCTTAAACTTTGCGAGCGTTTTGGGAGCAGTATCGATTGGTGTTGGGTACTCTCAAACCGAAGAGACCTTCGGAATTTTTAATATTCCATTCATGGCATCACGAAGCTATCAAAATGTACAAAAGAGTGTACAAAAAGATGTAAAAAAAATGTGCGATGAACAAATGTATGAAGCAGCTATGGAGGCAAAACAAATAGCCATCGACCAAGATGATGTTGACAAAGATAGTGTTCCTGTTCTTACAGTACAAGTAGACGGTTGGTATTACAAAAGAACATACGGTGTTGGCTCTATTGCACATTCTAACAAAAAAGTAATTTGGACTACGGTTTGTAATAAATATTGTGATACTTGCCAAAAAGCGCAAAATAAAACACAAATTGACCGCCTTGAAGTTATCCCATACTTTCATCCCACGATTTTTAAAAAAATACCACTCGGAGCACAAGTGTTAAAACCTCATCACAGACTTTTTACATTTTATATACACACGTATTTCCCGTAATACGATTTTTTTCATCCCATACTTTTTCATTATCTCATCCCATACTTTTTGTTTTAACTCATAGTAATAATATTTTATTTGATAGTTGGATTTTTATAAATGAACTCCTTGGAAGAAATAAATTGTACGGTTAAAATCTAAGGAGGGTCGACCGATCTCTCATCAAGTTTGTATTTTGAACCTTTTCGGTTGTCTCGAGCACAAGTGATAAATTCCGTTAGTGATGTCTGATATTTGTATGTACTCTGTTTGCCAACTTACGACGAAGCATAAAGTTCTGCTGATTGTGGGAATTTTCGCTATTCGAATATACGTGACACGGATAATGTATCGGTTCCGTTTAAAAGAAGAAAAATTCAATAGTCTTAGGGTTTAAAAGGTCCGCAAATTTATTGATTTATATAAGTTCTGGACTCCTATGGCTCTCTACCGAGTACGACGACCGGCTGATCGTGGGAATTCCCGCTATTTAAATTTAAGTGCGCATCTTATGATATTTTACGTATTTGAGCAACGAATTTTTTTTTCAGTGGAAGATCTTTATTTTAAGTATAAATGATTCACATATAATTAATTTCATTTAATTTTTAATTTTAACATTAATTTTTATATATAATAATCATTAAAGTGAGAATGACTACTAGTGGATTTAATGCCATTTTAACGACGAACTTTTACGTCATTCATACTTATAGCATATAGTGTCATAGTGACTAAAACTACATTACGCATAATAAAAAATAAAATTCAAATACATAACAATTAATATAATTTAATTTAATTAATTAAGAATAAATGGCATTATAAATCACAAATAATCTTTAACTGATGATAACAGATGAGATTTTTTCATTCGTTTAAACATCAAAATATGTACAGCGCTCTTAGCATTTTCAGGTAAGTTAATATAAATATATGGCCCAATAAATGTTAATGATTTTCTACCAAATTCAGTTCTAATTTGGGGCACTTCAACTGACTATAATTTCTTGTAGAATAGCCATGACCTAGAAATTCGAATTGTATAGTCGAAATTAATGATGGGATGTGTAGACACTTAAACATGTAGATCGACACATACATCTTAAAAATTGCTTTTAATGCTTGTCGAATATTACTCCAAGGTACTTGAATTTGTCCACATGCTCTATGGTGCAGTTTGTTACTTGAAGTGGTGGTAAATCAATATCTTACAGGCGTGGGGAGTGAAAAATTATATACTTCGTTTTATTAAAATTAACTGATATTTTGTTTAAATGAAGAAAATCCAAAAGTAAAATAATATGACCCCTACATTGTTAATTGGCAATCTCTGGATTCATAGAAAAGGGCCGTATGGTTAGCAAACATTCTAACATGACTAGTGAGCGGTATATTGGCCACATCATTTACGTAGATTAGAAATAATAAAGGGCCAAGGACACTCCCTTGAAGAACACCACAGTTTACACTAAAGTAGAGCTTTTTACACCACTTAGAATCACAAACTGCTTTCGATTACTAAGGTAGCTTGCTAATAGTTTTTAGGATAGGCGACGGAAGCCATACATTTGTAATTTTTGAAGAAGTAAACTGTAAGATATACAATCAAAAGCTTTACGAAGATCAAGAAATAAGCCAGAGATATAGTTTTGCTTGTTAAAATTACGATAGATCACATCAGTAATGTCTGTTAGAGCCAAATCTGTACCAGAACCTTGCCGAAATCCATACTGACGAGAATAGGAAAAAATATATTTATTTAGGAAGTCGATGATGAAAATTGGACGATAATTATTAACTAGTTTAGAATTTCCAGACTTAAAGATAGGTGTCACTTTAGCAATTTTAAGACAATCGGGGTAAACACCGGTTTCCAAAATCACATTAAATAGATCAGCTAGTAATTGTGGAAAAAATGGCGAATAATTCTGCAGAACCATATGAGATTTGAAATTAAATTCGATATTTCGCTGCAGGAAGTGGGCGAAAAGAAACACGAATTAATACTAGGCACCATAGTATGAAATTTATTTAAATCATCTGAGCCTGGTCTAGAACTACTTGCTGATACAGAAGAATCATGATACTCAACAGCATTACAAATAACGGAGTGGATCCTATTTTTAGAGTTATTTACCATGAACAGATTTAACTGTTTCCAGTTCTCTTTTTGGCTCAAATTATTAAATAAATTGTCTAAATAATGCTTCTTTGCAAATTATTTTCCGTTTTTGATCTTCCTATTTAGCAAATCTAATTTATGTTTTAGTTCTAAATTAGTACTGTTCCTTTTAAAATGCTTCAACATCCGGTTTTTAAGTTTAATTAAATCCCAGAGATCAAGAGTCATCCAAGGACAAACACTTGCATTTTTAATTTTTACATTTACTTCCTTCAATACGGAAACTGTAGAATAAGTTTATCATACATATCAAAAATCCGTTTTAGAGTAGACTTAGGATTTCTGACGTCAAATACGGTAATCATTAAAAAATATTCAAAGAGCTCATTTTCTTTTTGTAATTAACGTATCTTTTCGTTAGTGTCTGAGTACAATATTTAGGCTCGAAGTCAAATTTTGAGAGTACAAAACTATGATCACTTATGTCGGCTTCAATGGTAAAATTCCGAACTTGCTCAATATTATGAAAACTACTAGCAGAGTGGTCTAAAATATTGCGGCTCAGTGGTCTGGTAAAGAAAGTATTTGTTACAATCATACCATGAGAGAGCAAGATTGCGTTATAGTCTGAGATTAAGTTAGAAGTTTTATTAACAGGTATGCTAGTGTCACCAACTAAAATAAAATCGTCTGTAGATTTATAGTTTCTGAGAAGTTGGTCAAGATTAGCCTGGGATGGGCACATATTAACACATTAACACGAAAACGCGCGTTACGCGCCGCACTACTGTGATTCACGCGAAAACGCGTATTTCGTTGTATGGATTTTGGAGGGACAAAATAAAAATTTAAACGAGCTGTATTAAAAATATGTTGTTGTTAGCTAATGTTATAACTATATATTAAAATTACTATTTAATAACTTAAAATAAGAAAAATATCTTTTTATTGTCAAAAAATCATTTTAAACACAACTGAATGGCGTTTTTTTGTTTTACAACAAAGTTCATATAAAAAAGTTTTTTTTTCCGTGTTATTTCAATATTGAGTAAAAGAAACCGTGTAAAACAGGTTGAGTTATTTTTTTGTCTTTTTATGTCTGCAGTGAAATATCTCTTTGTATTTTTTCACGCTGGTACGTGTACCACAGGCTGAAAACCACTGTCTTGTTTGAGACAGAGTAGACCAACTTGAAGGCGTCTATGAAATTTCGTTTTAGTTGATTGGTTTAGGAATTATATCGATTTTACGAAAAAAGTGTTTGGTTGTCATTTTTTGCGTAATTCGACCGGACTCCATACAACACAAAATGAGAATTACTGCGGACTGTAATGTGTTAATTCATACTAGAACTTTTTTTAACGTCAGTTCATTAAAAGTAAAAATGCCTATGTATAGGGTTTCCAATAAGAGGTTTCATTTTGAATAGCCTGCTATTTGGGCAGCTGTCAATTTTGAAGCTGTCATCTTTTGACATTTGACGAGTAAAACTACGCCATTACTAAAAATGGTAAGATACACGCTTCAACAAAGCATTGAAATTGTTAAAATTCACTACAAAAATGGTGAAAATTTTGCAGTCACAGTTCGCAAAACTAAAGCACTTTTGGGTCATCGTGAAGCACCTTCTCGGCCGGCAATAGTGAAACTGGTGGAAAAATTTGAGATGTTGGGACAAGTTAGTGATGTGAAGAATCGAAACCGTGTGCGTTGCTCAAGAACAACTGAGAATATTGCTGCTGTAGCCCGTAGTGTTGACGAAAATTCAGGTTTGTTGATTCCTCGTCGGTCTTTGGAATTAGACATTCCACAAACGACATTACTCCGTATTTGCCTTAAAGACTTAGGTCTTAAGGTTTTCAAAGTTCAGTTAACACAAGAACTCAAGCCGGTCGATCACCATAAACGTCGTATCTTCGCTGATTGGATCCTTCAAATGCATCAAAATGATCCGGATTTTCATCGAAAATTCATCTTCAGTGATGAGGCCCATTTTTACCTCGGAGGCTACGTTAATAAGCAGAATTGTCGCATTTGGGGCTCAGAAAATCCAAGAATGATTGTTGAAAACCTCTCCATCCTCAACGTGTCACTGTTTGGTGCGGTTTTTGGGCTGGTGGTGTGATTGGACTTTACTTATTCGGAAATGAGGCTTGTGCAACTGTTAAGGTGAATGGATTGCGCTACCGAGCTATGATTAATGATTTTTTATGGCCGGAATTGGAAGATATTGATGTGGACGACGTTTATTTTCTTGTTTTTTTTAACCGTGTTATTTATCGAAGAGGTGATCACAATTGGCCACCGAGATCGTGTGATTTAACACCTTTAGACTTTTTTCTTTGGGGCCACGTGAAAGATACGGCTTATGCCAATGCTCCACAATCAATTCAAGACCTTAAAGATGTAATTCGTAACAGCCGTAAATGTTAGTTTGGTTACACCTTTTTCTTTGCATGTATAGGGTGAGCTAAATAATTTTTTTTTAAAAATGCAATAAAACAAAAAGTTCTCAATATTTTTTCAACTTTTTTCATTGTAAAGAACAATCCTTCCGATTAATTATGGAATATTATTTCATTCATATGACTGCCTCGGCTTGCCTTGACGTACCCCATACGGTCGGTCCAATTTTTGAGCACATTTTCGATGGTATGCGGCATTATGTCTTCAATGGCAATGCGAATATTGTTCTTGAGAGCATCAATCGTTGCTGGTTTTTCGGCGTAACACTTATCTGTGACGGCACCTCAAAGATAATAGTCCAACGGCATCAAATCACAGCTCCGAGGCGGCCAAATCACATCAGCGTTTCGGTTGATAATTCGATCTTCGAAGACAGTGCGCAAAAGATCAATTGAAACGTATGCTGTGTGGCACGGAGCGCCGTCTTGTTGAAACCAAATGTTGCCTATGTCCTCCTCTTCAAGTGCCGGGAACAAAAAATCGTTTATCATAGCGCGGTAGCGCTCACCATTGACAACGGCGGCTCTTTGCACATTTTCAAAAAAAAGGCCCAATGATGCCACCGGACCAAAATCCGCACCAAACAGTCACTCGTTGAGGATGCATCGGCTCCTTTACGACCACGTGCGGATTCTCCGTGCCCCAAATGCGACAATTCTGCTTGGTTACATAGCCGCCAAGATGGAAATGCGCCTCATCCGAAAAGATGATTTTTGTGCCAAAATTTTCGAATTAATGTTTCAATATTTCCCAGCGTTGTTCAAGCGAATACACAACCATTTTCGTTCAGCGGAAGGATAAAACTAACTTTCTTCAGAAGTGACATAACCCTTACCATACTCAAAAATATCGCTAGTTCAAAAAAAAAATTATTTGGCCAACCCTGTATATGGTGAATGCAAATGTTATTAGATATAGTATAAGTAAATGAGCGGGGCTATATGGTATCGCAAACTTTGCGTTTGAGGTATATGTGCGAAGGTCGACATATTTAACACGCGTGGTAATTAATATTTATTTTCGATTTATCATCAAAAAAATTTATGACAATTTTATGAAAATTTTAACACGCGCAGTAATTAATATTTATCATTAAAAAATTTATGAATGTGAGAATGAACTTTCAATTTATGTACTAAAAAAATGTTCATTTCCGCTCTCAAACAAGTTACTTAGTTATTATTTTAGTTAGCTATTTGGCTAGTTAGGTTATAGTATTTTTTTGTCTTCAGAGTTGGTTGGTGAGTATAGAAGTGAAACGCGTTTTGTTTAAGAAATATATATCGATAGTGGGTTGCTACCGACAGCCAGTGGAAATAAATTGTTGACGCTCAGCGGCTCTTTTCTTTTTTTCACCGACCTAGATGGCATACCACTATCACATACCCTTAATAATACTACTCCATTAGGGCTTATGAGGTAATTAACTTTAAATGTTATGTTAGGATAAATAGAAAAATGTTTGCCTAATCACATTATGTTTACAACCACGGTCAGTTATGTCCAAGTGATGGGTTGATAGTTTAGTCCTCTATTTCGGGGTCCGATACCTAGTTCACATTCTTTCCCATATTATAATTATTTCCTTTAAATATTTATTGCGGTAAACTAGGCCGGTATCTAATACTCCGAAACCCACACCGTTCTTCTATACCTGACTGAGCTGCGGGAACCCATGCCGCATGGGGTACCAGACAGAAAATGGCAAACCTGGGTTAACTTTAGGGATAGCTAAAGCCATTGTTACTTCAAATGAATAAAATGTAAGCAAGGCAAAGCACCAATTTTGATCAAATTCGCACCGAGTAAAGCGTCAGAATAGTCCAGCAAGGCAAACAATTTGTGGAGCTACGTAAGGTACAAAATGCGAAACTTGCCCAGAAAGGCGAGCAATTTGATGAGTTACGCAAAGAACAAAGTGCGCAATTGGAAGAACTACAAGCAGAACAAGATGGACGGTTTGCCGAGTTAAACCAGTAGCTCAACCAAATTCGCCATGCCCATAAAAGAAATAAAGTCTCTCGAGGTAAAAATATATTGCCAATTCAAGGATTTTGAGAGACAAATCAGGCAGGATCTTGACAACAAAATTAAACAAGTCGAAGCACGTTTTGAATGAACACAAACCTCGCAACTATTAGAGATGGCCAGCTAAATAAAACGTTTTCAATAGAACCAATTGCCGGAATCTCAAGTGGCCGATATTCAACGGTGAAATCCCATTCGAAAATTTTAAAGAGCAGTTTCAAGCGGTCGTGTAGCACGATTGTTAAAGTAAAGAGAATCAGCTCAATGTACTCATTTTGGCTCTTGGTGGAAAAGCAGAAGATGGCTTGCAGACTGTCACCTTAATAGAAAGAAGCTAAGAGCGAGGCATGACTGAGTTGGAACTAAGATAAAAGCAATCATAGGTCAAAGAATTATGCATGACTCAACTCCAAAGCTAGCGGGAATTTCACTGAGAAATCAACACGGAAAGACACATCACGGATAACAAAATAAGTACGCTTGAAAATAGAGGACTTCACTTAGGTGCGGCTTTTATTGGTAACGTTTTGCTGGTCACATTGATTCAGCTTACATTTTGGAAAACATATCAATTCATGTGGCTTGCAGAACATTTCGAAACCATGAATTTTTAGCACTAGCCACAAACTATAGATAAAATAACCCCATTAGGTTGTCTAAATCTTTCAACATCGTCGACGACCTATTTGACTAAAATACTATCATTTATTTGATAAATGAATCAAAGGACAACTTTAAAAATATCCTTAAGAATTATTTTTAAAATTTTTAATTGTTAAATCAAAATTTCATTTATATTTTGGTGTTTTAAAGTTCTTTATTTGAATTTTTAATATTTTTGTTTCAAATTAACTTCTGAAATCATACATGTAAATCACAGAATAGATTTCTTTAAATAAATAAATAAATGAAAAGCTGCAAGACTTAGAGGAAGAAGTAACGAAATTGGCGGATGTTTTAATCGGACTAACATTAGACGCATTTATCAGTGCTTTAACGATTATTTGTAACTTCATTTAAGAACCAATACTTGAGATAAAACCATTACTAAAGTATTGGCGTTGGCATTAGGATAAGAAGCAGGCAGATCAACTTTAGAGGCAGAGAAGTTGAGGCAACTAACACAAAGCTACAGAAAATTACAACAGTCAAGTGCTGAGCCAGGTGACATCAAAAGTCAAAGAAAATGTTTAAGATGTGGAAAGTTAGGCCACTACATGCGAGACTGTAGGCCACGATGATAACTAAGACGCAAACGTAACAATAACTAAGGGCAAACGTTTGGTTCTAGCTCGAAGAGTGCAAGTCGGCTTAAGGACAGTTTACGGCGAGAGAATATGAGGAACCAATTGGTTGTTTATGGAGCAACGATCCTTGAGAGATGCCCAGCGGAAGTTCCCAGTACGGTTGTTGCGGATCAGTTGGGCAGTGAAGTTGATTGCTAAAGAGAGGGAGAGAGCGATCTTGGAGACTGCGACGAAGAATTGTGCAAAGGTGGCTCTCATTGTAGTTGGAGAAGGAGGTGTGCTAAAGCACGACGAGGCAGAAAAAGGATCAGGCACTTGATGAGTCAATAGCGGAAAGCGTCCAGGAAGCCAAAAAATAACCGATTTGTCAAGCAGTAAGAGGCTGCAAAAATAATGTAGCTGAACAATGACGACGAATGGACAAAGATCGATCCGTAGTAATGAGCAACAGAATGAAAGCCAGAAATTCATCAAAAGCGTAATACGGCCAGAATTGGAGATTTGCCGATTTTTGGCGAGGTGACTTAGTGTGGCTGAATTCCAGAAAGTAGAAAAGTAAATCTTAAAATGCACAACGACATTGAAAAAGTTCGTACAAAATTGTCGGCCTAGAAACGATGTGTATCGGATACAAGCTCGCTGTGGGGGTGGACGCAAAGTTGAGCAGGTTTTTGAAATTGAAGCGCTATGACATTAAATGTGTCTGTTCCGGACTAACAGATTTAAGATGGGGATAGTGTTACGAACTCTACACTACGGGAGCATATCACTCGTTGGTCGAGTGGTAAAGTTATACACCATCAACTGTTATCAACCTAAAGGTCGCGAGGTCAAACCCAGATGCAGAGTATTTTATTGAGTGATTATATTATTCTTAACATCACTACTGATGAGAATTGAATTTTAGAATGACATTCCACGTGAAAAAGAATATGTAAATAACGAAAGCAAATGTAAACGGTGGCGATAATATTCATATTCAATTACGTGATACGTAATCATCAATTACGGAATTGATGACGTAAATGTTCGTGAACAACTACATGAAACTGATTTACAATTGAAAAACGCATACATCGCCAGATGAAATAAAAGTATTAATCTCGGGCAGCGCATACCCAGTTGTAATTTAACCTTGAATTCAATTAATCCTCTTAATTATTCCCTGTTTATTAATCCATTCACATACTCACATACTCACATTCAATGGTATATCGTGCCAAAGGTATATCATGGTGGCGAAGAAACAAACTAATTGACATGCAACGACAGTTATAAGTGTAATATTTTGCCATAAGTCGCTTTTTGTGCCGTACACCTTTTTAACGGAAAAAATAATAGGTTATCTATCTATTAAAGGCGGTTTTATTATATAGACTATTAATTATATTATAATTATAAATTTTATTTGAAGCCGGCACTTTAACGTTGTAAAAATCTGTCTGGTGGTTTTGTGTGTCGTTCACTTTTTTGACGTTAGGAACGTTTGACTTATACAATGTTGAGAATTATTCAATTTTAAATTTTTGTCCTTAACGCGATTCAAGCTGGCCGACTTTTAACTAAGCAGCGCGCAGAATTTGTATGTCTTAAAGGCAAAATCTGTACAAGAATCATCGCCGACGATTAATGAATCAGTAGTACTAACTAAATAAATAGAAATTAATAAAATAAAGCACAGATTATTTTATTACATACAAAATACAATATACGTATGCATATTTTCTGCATACAAATAAAATTAAAACTGTATAAATAAAAAAATGACAGAATGGTTGTGCCAGTATGTATATTTGGCAAAGCCAGCTTAATCGCAATTCACGCACATACTCGTATAGCTTCTTCTAAATACAAAATTTGAGCGATTTTCTAGCGCATCACTGTAGTTTATATATGTTCCACCGAGTAACCGGTCTAATTTGATATGCTGCGACGAATTGGAAAGGACCTACATTATTACTGTTTATGTCTTTAGAGCACTATTTAGGTAATCAAGTTTTTACAATAAAATAGGTGTATTGACGTTCTTATCTAATTGGCGGTGTAAATAATTTATTAACATATCATGAACTAACTTATCAACAAATTCACCCCATCTATTAAAATTTAATTAATTAAAAATAAATAGAGACATTTTTATAGTTAATCACTGAGTTAACACTTTCTATTTATTTTGCAATTATTTTTGCCATGTTCGTTTCTGAAGACCTTTGCTATTACCAACTTTTCTTCTCAAAGATTCAATAATCGATTTTAACTGTACACGGACGGATAGACTTTTAATAGGAAATTAAATTATTATTTTTTTAATTTACACAGTTTTCAAAAGTTAGGTTAGAGTGAGGGTCATCTCAGTAATCAGTTAATATTGTTTGCATTTAAAAATAAACTCAGTTTTCGGGAGACAAAACAATTTCAAATATTTTTGTTTTGACATTATTCAAATGAATCATGTGAATTGTATTTTTTATAAAAAACACAAAGATCAGATGATAAACTACTCTTAATTAACTTTGTCAGGATTGTTCACGGTTTTATCACGCCAAACGAAAATGCCTTTTGAAAGTGGTATATATATATATATATATATATGTATATATATATATATATATATATATATATATATATATATATATATATATATATATATATATATATATATATATATATATATATACCACTTTCAACAAGCATTTTCGTTTGACGTGATAAAACCGTGAACAATCCTATATATATATATATATATATATATATATATATATATATATATATATATATATATATATATATATATATATAAATAAAAATAATTTTTAACGATATTACATCATATTTTAAAAATCCAATCCACTTTTAAAAGAGCCCATAATTATCGATATTCAACAAATTTCAAATATTAAATGTCAAATTATTATAATCCATAACATACAATTTTACATAACTTACACTTATATGTGTTTTCGTTTTATCCATTTCCCGCTTATTAAGCTCAATATCTCAAATTTAAAACTTACGAATATGTAACTCAATTTACTATATTTTGTAAATATTTCGAATTCCACTATTGTCACTTTGACCGTTAATTATTATTGAACTAATTAACTAACAATTTAACCTGCTTTGGCTTCAAGTAATGTGCGACGAAATTGATAGTGATTATAGAGAATAAATATATTTAATTCAACACTATCGATCGAATTCTTTTAATTCTTCTAGTAATAAACATCAATCTACTATATTCTCTTTAACTCATTCCTTACAAACGATTAGGTAACAACTGAAATTAATCGTAAGTTATCATATTTTTTATATAAATATATGTTTATAAATATTTGTATATACATACATACATACGTATATATGTACCGATTTTACTAAAAAGCATTTGCTTGACAGTACAGGCTATTCCAGCAGTACATAATAATGTAATGTATTTTGAACCAATCACAATTATTTAAGATTCACTTTACGTCTTTTTGATCAACTGTAAGAAACGAAACGAAAGCTTGTTAGATTTTCTTTCTTTCGTTGAATTGATAATAATTTTATTAATTTTTAGTGAATTTTAATTTTTATTGCAGTGTAATTTTTTATAAGAATTTATTTATAGTTCTAAATACTGCGAAGAAAGACGTGATAGATAACACGGTTACTTAATCACATGTGACTATAAAATTTGAGTTTATTTTAAATTTTATAACTGATTGTAAGGCTAAACTTCTAAGTAAACACCGATACGATGACCAGCATTGAATAACTTTCGAGTAACTTTGTATAACAGCATCCTTATTGGATTGTTAGTGTCTATTTATGACGGCGATTGATGAACATTATAACATATGGATGGTTTCACATTATTACGCGTTTAAGTTAGTTAAGGACTAAATAATAATAATATATATAGAAGTGATGTATGCCAAGTTAGTCCAGAACATCTACCCAGAAAATAAAAACCAACCCATAAAAATTAAAAATGTTGAAGTAATTTTTCTATATGTTTCATCCAGCATTTAGGTACTAAGCTGAAAATGATTTAATGAAAATGAGGAATATTATTTTGCTTAGAATTATTATAAAATTTCCAATATTATTTATATGTTATAATATCGATGTACGAATATTCGGCTACATGAAATATTAAATTTTTACTGCACCCACTGCATTAAACAGGTTTCAATATTTCATTTAAATATTTGCACATCTTGTCATGACTAAAATGCTATGAACACATCACAGACGTTAAAACGGCAGATAATTAAAAAAGAGATGAATTTACTACTTAAAACTATTAATGAGCGAATTGCAAATACATTTCTGTAAAGTTTTAATAAAATCCGGTTTTGAGGAAGTGGTTCACATAAATTAATCACAAGATTTGGTCACCAACCACAAAAAAGCAAACTAGGACGCAAGATTCAAATAGGGGATTTAAAAAAGGAGGGTTGGAAATTAAATCAATCAATTAATTATTAAATTATAAATTTTGTTTTATTGATAATAGGTCGCTGATACGAAATATAGGATACACATCACATTCAATATACCACGAGATTTTTATTAAGCGCTAAATCAAAAACATGTATTGCGTTGAAATATGGGGGGAGGGTTTGTTAATATAACAAAGATTAAGGATTGACGGTTTCATCTGTCACTCTGATTCTTTTTGAGAAGCAGCTCGACGTAACATAAATAGTTCGTGTATGCCATGATAAATGTCCACACAGCCTTATATACATTTTCAGAATTCATTGACAATAACACTCACGAGACAAACTTCGCCAACCAAGTTCTAGAGATAAACTCACGGACCTTACAAATACACATGTTGGAGATTGACGATGTACCATAATCCACCCTGACCTATTTATTTTGTTTTACAACGAAATTGTATATTCGATCATTCAATTCTAATAGCTCAGTAACATTTTTCTTAATCACCGTGCTCTTACCAAAGGCGGCCCACTATCACGCATTTACAATGAGTCGCCATTTATTTTATCCCAAAAAATTAAGGGGTCAATGTTTTGTGTCGAACATCCGACTTTCTTTTATCACACATGTGTACATGCGAGTAGATCTCGAATACATAAGATCTTGATTTCGAAGGCGCAAAAATAAACTTACCTCACTTTTGGTAAAACTGTTTTATATAATCAAAAATCATTATTTCTGTTTAAATTTCAGAAATTCCCGGGACTCCCTTAAACCATAAACACCTGAATTTTAAAAAAATAATCAATTTTTCTGATTGCAAATTAACTTCGGTATTAGTTCGGACTTGAAGAAAGAAGAGAAAGATAAAAAATTGCTATATTGCATATATGTCGTAATTTTGCATAAAATTATCGTTAAACTACTGTACTGCCATCTACCAACGTCTTCCATGACTACCACGAATGGTTGGATTTTTTTTAGTAATTGCTTTTATATATTACGTATGATTTATTTACTATTATTATAAAAAGGTATCGTTTGTTACCTTATTATAAAAAGGTAAGGTTTGTTTTCGGCGGTCTAAGAAACCGCTGAATTTTCCCGAAATTGGTTTAGTTTTCTATCTTTAATTACGGGAAAGTTATAGGCTAAGCGGAATGGCCTTTTTACTCAGCGGCTGAGTTATTAAGAAATATGTTGTTTTGAAATACATAAAAATTGACAACTTAGCAATTTAAATATAATATGACGTAGAACTATTCCTATTAGTAACTGTTTTGCTTGAAATAAGAAAATACGCATTTGTATGTAATAACGTCGCCGTAGTGCGGCACGGTTTACGTCTCTGTGTGTGTGTGTGTGTGTGTGTGTGTGTGTGTGTGTGTGTGTGTGTGTGGGTGTGTGGAAGCGATATACATTGCGTTAATATATAGAGGAAAAATCTTAAACAATTAAAATGAGAAAAATAAGTTCATCGACCATATGTTTTTATATACATACATATGTATATACAAATTTGTTTTTTTTCTTGTATGATATATACTAGCCGTTTTCAGACATAGACCATGGCAACTTTTGAGTAACTTGCTGACAATAATAGCGCTATTCCATTCAAAATCGCAAGATTTTGTACAAAATTAAAAAGAGACGAAAATAAACCATTTCTATTTGTGAGAATAGTATTTCCGATTTTTTGGTTTTTGTTGAGTTGCTATAATTTTTTCTTGAAAAATATCAAGCTGAGTATTTTTTATGGTAGCAAATATAAAAATCAAAAATAAAAATCCCCCACTCTCTCATTAATTTATTTTTCGTAAATTTTTATGGTGTACAGACATACGACGACGTGACTTTAGAAGATGAATTTTTTATGATGCCGTGATTTTAGAGAAGAACTTAATAAATAGATTCGTGTGGTGGTAATTTGTACTGTATAGCACATATATGCAGTATGCTCAGAAACACAACAACAAATAAAAAAAATTTAATTTCGATTAAAAGATTTATTAAATAATAATAATAAATGA
Organism: Nephrotoma guestfalica; assembly: GCA_963691935.1. Lineage (NCBI taxonomy): Eukaryota > Metazoa > Arthropoda > Insecta > Diptera > Tipulidae > Nephrotoma > Nephrotoma guestfalica. Next base: position 146,190,180 of record OY829914.1, on the reverse strand, counting down.
TGGCTTCCATCGGTGCACCGGAAGCGATTTAAATAAATATAGGATGCTAATGATTTAATCTCGACAAAGGATAATTTACCACGCCATAAAATGTATCTAACAATGTATCCAATTCAGGATATTTATCCGAAATATTATAAAGAAGATCACGAACTATTTTATAGCATATATCTTTGGTCGGCTGATTAATGAATGAAATCTAAGAACAAAATAAAAGAAAATTTAATTAGTAGGAATAGGAAAGAACTAGGAAGTAATTTAATTTTCTACCTCAAATATCTTTAATGTTAGTCCTTATGAATTCCCAGACCGACTGTTCTCTCGATAAAATCATATTACAAAATGTTTGCAACAAATAATATGTCATCGGCTGAAATTTCAGTTGTAACATCATTGAGTTCATAGTTTAAATAGTGAAAATTGTCAGGAAACCCAACCGTCAAGCAATAGCATAAAATTCATAATGTGCGCTTATCTAAAGTTGAAAAAGGTAAATCGACTGAATATTGCCATGTACCAAGGCGTCGCGAGTTGTACATATAGTGGCAAGTTCGTAATATAAACGAGTTATATTCAACAGTTACATACGAGTTCCACATCATTCGTCTTATTCGGATGGTGTCTGAAAATAAACAAAATTAATATTTTATTTGAATGCCAAACCAAAATAAATTAAAGACACTTACGTGAATAATTCGCGGGTATCGTGGGTATCCGTGGGGATCTTTTACTTTCCACAATGAGTTTCCATTCAGCTTAATATTATTGCGCAAAGTTTCCAAATCAGCTAATAAATTCCTAATCATTACTCGAACTTTTTGAAAATTTCGTACATTTGTCACAAAATTAATGCAAATCTGACTTTCAACTTCCCCACTTTTAGTAACCGGTGCAACTACTTCATCAGCATCTATTGGATCGTGAGATGCGACAGCACATTCCACGCTTTCTATTGAAACTACAAACGACGAAGTCGACTGAAAATTGACGCTGCTAAAGATTCGCCAATCGAATCGATTTCATGTTGGGGCTTAATTTTTTTTTCTGTAAATAAATCGTTGTTGATTATACTTCATTGAATAAACACAAAGAACATTATTATCGTAAAATTGGGTTAGTATTTTTAAAGTTTAGAAGTTCTGGTTTAAAAAAACTAATATAACGTCAAAAACGTAACCGAATTAATAAAATTCGATATTAAAAATAATAAACAATAAAATTTGTGATTCTCAGTATAATGCGGAACAGCTGATTTTGATGTTAGACTTCAAATTGTTAAGATCAATAGATTTAAACTTAATTATAATTTAATAATAACTGTTAAAACGGTAACAAATCAACTATATTATAAGTTACACAAATATTTAGTTTATAATTATTAAAAAATACGTTTTATTTTAATAAAATTACCTTCAGTTTAGGTTTCTCCATTGTATCCATTTTGATTTATTATTTATGTAACATAAATTTTTTGATTGTTTTAGGTTATAGAGGAACTTGTCAAAATTTTCCCCTCACATGTTTTATAGTAGAGTACTTTTTACGTATTTGTCCAAATTAAAGAAACTAAATAAAACAAAACTATTCCCGCCATTTTAAAAATAATATTTATTTTTTTTAATAATTTATATAAAGTAAAATACATCATCGATTATTAAACATTACGATTTTTCACTTAATTTAAATAATTTTTAGGTTATGTTTGTATCGCAATTCGCAGTAAAAAAAATTCCCCTACATGTTCTACTATAAAATAAAAATTGTGTCTCAGTCACTCTCATGTAGATATTTTATTCTTGTCTCTTTTTAATTTTGTGCAAAATCTTGTGATTTTGAATGGAATAGCGCTATAAATTACCAAATCTATTTCCGAACATGTAGAGTAACTTTAAGGGCTATTTAATTTTTGTTGTTTTTTGTTTCTGCTTTGTTTTAAATTAGAAGTATCAGAAAAATTAAATTTTAAACTTTTAAAGTACAAAATGTACAAAAAGAAGAAACAAAAATGTTGTATCTGCACGACCATGCAAAAATACACCATTGAATTTTGCTGAATAAAAATATTCAAAATTAAAATTACCCAAAAGTTACCATGGGCTATTTCCGAAAACGGCTACTGTTATATACATTCACACAACGTTTACATAAAAAATAATATGTATGTTGGTTACATACGCAATGATTTAGTTTAAAGTCAAATGGGAGAAAAGGATGAAGATATAATATAAAAAGAATGCGGTGTTTGTATTTTATTTCTTTTATCATCATGATCAAAATCTACTTAAAGGTAAGTCCTGCTCTAACTCTCATTGATAGATACCTATATAAAAATAACTACCACCGATTGTGTTGGTTCAGTGCACCTAGAATACTACAGGCCACACTGCTTTAAACATTTTGCTATATGACGTCAATTTATGTCGTCAGTTCCTTCTTTGACTAATGTAGTCAGCACTAAAATTATAAAGATTGTTTTGATTTTTTTCTGTTTCAGCTGTCATATTGATAAAAAAAAATTGAAAACAAACAACAAGAAAAATATTTTAATAATATATTTTAAAACTTAATAGAAAGCTATTGGTAAGTATTAATTCATAATATTATTATAAAATTATGCATTTTAAATTGTGTTAAATATGTAAACACGTACAAAATGTGTACACATTTGTTGTAATTTAAGGGGAGACATAACCTTACTTTTAGCACTCGTATAAATATTTTCTTTTTTCTGTTAATTCTCGTTTAGTCTTTTTTATGCACATGACTGCTGTCTATAGTTCAAAGAACTAACTGTAGACATACATTTGATGACATAGAAAGCAGTGTGGCCTGTAGTATTCTAGGTGCACTGGTTGGTTACACTGACAATCCAATGTTAAAAAATTAAATGAAGTGTCTAGTGAATGGCTGCCAAAACACGCCTAGAAAATTACAAAAAGGAATTTCATACCATAGGTGAGTTGAAAACATGAAAACCAAGTGTTTGTATAAAATAAACTATAAATTATGTTAAAAAGAAAGTGATTTGTGTTAAAAATATTCTTATTTTAATTTAGAAATCAGAAAAAACTAATTCAAAAATTTTGGTTGTGTTGTTGGGTTTTTTCTTTTTGTAAACATGTTTTATTGTGTGTTTTATGTAAACATGTTTTATGTTGTATTTTTTTATTTTAGTTAATAAAACAGCGTTTATTCATGTGCTACGTGCTTTGCCGTTCATAATTTATTTTTATTTTGGAATACTATAAGAACAAGTTTTTACAGAAATTATTATGTAAACATTTGTTTTTAGCTTACCAAAACATGGATAACTGAAAAAACAATGGTTGAAATCAATTGGCTTTGATGAGAAAATGGCACTAAGTAGAAATTCAATTCTATGTTCGATACATTTTAAAAAGCACTACTTCATGCCGCAGAGAAAGAGAATCAGAGAGAGATTTTTAAGAAAATCGGCCATTCCCACCTTGTCCATTAACGAATCAACGTGTGGATTTGATGTCGTTGAAAATAATCTCGAAAATACACGCCCCAATGAACAAAATATGGTTGGATGCTCCGAACACTCTTATTCTAAATCTGACGCCAAAGATGTGAAATGGGGTGGCCTCTACATGCGGTAGGGTAAATCCAGTTTCATTGAATTGCCACTATCTCTCGCGGCATTTGTTCCCGCAGCTCAGTCGGTGTAGAGGGGACGGCGTGGGGATGAGGATGCCCAGATAGCAGCCTGGTTAACCGCGATCAGTTGATTCCTTTTGAGGGAAACTAATAAGGATAGAACGAATTTTAACGGGGGGATTTGGGCAGGTTTCGGGCCCTGAAGTGAGGGAAGAAACAAAAAATAGGTCAACCCATCCCGCTGATGAGTTGACTATGGGTGTGTATATCTTATGACTCCTAGTGAGTCATCTCCTATTTGGGCTTCCATACTGACAATAATTCAGCCACTTTGGTGATGTTAGTTGCTTTGGTTAACAGATCGGCTCTAGGCCGTATCAGTTCCTGTCTTAAAAAGACCGTTAGAGGAACGATCTGTTACTAGTTTTTTGTATCTGATTATTAGTAAAGCTTTAATTAACCTAATACTTACTTACAAATACTCACAAAAAAAAGTCTTCCGGCCGCCTGCTGGCTCCCACACACTAATCACACTCAGTCTCTTAGTCAGTATATTAAAAAAAACTATGAGCTAAATAAAAATGTTTTTTGTTTTTAATTTATTCCACAAAAGCTTCACAATATCAAGTTCACAAAAAAAAAATTTACTACACTAAAAACTACGACCTCATGTTGGTCTGACTACTCTAAAAAAATTCACTACACTCAAAAAAATACTATGACCACACGTTGGTCTGAACACTCTAAAACAACTGACTCCCTAAGAAAAATTTGTACCCCATTGATACATATCATCGCTGGCCGATTTTTGTGCTTTCATCACAAAAAATGTATAAAAACCGTGTACAACAACGTGACATCGATTTTGCTAAATCGATGCACGCGAAAATTTTTTTTTCAATTGTCTTGAAAAATAAGTTAATTGCACGATACTTGCAATTTTTGATTACTTTCAATAGCAGAGTTCATTACTCATGCCATATATCTCAAAAGCATTTGCCTTTGTTGAATCAAAACAAGTTATCGTGTTACATTGATTTTAAGTACACATTCATTCAACCACTGCACGGTTTTATACAGTAATTGGAGTAATGTACACACAAAAAATGTGAACATTCGGCATGGTAATTATTTATGATATAATTTTCAGGTGTTACCTCGAAAATTATGCCGATAGGTAATTTTAAAATATTTAGATTTAGGTTGGTAACAGAATTGGATAGAATTCCGTTACAGATGTTTGCCCAATTTCTATAAATGGTTCTGACGATATTATTGGGGCTAGTTTTGAAGTTTCTTCTCATGTTGAAAAAGATCCAATGTATGCGTAGAAAAAATAAAGATATATGCTGTGGATTATGCCTGGTAAAAAAAATTAATTTAGTTTTAATTATAACTTATAATTATTTGAATACACTCAACTTCAGAATCTACATAATATTTTATATAAATAAAAACAATTAATGTATTCGTACTTATTTGAAGGAATAAAAATATTGAATTTGTGTAGTTTTTAGTTTCAACTTCCTAACTTCATTGCATTCGATCGAAAAAAAATCTAAATACAGTCCTGCTTATACGCTTTCTCTTTCTTTCTCCGATTTTGTGGCGCTTGACAGTTGCTTATTCATTCTATAAAATCTATTTCTATGGTTTTAAAACGATTACTTTTTGAACGCGGTAACACTGTTCTCTGTCACTTTGCCCTTTACCTATAAAATCGGGTTTTTCGTGCCGCAATAAAACCGGTTTTATAGGTAAAGGGGGAAGAAACGAAGTTTTGATACGGCTGTCATGATATCCCATGTGGACGCATAGAATCTTGATGATCTTGTCATGATATCCCATGTGAACACGACGACTCATGAATCCGATTTCAATCTTCGTTTCTTTCTGCTTTACCACTAAAACCGGAATTTTTTCACGGAATCATTTCTGAATCAAATTTTTATTTGGTTTCTCTAATCTCACCACACTAAAACAATCAAAAATGAAATATATATATATATATATATATATATATATATATATATATATATATATATATATATATATATATATATATATATATATATATATATATATATATATATATATATATATATATATATATATATATATATATATATTGTAACGACGCCAGCGTCGGCTGACGACGTTACCTGTGAGGCGCCTCCTTAAGTGGTGCGGAAATTTCCTCATTATTTTTTTTTTACCTTTAGATGATCTTTCGTTCAATGATTTGTCCCTCCATCTGGCTATTCATTATACAAAGTGTCATAAAAAAATTGTATAAATAGCGAAATTTTATCCTAGTCGGATTATTATTGTTCTCGTTGGTTAATTACTAATCACCATAAAATTAGTATTTCTTGTTTTGTTGGTTAATTGTTATCGCCAATAAAAAAAAACAGTTCAGTGAAAAATATTGTCATATAAAATTTGGTACTCGAAGCTAAATTGTTCTACTGTAATTCGGTTCTTTTTGTGCGGAAGAATCCCTGTAGTCAAATAAAAAAAACAAATAAATTTATAATTTTAAAAACGCGTGGGGATCGCGGTCGCATTGTGGGGCTCGAGTTACCTCATTCTTAATAACATCTTTGTGTGAAAGCCAGGTGATTTTTATGGACAAAAAAAAATATTTCGATACAATATAGTGATTTTGGGATGTATGATCTGTGTTATCAAAACCAAAAAGAAACATTGTGAAATTTGAGTGAAGTGAACCGTACTTTGTTCGGAAAAAAAACAAAACCGCTCGTTGTTCATCGCAAAACTAAATTTTGCGCCAAGAAATCGCTTGGACTATGTAATGTTGATTTCTGTACCTAACATTAAGAACTTAGTTTAAGACTGTAAGTTGTAGTGAAAAAAAAGGAAAACAAAACAAAGAAAACCGTTTTCTAATTTCATTTGGTGTCCACTAATAAAAAAAAAAAATAAATAAATAAATATTAATAATAAAGTTACATTAACGAAAAACTATATTCTAAGTTTAATATTAAATGGTGGCCCGCGTCATTTATATAAAATGAACTCCTAAATGACCCCTAGTAAATAGCTAATAATAAATATAAATTATAATTTTTTTGTGCGACAAGTACATACAACAATAAAAACCAAATTTGTAATATTTAATTACCACCGCTTATATACCACCTAATAAAGTATATAAATAAACCGGCCTCGAAAAAACGCATCAGCTGTTATGGACACAACAATCGGGATGATCGTCACCTCAGTTGCATTCAAGGTCACATTTTTTTTTTTTTGATTATTTATAAAAATTTTTAGTTTTACTCCTTTAACATTAATTTTAGGATAAATAACCACTAACAATTACTTAAGAAACAAATAGTCCGGACTTCCCTCTGATATATATTTTTGCTCTTCTTGTTTAATTTAGTTAAGATTTCGGAGTTTTGTTTTGTAAAACTCTCGCTTATGTTAATTAGTTTTGTAAGACAAAATTTATTAATTGGTTTTTTCGCTATCAATTTTTTTTTTTCTCTTGAAATATAAAAATGTTACCCGAAATTGGTAGCAACAATTTACTTTTGCGAGGTGTTTTGTGATTTTCAATTTTTTTTATTGGTTTACCTTCGAATATTTCACGTTTCGGTTGGAGTGCTATATTTTTTTTGTTTAGTGATTTAAATATTAATTAGTGAAATAAAACAAATACTGATGATGTGGTGTAGGAGGTAAGTTCGCGAGTAGCAATGGTGATCCGCTGCACTTCCTTCCTGCGGTGTATTCGACCTCCCCCCCCCCCACGACCAACACCTTGAGCTTTAGCCGAGCTAGGTATCACCGCCCAGCAACCTCTACGCCAATATCTGTTAACGGAGTGATATATACATATATACAATATATATATATATATATATATATATATATATATATATATATATATATATATATATATATATATATTTTATATATATATATATATTTTATATTATATATATATATATATATATATATATATATATATATATATATATATATATATATATATATATATATATATATATATATATACCGACCCATTTATGTATGGAGGAAAGCTCATCTCTTTTTTTCTTTCGGGTTCAAACCAAAGACATCAGAGCGGAAAATAGTTAAACTCCGAAGGAAAACAAACAAAAATGAAAACCAATTTACCAAAATTCAATGTAAATAAACATAGTTCACGCTCAGGAGAATGAAAATCGATTCCTTTGCCACACCCACCAGACATAAACAAATAAAATCAAACAAACTCTCAACAAAAAACAACTTTCATTACGCCTTTTAGACTCGCAAACATACAACCGGTGATTTTTTATTTGTCTTGTACTTCGCTACTTCGGATTCAAGTTACCCTATAGTGTGCAGATGCACATTCAAAAACAGTTTACACAAACAGCCTTACGTCAAATAGAAGTAGAAAAACAAAACTAAAAACAATAATAAATAGAAGGAAATATAAATACAAGGATAATAAAAGAGATCAAGATTTCATAATATTTTAAAAATTCGATTTTTTATTTTGTTTAGTGTGGATTTTGAGGTGAAACGGGAAGGCTATCAAATTTCTGTTCGGTATTGCAATCTTCCTGAATGGAAGAAACAAGCCAACTTTCCCGGCAAACACTCGTACAAACAAAAACTACAAAACCAAGAAACCCCATTCCCCTCAATCCACCCGCGACTAACATAAGACATGAAAATGTTAGCACATTACGCATCCATGTGAAACAAAGTATAGTTACAATTTACATATACAATAAAAGAAACCAAATTTATATAAATGAAAAGAAAATTCAAGTGGAAAATATTACAAATTATCAACCAAAATAATGAAAACACTTCTCTTGTCATTCCTTTGGAATCCCAAAACGGATTCACACAGTGAACATCTACATAAAAATGAGTGTGAACATACATACACGCTATGTATACATTCTATTCTACGGTTGCATACCACACACAATTCCAATTTGCTTATGTCTACCGCACTTCACCAACATCAAAAACAAACAAACTTTCATTGTTATTCAACCCTAATTAATTATTAACACGTATATGTATATATAGATACCACCCATTTATAACACATATTTTGGCACACCAATTTTTAACCCCCTATTACACAAAGAAAGACAAAAACACGCTCCTGCTCTACGACGATCAATCGCCGACCATTACACGAACTGTATTAAGAATAAAAATTTAATTGTTTTTTCATTGTTTTGATGACAACATAGTAAAGGTTGTCTATCTATGTAAATAAAGCTCTCCTTTTAATTTACGGCTCATTAAATCATAGAGAGAGAGGTTCGAATTCTATTTAACATTAACATTTTATGCTTTCAACAAAATTTTTTATTTATTTCAAATACATTCCGCTTATACAGTTTGTTTAAAAAATTATAAGTATAAATAAAAATACAACATGAACTTTTATTGAAGTCACTCATCTGCCAAATTGTTATCAACTATTTGATTACTTTTACCGAAAATATAGTTATAATACTGTTTAAATGATTTTGTAAAATGTAATTTTTGATGTTTCGAATCCTAGACATCCAGGAATTGCAAACTTTAGTTAATTAATCAGTTACAGTACATCTAAGTTCCATCTACTTCACTGGTGCTAGGGGTAGTAACTAGTAGCATTATTTTAAAAAACCCCGCAATAATTTTATTCACTGCGTCAAGGTACTAAGTTTACCTGTTCTGGTCTGTGGAGTTATTATGATGTTTAATAGTTCAGATACTTAATTCAGTAAAAGTTAAGTGACTTTTAATAATTCAGTTTGCCTTTGTTAAGCTTTAAATGTGGCCTCCTTTTGTATTTATCTAACGCTTAAATTAAATTGCTTTAAATGTATATATCTTAGTTATTTATACTCATAATATACATTAAGTACGTGTTTACTTACCATTAATTCAGACAGTTTTTTGTATTTTTAATGCTCGATTGTATGGTCGATGCTTAATTAAAAAATAATTGAGAGTAATGATTATGGTCCTATTATTAGATCCTAGGATTAGGTCCTAGAACGAGATAGAAATATAGATTCTCTCTGTGTGTGACCCGTACATCAGTATTTTATTCTGAATTTTTTTATTGTTTTTGAGTTGGTTGCCATAACTATAAATAAAAAATATCAAACAAAGTATTTTTTATGGCAACCAAAATGAAAAAAATCCTCCACTCTCAGCAAACTTTTATTTTTTTGATTTTTTTATGGTGGTAATATACATTTTATCGACTGCTTGAAATTCCACCTTGCATTTAATTTTTTTAGGCTATTTTCCGTTAAAAAAATTGTCAATTAAAAATTTAAAAATAGTACCGATCGCTCACATTGCCCGCCTTCATCTCTGTATTTTGACAAATTTGCTTTGCGGCTACAAAAAACGCCCTACCTAGGTATCACATTGCGCTGTACACAAAATATTTTAAAACACAGGATTTTCAGATGAAAAGTATTTTATTAAAATTTATCATTAACATTAAAATTTATTTATTAAAATTTATTTTAATTTGTTTATTTAATATAAAGTCGACCATTAATCGGATATATTCAATGTGATTGAACGAGTTGACCATTATATTAGAACCGTTTTGTCGCAGCTCTTCACCTCGCGTTATTCCTTCACCAGCACAGACAACAGTAAAATATAAACCTAATTCCGATACATCGCCCTCATATGCTTTGAGAGGTAGTAAATTTCTATGCGATACGGGATCCAGTGATGCCAGTTGATGTATATCGACAACCGAATGCTTACCGGTCAAGTTCGATAAGATGAACTCGGCCAATGGAAGTTCAACGAGAAAATGTTCGCACAATCCTGCCCAATATTCGTCTAAATATCGTAATCGACCGAATTTGTTTGATCGATAATGATGGCCCAACCTCAATATCTTCGCGGGTAAAATCTTGAATCGGTTGAAATCGTCGTGGGCCTCGTTGCATACCACCGCATCTGCCTTGTGAACTGCTACCATCACAGTTAAATTAATGAGTCTCTGGAACTGCTAGTTCGACCAAACCCAAACAAATCTATTTCTGAGTTTTATTCAACTGAATTAGTAGCATCGAGATTGGAGACGAAAATTAATTTTGGCCAAAATGAGTGAGATTAAACCACAATGTTTGTAACCGTCGGTATGATTGTATTTTCAAAGTGCGCCTGAATGTCGACAACGTATTTATAATTGTAAATGCCAGGTGTTATAAATTATAACACTTGATATTTGAAATTACTCGCGGGCTAAATAAGTTTGTGGTGAATCTTAAATAATTTCCCATTCGCTCGGTTCTTGGACAATCGATAATTTCCCCATACTACTTTACTGAGCTAAGTAATGGTGACAAATTACTTTTAATTTCATTTCGATTTAATCGCTGAGTAGAAGAACACAAGAAAAAAAATACTGTTCAAACACCATATACTCGTAGCTAATTTGAACGCTGTTGGCTGTATTACAGAGACGGTACTGCAAGCGGATACTATTTTGTTAGATTTTTTTTTATTGTCACATATTTGGCGAGGTAAGCATTTATTAATCGTATATAATCATACACGTAAGGCAGTGACTATTTTTACCCTAACGATTCTCTTTTGTCTTCTCTTTGGGATGGTGTTGTGATTAGCCGGTTCATATTGAGTTGTTGGATTATCGTGACGCTACTTCGTAATTCGGTACCACCAGGTCCGTACCCCTGGGCGCGTGACCTCATGCCGGCTCAATATATTATATTTCTGCCATAGTAAAGCGTCGATTGTTAATCGAAAAAAAAAATAAAATAAAATTCTATATAAATATAATAAATATAAGTAGAGGCGATCGCCCGATATTTCGAAACCCCGGTTGAGCAAAATAATCAGCATTATCGAAGGCGTTAACCAAAAATACCGTTCACTGCAATTTTGGATGTACATAGATAAGAAACCGCAACCGCGTGAACGAACAACTCCAGCTGAGTGTGCTGCTGCACACCACTACATTAGAGAGAAATAATTATTGGTAAATTACGTACGGTTATCTGCACATTAATTAAAAATTGACAAGAGCAAAGACGGCATACGGTGCAGTCTCATATAAATTTTGGTCGGAGTGGTATGGTGCGAACCGAAACGAAAAATATTTTATCTAGCCTTATTGGGTTCTATATTTATAAAAAAAATTCTTAATCTTAAAAAGTAAAAAAAGGAAAAAATAATAATAATTTAAATTTAATTATCTTGAGTTGCATGAGTTATTAGTATTAAGTAGTGTTAGTTTAGTTTAAGTGAATTGTGGTGGTGTGAAAAAAAAAATCGTCAAAAAATTTAAAAAGTATATAAATAATACAAAAATACCTAAAATAAATATAAAATTAGGAGAATTCCCAGCCTCATCCAGCACGGCACACAAGAGCTCTCGTGGGACGTGGATAACAAAAAAAAATAATAATAAAATCGGGTGAGTTTTTTTTATAACGTAAATATATATGTTGGTTCTACCGTTTTTTTTAACTATATTTATATTATTTATATACGTTTCATATGTAACTTTCAAAATTTGTTTAAATATTAAAAATCATAAGTTTCATACCAGCCCCACATGAAAAATAAGTAGATATAATGTTTTTGCGCTGTTTCTTAAATTTAAATACATCAGTCAAGCTAATATTCTGAATAATTGTGTTGTTTATTGAATCGTGTGTTGCTTTCATTTTTTTTGTTGCTTATTCGGATCGGCTTTTCATTGATGAAATAAATTGCTAATTTGCTTAATATATTAGGGAAGTGACGAGTTTCCGAGGAAAGTAAATGTGAAGTGGTTGTGAAATGTGGTGATTAAAATGTAAAGATACCGATATAGATCGGTATTACAGTGATTATTGTGATAGTGTATACGCACATGAAAGAGTTGTGACGCCCCAATTGGTCGTAGAATAACCCTCCCAACTGAAGCACCCGGATGTTGGAAAAAAAAACGGAAAACTCCAAGACAACATGTGCAAAGCGACCAAGGGTGGTACATGTTTTGATGCAACTTGGCTTGACCACCAACATACAGTAATCTAAAGTAAAACGAAATTGTTGTTAGTTAAAAATTTTACCATTGTTTTATTGAAAGACTTAATTGTATTCATAAACTGATATTCGAAACATTTCTTAAATCGGCACCGTTAAAACTACGCGACAATTTAACAATGGCTTCATAATCAATTTCACCATGTTTGGCGATGGTTGGGCATGAATTTTTAAAATTTCCAAACGTACCTGTTCAACGTACCTGAAGCAGAACTTCGATTTTAATATCTAAACGTCCGGTACGTAATAATGCCGGATCTAGCGTAACCGGATGGTTTGTAGCCATAATCATGCTAGCCTAACCCAACGATTCCAAACCATCCATTTGATTAAACAATTCCACTATACGTTGAATTTCACGATCGGCTGATGTACCTTCGGAAAAACGACAACCTCCAATTGCATCAATTTCATTCATTAGTATAATGCACGGTTGATGATCACGAGCGTAGTTAAACATTTCACGTATTAAACGAGCACTTTATGTCAAGATCTACCCTAGTTCCAGCCTTCAATAATGTCTTGTTTAACTGACGTCGACATCCAAGAACATATGGTGGCCCGTTTGTTGCCTTCAAATATAGATAAACGTAAATTATCGTTTTACTGAATCACTGACATATTGGAGGTACTTACATTTATCCTCAGTCAATTGTTTGAGTACCTACCCCTCAATTTGCCCAACACTTTGCACCGCTTTTAAATCATTTTATGATTTATCGAACTGTTTCGTTAAATCTTTTAATTGTTCTCGCACTGAAATTAAAAATATAAAATACCAATTTGGAACATTTGCTTACAGTCGGAATGATTGTGTTATTTTCCATTCCACTTGTATTCATAAACATCCAAATAGAAATTGATCGTTATAGTTGAGCACAAATTGTATACGGTCGGCGTCATTCAACATTATCAAAATTTCAATTACAGTTGTCCGTTCGATAGCATTCAAATGATTACTCGTATTATCCTTTTATTCTGAATCCGAATCATCCACATCCGCATCACTGCTGTTATTGTCCGGTTTCAATGATTGATACACAGTTTTATACAAATAACGGGTGTCCGCCGGGAAGGTATACTACTTTGTTTTGCCGCCATTTAGGCGAATATTAGTATTGACAGTTCTTACTTGACAGTCGTGAAGTAGACCGTGGCAAATTTATTATGGAAAAATATTAGATAAACCATCGTGTCAATAGGATGTTACGCTCGTCCATGGCAACCCCGATTTTCATGAAAAATCATAATGAGTGACGAGGCACATTATCATTTAAATGGATATGTGAATAAACAGAATAGTCGGTTCTGGGCAATGGAAAACCCTCACATTATTCATCAGTCACCTTTACATCCATTCTGGTGGACAGTCTGGTGTGCAATTTGGTCAGGAGGAATCATTAGACCTTACTTCTTTGAAAATGAAAACGGCGTAACGGTAACTGTGAATAGGGAGCGATATCGTGATATGATTGAAAACTTTTTAACGCCACAACTGCATATTTTGGGCTTGATTAACATGTGGTATCAACAAGACGGTGCCACATCGCATACAGCCAGGATTACAATGGAATTACTGCGAGAACCCTTTCCACAACAAGTTATTTAAAAAAATGGTGATGTTGATTGGCCTCCACGGTCGCCTGATTTGACTGCTCCAGACTTCTTTTTGTGGGGATATCTAAAAAGCAAGGCTTATGCAAACAAACCAGAAACGCTTGAGCAACTCAAACAAAATATTCGTGATGAAATTAATGAAATACCGCGTGAAATGTGTGAGAATGTAATGAAAAATGTGCTCAAAAGGGCTCGCATTTGTGAGGCTAACAGAGGGGGACATTTATCTGATATTGTATTCCATACATAATTGCCGACATTAAATAAAACATTTATCAATATAAGATCCATTCTCTTTCATTTAATCAAAAATCATAAACAAACAAAGTAGTATACCTTCCCGGCGGACACCCTGTATTTTGATACAAATATTTGACTGGACTGTTTTTTATTAGGATTTATTTAGGTCAAAAAAATCTGACATTTCGATTTTTTCTGATTTTTCTTCACCTGTTGAATGATTTTTTTATATTAATATGAACTTGTCAAAAATTTCCCCTCACATAATTTATAGCAAAACACAATTTTTAGATAGTTTCGTAAATTTTCCAAAATAACTAAAAGGCATATTTTTTTTTCATCGCAAAAATAATAATATTTTTTTTAGTAATTTTTGGGATATAAAATTATTGTCAAACATTAAAAATAAAGATTTTTCATATTTTTTAAATAATATTCGGTAACATTTTTCTAAAATGTTTCTGTTTTCTTGTGGAATAGTACCATTAATCAATAATCGACAGTTTTACTTTTTGCGCATTGTATGAGTATGATCGACGTTAAATGAAAATGTATCCACTCTTTTACTTTGACGTTTATTATTATGTTTATTTTTGTTTTCATAAGTTAAAATTATGAAAACCTGATATACTGAATTAGATGTTTAAGTATTTTGTGTTTTTAAGATGGAAGAATCATATCATCATGATCGCCGGATTCTAATTACGTCGTGGTGATGAGAGGATGTGGTCTTGTTGTGTGGGATTCGTTCGCCGAGAATTATTATTGTTATAAAAATGAAAAATAAAATAAAAATGTATTTTATTCTTGTTATAAAAATATAAACATTTTTAACACTTTCTCAAATGTCTTGTAAAAAAAATATAAAATCTTGTAACACCCGCACACGTCAAAAAACAAAAGTAGTAGTCTTACTCTCTGATTTTTTCGCCAAAAAAGATGCTAAAACAGATGCTAACAAATAAATCAACGATTAATTTTCTTGATTATCGGCGTCCATACAATGCAAACTATAAGGTGATTAAACATTTAGCATCGACCATACAATCGGGCATAAATGTCAAAACGAATTTCTTTTCTACAAAATTCCAAACCAAAATAAATTGTCGACAAGTAGAAAAGAGGAATCGTGGCGGGTGGGGAGATGACCGATTTAATAAGGCATACCGGTACGAGTTACGCTGGAGATGATATAATTTTATAATTTAAGAGATTCTCCATAAAACTAAAACTATATTACTAATAAGAACTGTATTTGACTCTCAGATTATATTTGATTGTGTCGGTGTGCTCTTCCATATTTTTGTATCCAGTAAGGGTCCGAATTTATTTAAAGAATTATTTGGCTTATAATTACACTCAATTAACCTCCTTATATGTATGCAATAGAAAATTGTCTACCTCTCGCTTAGCTACTTCTCCAACTTTTAATCCAATGAAACATTTTTTTGTCTCCTTTGCTTAGTGATATTTTTTTATAAACACATAATTTATTTTAAATACATTACATTATTTTTAACAAATATATTAAAATATTTTAAAAGGCATAACTTTACAATTTACCCTCTAAGTATTTTTTCTCCAACTCATAAAATTCGGATAATCTTCGTGGCAGGTTATCTGGATCTTCCTCGTTATGATACACTCCAAAATATACTCCTAGTGCAATAGCTAAACATACTATTAGAATTATTATTATAATCCATATGAAACATCCACAGGCACATTTGCAACAACTGTAAAATATTTCAACAAAATTTTAACTTTAAAAGATAATTTATGAGAATTCTTGCATTTGGATAGCACATTACCCACAATCACAACGTGTACGGAAATATTCTTCGCAACAAAAGCAACACATTTTAGTCAAACAGTCACAAATATTCAAAATTGTACAGAAAATTTAAAGCCAAGAGGTACTATTTATACGCGAACTTACTTGCACATGTTGTTTAGTTTGTTACTCGTTGAGGTTTTGTAAATTTATTTAACTAAGTTTAAACCATAGACCAACGTGATATCATATCATATTTAATCTAATGATAAAATTTTACGATAAATCAAAATATTATTGTCGAATGACGATTAGAGTAAAACCATATGATTTGTACTATACTTATTTAGTACAACCCGGAAAAATGATGGGGAATATATTTAATTTGTAATTTTGTAAAAATTAGTTGACCAGTTTTAACCATTTTCTATGAAACACAATAGGACGAAAAATTAAAACAGCTCTAATTTGCTTGAAATTTGATACATTAATAACGAACAACTTTAATTACCTTAGTACTAACTCGGAAAATTCACGGGCGAAAAAAGCGAGTCTTGAGACATCCTTGAGTCTCTTAAAGAAAAACCCCGAGTAAGAATTATTGAAGCAGAATTCCGGTAGCAATTTGTCATTAACCATATTGATTTCTGGATAGACGAACTAAATAAATTGAAAATTGTTCCACGCCATGCAATCTAACCGAGAGTGTGCCACGTGCCAAGGTACAGCGGTGCCGAGAACCAGCGAAGCTAGCCATAGGGGTTGAAGACATAACACCGGTAAAACTGCGACAACACATTCAATGTACACTGTTTCATAATAACGGTGTTTCATTTAACCACAGGTTACCTATTGTTTGGTGTAAGCGTAAGATGACATAGGTAAAACTAGAGATTTGTAAATAAACATCAGTGTATTGGGAAGCATTTTCCAAATGATATTCTACATGTGCCAAAAATTCGCAGTGGCATTTTGAAATTTACTTTCAAGGTGAAATTTTCAGGAAGTTTGCTGTCTAAGATAACACTAAGACGTTTTACTTTAGGCGTTTCCCCAAAGAAAGAAAGAACAGGCAGTTTGACAATGTTTCTACGTCTAGTAAAGACAAGCAGACTAAGTTTAGATGCATTATCGAACAAACCCTCAACTTGATGAGCGCGTTCCATTAAATCAGCTACTACATGGATGTGTATGTCCGCAACCAAAACGACTAAGTCAACAGCGTAGCTCTGATCAATGAGAGCAATGGAGTTGCTCATTCATCATGTTGTAATTCATTATGCGGTGGAAACGAGAATAAACTCTAACGTAAACTGTCGAGAGTGACAAGCTTATAGACTAAACCTCAACGGGGCGGATAAACAGCACTATTAGTATTAACAGCACTATTAGTATATATTTTGTATAAATTCATATAAAAAAATTTATTATTAATAAAGCAAATATTTTTTATTTTCCTTAACGTGAAATTGGTTTATTATTCGATTTCGATTTTCATGACATCATCGTCAGTAATTATTACTTAATACACTATGAAATTTTTTTTAATTTTTCCGTTATGGAAAAACATGTTCTACTTATTAACGCGACAGCTTTGTGTGACATTATTCGAGACCTGTTCAATGAAATACGACTCGTACATATCCAATAGTAAACGAATAATTAGCTACCAGCGCGAACACTGTTCATTTGTGTTCGAAAGCACTGAAAGAAAAATGGGTGAGTCGCCCAAAATCATGAAAGTGGAATGCCACTTGATTATATGAGAATGAACAAAATGGTACTGCTTCCGGCACCACAAACGTAGTTTTAACTAAAAAAGCAGTGAATTTTGAACATATGATTAAATGGGAATGCGAAAAATGTAATTATTCAGTGCCACAGCGGTAGTTAAGAGTACTAAATTACTTTTGCTAAATTTGTGGCATTTTTACCAAAACCTTTTCAATAATATCCACCACGTATATATTTTATAACAAACGATTATTTTACAACCACGTGGGATTTTTAAACTCAAATTCTGAGGAAATTTTTAATTACTAAGATGATTTAGCTAAATTTGCACCATCTGGAAATTGGAAATTTGCCAACATACATGAGGACAATATTTTGCGAAAGACTTACATTTGTATAATGTGTACGAAAAAGATAAAATAATTATTTAAAGATTTTTGATGTTGACTAATTTAAAAGTAATGTGACTTCTCAACACTCAAAAAAATAATTGGGTAAAATAAACAAAAAATATAAGTAAATTTAACTTTAAATTTCTGTTGAACTGAGCCTAAGTAGCGCAAAGTAAATTTCACAAATTTCAAAACGTAAAATTAACTTCAAGCTATGTAAGAATATTTCATAAAAAATTATGCCGTTGCATGTAACATTTACTTCGCATTCCGTTGATTAAACTTATCGGATGAAGTAAAACATAAATATAAAATACGCCAAATGAAATAATGTGTACATGTTGAGTTAACTTTAATTTAAGTAAAATTTACATTTTGCTGAGTAGAAAAAATATAACTATGTATACTTTTAGCAAAATTAAATTAACATAGACACTATAAAATATTTGTTCTTTTGGATAATAGTCAAATATTTGTAATCTTATCGAGATAAGACTATCAGTCTGGGACCTTTTCCAAACTAATGAGGTACAAATTTTGCAACCTTTTAATGAAAAGATTCGGCTCCCTCATCAGATCATGTAGTTATCAAACAACAAAAATTATGTTTCACACTTGTGCTGTCATGCACAAGTAAAATTTCCCACATATTCATTATGACTTTTGTTCCCTACCATTACAGTCACAGTGTTAACGTTGATGCTCCTCGGTGCATTGTACTATCTCATTGTTTGTTTTGGCGCGAATAATGTATAATTTTATGATGTGGTCAAACAAGGAAAATGATGAGTTTTAATTATTGTTTTGGTAAATTACGGCAAGAAAAAATTATTGAGGACAATTAATTGAGAGTTCGACTAGTAAGGTCATATTCAGCATGGTTAATATCTCGTGATTTGTGTTTGGAAAATAATAACTTTAAAATTAAATAATTAAAATTGGTCGTGTAAAACTTAAGTTTCGATATGAATTAAAATGTAATAAAATAATAAATTAGTATAGTATTTATAATTCATAATCTTAATAGTTAACTTAAGTTTGGTAATTTAACAGTAAATTAAATGTTCGGAATTATACCATAGAAAAGTGATGAACTATAAACTTATAAATTAAATATGATATAATGAACAAAAATTAATCCTAAGTGTATAATTGGACTACTTAAAATATTAGAAATACATAAATAAGTTAAGTGAATGTTACACATGGACTAGAATACAGTGTAAAATTAATCTAGTGCCTAAAGCCTAATAATTAATGACTAGAAAAAGTGTGTGAAATGGCTCATATTAAGGCTCTTGTATGACTATAGTATAAATATTTTTAATTGATTAGAATATAGTGTATGTGCATAGCAAGTCTCAATTTACGTTAATTAACAAAAGTAATAAAACCTGCTAAATACTAATAAGTGTATATACATATTAACAAAAATAAAAACCGCCAGTAAAACAGCTGTGAAGGTGGTTACTGTATACCAAGTGAAACAGTATACCAAAGTTATAAAAATAACATCAAGTGGTGTGGATTCATATAAAAGTGATAAAACGATGGACTATCGATACAACTAAATCATCGTTCATGAAACAAAAATTAATAATAATCCAAATTAATTAGTGTGCCATAATAAACTAACACTAAAAGTTAAAAGAAATTGAGAGTTATGAAGTGACTAATAAATACACTATATGCAACATCCTTCAACATTTGTTTGACCAAACATACAACATTCAACATTCACATCATGCAACATTGAGTAAGGTCTTTTACACATTATAATTTTTTTTTTTTCGTTTTATATTTCATTTATTGTAATTTTTATTTAGTATTATTAATTTCATTTAATTTTTCAATTATTTTTATTAAATTTCATAATGTTTTGATAACGATCACTAATTTAAGATATTATATAGCTAGTAGGGGGTTAGGTAGATTAGTTGTTACGGTTAATTTTTTTTATTTTGATTCGTATATTTCTTTATATTAAATAAAATATGCATTTTATACTTTTTCAAATTAATTACTTTATTGTATTATTTGTTAAACAAATCATGAGAGGCTAAATCAAGGTGAAGCTGAGGATGGGCTAGAGTAGGTATTTTATAGTGGTGGATTGATGGTGAATGTCTGCAATTTCTGATTTTGTTTTTTTTCTCATTTAATTTGTTACAATAATTTCGCGGTCGAATACAGATTTCTGTATGTTTCGAAAAACCCCACCCCCAACACGATGAGCCCTAGCCGGGATTCAAAACGACCGCTCGAAACCTCTACAGAACTGGTGTCTCGTTACACACTTCATGTATTTAAATGAAGTAAACATTAATTGACTTAGAAAATTATATTAAAAATACAATAATAATTGTTAAACTGTACCAAATTTTAA
The DNA here is from genome assembly GCA_963691935.1 of Nephrotoma guestfalica. Taxonomy (NCBI): domain Eukaryota; kingdom Metazoa; phylum Arthropoda; class Insecta; order Diptera; family Tipulidae; genus Nephrotoma; species Nephrotoma guestfalica. The sequence continues at coordinate 146,169,329 of OY829914.1, read as the reverse complement.
ATTAATCGCATAAAATTTGACATAAAAATATTTCATGACGCATTAATAAAGCCACAAAATTTAAAGGAAATGTGCAAACTAACTAAACAACAAATCAGAAACAAAAAAAAATATGAAAAAGAGTGAAAAGTTGAAAAGGTTTTTTTTTCGCCGAATACTCTCCATTTTCATTGTAACTCTCCATTTTCTTCCACGTACTCGTATATTTATTTCTATGTATACAGTACTTTTTAGTATTAGTATGTATGCATACAGTAAAATATTTACTTGGGTAACGGGGTAACGACGAAAATTTCTGAAATGACAACAAGGTGGTTCGGCGAGCACACTAGGATGAAAGCGGGTGTGGTTGATGCTGGTGTTGGACGAGGATTAGTTTTTGAAACGCGGCGGCTATCAGTTCGTTCGAGAAAATAAAAAATAAAAAAAATTTTTTTGGGGAGTCTGTCGAAATCTATTTAAATAAAAAGACATAAAGACACATCAATAGTGATGAATAATAATAATAATGTAAAACAGAAACCAATTATTAAATCGTATTGTTTATGTGTAACAAAAAAATAATAATAAAAAGTAAAACTGGACATAAAAATGTAGGGTATACCAGAAACAGAAAAAAAAGCAAAATGTGCTGTAGTGCGCGAAATTAAAAAACGTTTAGTGCATGTAACAAGTGTTCTTTCTGTTTTGTTGAATTCAATTGCAAATAAATGTAAGACAAAAATTATCTTAAACGAACCTTAACCGAAACTGATTTAAATAAAAATAAAAGTTATAACTAATTAATTTGTAATTGATAATATATTGGAAATTAAATAAAGGATCATAAGTCCCATATATATAATATCACGCATCAACGTGGCAGTACCAACGGCAGTAACGGATCCGCAACGGGGAACGCAGAGCGTTCATTTTGGGTTTTTTTATTATATTTTTATAAATTTTTCATAATTAAATTTAATTATTTTTCTTTTCCTTGTTTTTTTTATATACTTTAATTTATGTTACTAACATTAAGATTAGGACTGGTGGATAAGAAACTGGAAACAATTATATTAAACAAAAATGTCATATCGGACTCCCGGATTTGTTTTATATTAATAAATCGTATGAACAGTTTTGTTAATTTTTGTGTTGATTTCATTTTGTTCACATTTTTTTTGTGCGTGTGATGTGCAAAAATGTTACATAATTTTTGCCTGAATCGTTTTTTTTCTCAATTTGGTATTCTCTTATTTTTTTTTTGATGGTTTTCTTCTAGTGTCAGCTACGTTTTTTTGAAATATGGTGTTCGAGACCGCGATAAAATATAGGGAAAATGCAGGGAAATTTAGACAAAAAATTTAGAACAACAACTATAACTAACTTCAAGTCAATTATTTTGACATTTAATTTTTGGTTTATAATTAAATACAATAATATCTAATATCGAAATAAATTAATTAATTTCACCAGCAAACATTAAGGTTCATTCATTTCATTTTCATTCTTTCAAATTTCCAGTTGTAAATGAAGTAAGGAACAATCAAAAAATTGTGTACTAAAAAATTTCCCTGTTTCGTCAGTTCAGGAATTATTAAGTTTTTTGATGAACTCTGTTGTACTCTACATAATATCAAGAGTTGTTCAGAGTTGTTGACAACAAGCATAAATAAACTTTATTCGATAATATAATGCAAGATATTGACGTAGTATAAGCTCTTTAGGATTCGATTGAGTAAATCCGAAGCACAAATATTTTAATAAGATGTGAATTATTTAAAAAATCAAACTATAATTTATCGCGGTCTAGAGCAGCTTTTTCAAAAAAACGCAGCAGTTATGAGGTACAACCATTATGCGTAAGTAAGTTTTACACACCAATTTACTATGCAAAACGTAATTTTTTGTTAAAAAACTGATTTTACTTTGTCTAAGTAAATTGTGCTTATTGCTAAGTATTGTTGTTAAGATTTTTTGATTTACACGATTTTTACGTTTTCAAAGTTCTTTTAACTACTTAAAATGTTCTACTTCGACAAATTGTTTTTACATTTCTTAAATTGTTGTTTTAACTTAGGCTAAGTAAGGTGAACTTAAAAAGTATGTTAGTTTTACAAAGATAAAATAATACGTTAGTTTTACAATTTTAAATTTATTAGCAGATTAAGCAAAAATCGCATCGATTTTTTTGTTGAGTGAACTGATTTGTCCAATGAATGATCATGTTAATGACGACAAGTATGAGACATTTCTTCTTTCATGATTGTGTCTAAAAATATTAAAAATCTATTAGGGACACAGGTCGTAACTACTAATGCTGAAAATTAAAAATGAACGAATAAGTAAATAACATATAACACGTCAAAAACACCCAGTAGCAAACTTTTTACGGTTCACTCCCAGGAATCGAACCCGCGACCCCCGAATAATAGAACAAGCACTTTACTTACTAAGGTAACGAGGACGACAAGGGAAACATCAATGAAAATTCTTAGATTTTTATCATCCTGTCACTTACTTTTAAATATGGCCTAGATAAAGAAACGAGAGGGATGAAAACATTTTCTTTTCAATTCTTGTTATCTCGTTGTGACGACGCCGTCTATATTATTTTTAGTTTTTGTATACGATGTTAATATAAAGTTGGGCAAAAATAAATTATTATTATTTTTACGTTTATTTCGGGATTTTACTTAACATACCTACAATCATACGTTTTGGTTTAAATATGCGCCGTTTTTTTTGATAATTCGTTGCCATTTATAAGGCGAGATAACCAGTTTTACAAGCCTCTCTTAAGACGATTTTTACGCCTCCAAGAGAGTGTGACATGGATAAAGAGAGATGATAATCGCTTGGCGGCAGGTCTGGAGTATAAGGTGGATGCATAATAACCTTCCAACCAAACTCCCGAAGCTTCTGTAGGGTCATCATAGATGTGTGAGGCTTGGCATTGTTCTGGTGGAACACGACACCTCTCCTATTGGCTAATTCTAGCCGCTTCTATGCCCAATTGCTAATTCTAGGCCCAATTGCTGGCAGTAGAGGTCTGAATTGAGCGTTTGATCAGCAGCGCATAGTAGATGATTCCCTTCTAATCCCACCAAAAACAAAGCGAAAAGTTCCTGGCCGTCAATCCAGGCTTGGCCACCATTTGGGCCGCTCCGCCGGCCTTCGACCGTGATCGTTTCCGCTTGAGAATGTCGTATATAACTCATTTCTTGTCTGGTTTAAATCTATTTTGTGGTCGATCTTCATCTTCTTGGCGATGCTGCGATAACTCGTACGCTGGTATACTTCGATAATTTCCAGGATTTTATCAACATTTTTGACGATAGGCCTTCCAGTGCGTGATGTATTTTTGATATCAAAATTTCCGGAATGGAATCGACGAAACTAAAATAGCGCATGATTGGCTGTGATATAGTATCGGGATCATCGACAACATTCTCAATTTCAGTCACTTGACTTGCGTTTTCGCCTTTCTAGAAGCAAAATTGGAAAATAGACAAGCGAATTTTCACATTGTTTATCTCCATCCTTGACACGCTATAACAACTGAATCGAGCAATCAAAATAATGACAAAAGAATTTTTGTAGTACATGAATCCCTCTTTCCAACGAGTATAAGAATGTTATACTAGGACAAATACATCACCAGATTTATGTCACTAAAGCCATCTAGCGAAAAAATAATAGATTTCTTTTTTGAATTTTTAACTCATAGATGGAAAATTTGAATTTTTGACTCATAGATGGAAAATTTGTAAGAATCCCAACAATCAGTTTCGAGCGGATGAGATTATTGATTTGAAAAAAGCAGTCTTCTCATCAGGTCGCGACGACTGTTGTTGTATTATTTACATTGGGATATTGTCTATATCCATATATAGGACAATACCATGTATTTGTAGATTTCTTTTTCCCCAACCCATTATTTTGTTTCTCGAACTGGTAAATAAACATTTTGTAATTGTTTTATTCGGACAATTTTAACACATAACCAAGACTTTTTCTTTATATTCGACATGTATGTAAAGTTCAGCCATTTGAAATACTAACACATTCCAGGTAGATAGCAATATTTTTTTAAGGCGACAGCCAATATGTGTATACATTTTTTTATGTTTTTAACTTTTATAAGAATAAATTAAAATGTTTTTATTACAAATGCCCATGATACATACACAATTTTATCACATACCTATCATACACGATTCATTGCAGATATATATCACATAAAATTCATCTCAGAACTATCACGTGCGATTCGTCTGACTTCACATACGACTCATCTTAGACGTGTCACAAACATTTGTTCTCAGACAGGTCACAAACGAAAATCAATCCAATTTGCTGATACATGTCTATATATTTGTCATGCTTGTCTGTCGTTAAAGAATGATTAGTGCGTCATTAATAATTTTCCTAATGGGATTCTTCAAAATATTTTCAATGTTAAGCGACCCTTATTAATTCTATAATAAACGAGTACTTAATTTGCTATCACCGCCAACACGATGGATTTATCAAAATCCTTTCAAATAATATGCCACTAGATTTTATGGGAGTGAACAAAAATTTTTATGTTCGCAGCCAACAAAGATAATTTAAGAATATTTTTCATTCAAATGTTGCATGTTATGAGACCTTTCAAACGATATAAGTATAAGGCGGTTATAAAGGAATATTATAAAAGATTCCATAACTATATCATCGAGCAAGGCCGTTTTTTCGGGTTATTTCAAACCCCTTCTACTCTACGGATTAAAGTAAAAAAGATAGGCGAAATAAAAATTTAACTCGCGCAAGTCATCCAGAAAGACATCCAGACGAACGGACATATTTTTGTTTGCTTTTTAAAGCTTGGAGATCTTCAAAACGATAACACAATTGGTTTTGAATCTAGGCCAGTTTTGTCAGGATTTCAAAATTTGGTCCTACTATTTCAAAACTTAATAGCTAAAAATGCCAGTAGGTAGCTTAAATGTTCCAATAAAGTAAATTGCACTATGCCTTGTTCATACTTATCTAACGTACAAAAATCAGCCAGACTCTTAGTGAAAATTATAATCGAATACTTGTGGGGACGGCAAAAAAAATAAAAATCTGTTTAAATTAATGTCTGTGAAGCTGACCCGAAAAGTTAGCACGTAAAACACTATGGCAACACTAATGGTTTGGGTCTAGAATAATGTAATTTTAGTACAAGTTAGCACGAAAAAAAAGTTAGCACGATTTTTTTTAACAGAATATTAAACAAAAAAAATATATATTGATACTATTCTTCTACCACATTTGCATCGCATCGCCGATAGTATAATACTAAAATAGTATTAAACTGTTATATGTAATACCGATAATATCGGTACAAAAAAACCAAAATATAAAATAGTTGATTTGTTTGTAAGCAATATCGATTCGTGCTGGACATTTTCAAAATTCTGTCGTATATGAAATTGATTGAGTGATATCGATTCAAGTAGATCTTTTCCAAAAATTTGTCGGACATGAAACTGATTTTATATTAAAGTAGGACCAATTACGAAATTCTTCAGAAAGTTTCAGAATTTTTTTATGATTTGTTTGTGAGCAACATCGATTCATGCTGGGCATTTTCAAAATTCTGTCGTATATGAAATTGATTGAGTGATATCGATTCAAGTAGATCTTTTCCAAAAATTTGTCGGACATGAAACTGATTTTATATTAAAGTAGGACCAATTACGAAATTATTCAGAAAGTTTCAGAATTTTTTATGATTTGTTTGTGAGCAATATCGATTCGTGCTGGGCATTTTCAAAATTCTGTCGTATGTGAAATTGATTGAGTGATATCGATTCGAGCTGGTCTTTTCCAAAAATTTGTCGGACATGAAACTGATTTTATATTAAAGTAGGACCAATTACGAAATTATTCAGAAAGTTTCAGAATTTTTTTATGATTTGTTTGTGAGCAATATCGATTCGTGCTGGGCATTTTCAAAATTCTGTCGTATATGAAATTGATTGAGTGATATCGATTCGAGCTGGTCTTTTCCAAAAATTTGTCGGACATGAAACTGATTTTATATTAAAGTAGGACCAATTACGAAATTATTCAGAAAGTTTCAGAATTTTTTTATGATTTGTTTGTGAGCAATATCGATTCGTGCTGGGCATTTTCAAAATTCTGTCGTATATGAAATTGATTGAGTGATATCGATTCAAGCAGGTCTTTTCCAAAAATTTGTCGGACATGAAACTGATTTTATATTAAAGTAGGACCAATTACGAAATTATTCAGAAAGTTTCAGAATTTTTTTATGATTTGTTTGTGAGCAATATCGATTCGTGCTGGGCATTTTCAAAATTCTGTCGTATATGAAATTGATTGAGTGATATCGATTCAAGTAGATCTTTTCCAAAAATTTGTCGGACATGAAACTGATTTTATATTAAAGTAGGACCAATTACGAAATTCTTCAGAAAGTTTCAGAATTTTTTTATGATTTGTTTGTGAGCAATATCGATTCATGCTGGGCATTTTCAAAATTCTGTCGTATATGAAATTGATTGAGTGATATCGATTCGAGCTGGTCTTTTCCAAAAATTTGTCGGACATGAAACTGATTTTATATTAAAGTAGGACCAATTACGAAATTATTCAGAAAGTTTCAGAATTTTTTTATGATTTGTTTGTGAGCAATATCGATTCGTGCTGGGCATTTTCAAAATTCTGTCGTATATGAAATTGATTGAGTGATATCGATTCGAGCTGGTCTTTTCCAAAAATTTGTCGGACATGAAACTGATTTTATATTAAAGTAGGACCAATTACGAAATTATTCAGAAAGTTTCAGAATTTTTTTATGATTTGTTTGTGAGCAATATCGATTCGTGCTGGGCATTTTCAAAATTCTGTCGTATATGAAATTGATTGAGTGATATCGATTCAAGCAGGTCTTTTCCAAAAATTTGTCGGACATGAAACTGATTTTATATTAAAGTAGGACCAATTACGAAATTATTCAGAAAGTTTCAGAATTTTTTATGATTTGTTTGTGAGCAATATCGATTCGTGCTGGGCATTTTCAAAATTCTGTCGTATGTGAAATTGATTGAGTGATATCGATTCGAGCTGGTCTTTTCCAAAAATTTGTCGGACATGAAACTGATTTTATATTAAAGTAGGACCAATTACGAAATTATTCAGAAAGTTTCGAATTTTTTTATGATTTGTTTGTGAGCAATATCGATTCGTGCTGGGCATTTTCAAAATTCTGTCGTATATGAAATTGATTGAGTGATATCGATTCAAGCAGGTCTTTTCCAAAAATTTGTCGGACATGAAACTGATTTTATATTAAAGTAGGACCAATTACGAAATTCTTCAGAAAGTTTCAGAATTTTTTTATGATTTGTTTGTGAGCAACATCGATTCATGCTGGGCATTTTCAAAATTCTGTCGTATATGAAATTGATTCAATGATATCGATTCAAGCAGGTCTTTTCCAAAAATTTGTCGGACATGAAACTGATTTTATATTAAAGTAGGACCAATTACGAAATTATTCAGAAAGTTTCAGAATTTTTTTATGATTTGTTTGTGAGCAATATCGATTCGTGCTGGGCATTTTCAAAATTCTGTCGTATATGAAATTGATTGAGTGATATCGATTCAAGCAGGTCTTTTCCAAAAATTTGTCGGACATGAAACTGATTTTATATTAAAGTAGGACCAATTACGAAATTATTCAGAAAGTTTCAGAATTTTTTATGATTTGTTTGTGAGTAATATCGATTCGTGCTGGGCATTTTCAAAATTCTGTCGTATGTGAAATTGATTGAGTGATATCGATTCAAGTAGATCTTTTCCAAAAATTTGTCGGACATGAAACTGATTTTATATTAAAGTAGGACCAATTACGAAATTATTCAGAAAGTTTCAGAATTTTTTATGATTTGTTTGTGAGCAATATCGATTCGTGCTGGGCATTTTCAAAATTCTGTCGTATGTGAAATTGATTGAGTGATATCGATTCGAGCTGGTCTTTTCCAAAAATTTGTCGGACATGAAACTGATTTTATATTAAAGTAGGACCAATTACGAAATTATTCAGAAAGTTTCAGAATTTTTTTATGATTTGTTTGTGAGCAATATCGATTCGTGCTGGGCACTTTCAAAATTTTGTCGTGGTTTATTTTAGAGTGGTGTTAATCTGTGTCGATGGAACGGAATTAACTAGCTTTAGTTCAACAATTCCTTAAAATTTTATTGGATTTTTAAATTGTTTACTTTAAATAAGATTATGTGAGGTATAACCTTTTCTATGATTTGCTTTCCGATCTGCTGTACATATACGATTTCAATTCATCATATTTTACCCACTTCTTGTTCATTTTACAATAGCTAACATAATGTGGTGGGCTATTTGATGGAATGTAGCTAACTATCGAATTAATTTCGTAATTTTTATTATGGTATGTAAAATGACTTTGTATAGAGCTAATTGTAATAGGTGATTGTTGGTTTATATACTCGGTTTGCAACGCAACTATATTGGACGGTTTAATTGAATATATATTTCACAAGTTTGGCATCGTTTTTTATGTACATCCGAAAAACTTTTATCTATATTTGCAAAACCATTTTTTTCTAATTCGAAAATATTTAAATTAATGTATTGTCTTTCATCAACAGTACAATCTTGACAAATACTACATTTAAGTTTTACCAGGACGCTCGGATACATTTTCAGAAAATAATCGGATATTTTTAAAATATTACAATCGCAAAAGTTTTGATATTTATAAATGTCAACTAATATTTCATTTCTGACCTTATAAGCTTGTGGCAAATTTTTATCTGTTAGGGCCACTAACAGAGTTTTCATCGTTGTGTCTCTCATATTATTTATTTCGAATGAGTAAGTGGCATATTGGATAAAGGAGTCGAACGCACAAGTATTTTTAAAATAACTATCAATGAGGCTTCCGTTTTCCAATAAAGGATCATGGTTTAATATAAAACTCAATTCCTGTCCGACAAATGTTAGAAAGGGCTCAGCACGAACCGTTAGTACTCCCGTTCAAATCATAGAATTGTTTTGTAGTTTTGAGAATAATTTCGTAAAGGATCATGGTTTAATATAAAACTCAATTCCTGTCCGACAAATGTTAGAAAGGGCTCAGCACGAACCGTTAGTACTCCCGTTCAAATCATAGAATTGTTTTGTAGTTTTGAGAATAATTTCGTAAAGGATCATGGTTTCATATAAAACTCAATTCATGTCCGCCAAATGTTAGAAAGGGCTCAGCACGAACCGTTAGTACTCCCGTTTAAATCATAGAATTGTTTTGTAGTTTTGAGAATAATTTCGTAAAGGATCATGGTTTAATATAAAACTCAATTCATGTACGACAAATGTTAGAAAGGGCTCAGCACGAACCGTTTGTACTCCCGTTCAAATCATAGAATTGTTTTGTAGTTTTGAGAATAATTTCGTAAAGGATCATGGTTTAATATAAAACTCAATTCATGTCCGCCAAATGTTAGAAAGGGCTCAGCACGAACCGTTAGTACTTCCGTTCAAATCATAGAATTGTTTTGTAGTTTTGAGAATAATTTCGTAAAGGATCATGGTTTAATATAAAACTCAATTCCTGTCCGACAAATGTTAGAAAGGGCTCAGCACGAACCGTTAGTACTCCCGTTCAAATCATAGAATTGTTTTGTAATTTTGAGACTAATTTCGTAAAGGATCACAGGTTAATATAAAACTCAATTCATGTCCGCCAAATGTTAGAAAGGGCTCAGCACGAACCGTTAGTACTTCCGTTCAAATCATAGAATTGTTTTGTAGTTTTGAGAATAATTTCGTAAAGGATCATGGTTTAATATAAAACTCAATTCATGTCCGCCAAATGTTAGAAAGGGCTCAGCACGAACCGTTAGTACTCCCGTTCAAGTCATAGAATTGTTTTGTAGTTTTGAGAATAATTTCGTAAAGGATCATGGTTTAATATAAAACTCAATTCATGTCCGCCAAATGTTAGAAAGGGCTCAGCACGAACCGTTAGTACTTCCGTTCAAATCATAGAATTGTTTTGTAGTTTTGAGAATAATTTCGTAAAGGATCATGGTTTAATATAAAACTCAATTCATGTCCGCCAAATGTTAGAAAAAGCTCAGCACGAACCGTTAGTACTCCCGTTCAAGTCATAGAATTGTTTTGTAGTTTTGAGAATAATTTCGTAAAGGATCATGGTTTAATATAAAACTCAATTCATGTCCGCCAAATGTTAGAAAGGGCTCAGCACGGACCGTTAGTACTCCCGTTCAAATCATAGAATTGTTTTGTAGTTTTGAGAGTAATTTCGTAAAGGATCATGGTTTAATATAAAACTCAATTCATGTCCGCCAAATGTTAGAAAGGGCTCAGCACGAACCGTTAGTACTCCCGTTCAAATCATAGAATTGTTTTGTAGTTTTGAGAATAATTTCGTAAAGGATCATGGTTTAATATAAAACTCAATTCATGTCCGCCAAATGTTAGAAAGGGCTCAGCACGAACCGTTAATACTGCCGTTCAAATCATAGAATTGTTTTGTAGTTTTGAGAATAATTTCGTAAAGGATCATGGTTTAATATAAAACTCAATTCATGTCCGCCAAATGTTAGAAAGGGCTCAGCACGAACCGTTAGTACTCCCGTTCAAATCATAGAATTGTTTTGTAGTTTTGAGTATAATTTCGTAAAGGATCATGGTTTAATATAAAACTCAATTCATGTCCGCCAAATGTTAGAAAGGGCTCAGCACGAACCGTTAATACTGCCGTTCAAATCATAGAATTGTTTTGTAGTTTTGAGAATAATTTCGTAAAGGATCATGGTTTAATATAAAACTCAATTCATGTCCGCCAAATGTTAGAAAGGGCTCAGCACGAACCGTTAGTACTCCCGTTCAAATCATAGAATTGTTTTGTAGTTTTGAGAATAATTTCGTAAAGGATCATGGTTTAATATAAAACTCAATTCATGTCCGCCAAATGTTAGAAAGGGCTCAGCACGAACCGTTAGTACTCCCGTTCAAATCATAGAATTGTTTTGTAGTTTTGAGTATAATTTCGTAAAGGATCATGGTTTAATATAAAACTCAATTCATGTCCGCCAAATGTTAGAAAGGGCTCAGCACGAACCGTTAATACTGCCGTTCAAATCATAGAATTGTTTTGTAGTTTTGAGAATAATTTCGTAAAGGATCATGGTTTAATATAAAACTCAATTCATGTCCGCCAAATGTTAGAAAGGGCTCAGCACGAACCGTTAATACTGCCGTTCAAATCATAGAATTGTTTTGTAGTTTTGAGAATAATTTCGTAAAGGATCATGGTTTAATATAAAACTCAATTCATGTCCGCCAAATGTTAGAAAGGGCTCAGCACGAACCGTTAGTACTCCCGTTCAAATCATAGAATTGTTTTGTAGTTTTGAGTATAATTTCGTAAAGGATCATGGTTTAATATAAAACTCAATTCATGTCCGCCAAATGTTAGAAAGGGCTCAGCACGAACCGTTAATACTGCCGTTCAAATCATAGAATTGTTTTGTAGTTTTGAGAATAATTTCGTAAAGGATCATGGTTTAATATAAAACTCAATTCATGTCCGCCAAATGTTAGAAAGGGCTCAGCACGAACCGTTAGTACTCCCGTTCAAATCATAGAATTGTTTTGTAGTTTTGAGAATAATTTCGTAAAGGATCATGGTTTAATATAAAACTCAATTCATGTCCGCCAAATGTTAGGAAAAGCTTAGCACGAACCGTTAGTACTCCCGTTCAAATCATAGAATTGTTTTGTAGTTTTGAGAATAATTTCGTAATGATTATGGTTTAATATACAATTTCATAGGTGATAAGTACGAATAAGAGAAGCATTACATGTTTTACATATGTTAGATTTTAAGTATTGTACTAGTACTAGTTGTATGATAAGATTGGTCATTTTTGATTATTTATGCTCAAAAATCAACTTTTATTAACATTTTTATTTCGATATGTTTGTTCGAATCATAGAAAATACATTGATTTTGTTTTCGTTTTTGATTTGTATCTCGTTTTATTTTTGTTTGATTTTAAATTTTCGTGCTAACTCTAGCTAATACTCGAACCGCTATATGTTTTTAAAATATTTTATTATCGAGCCTGCTGATTGCTAATAAAAATTTAATTATTGGACTCTAGATTAATTAACGAAACTACGTTTGAAAAAAAACGTTCAGTTTTATAGTAAAATTAAAGATGTGCATATTTTTATATTTACTATTATAATAAATGCTTATTTTGTGTGGTAAATTTTTTAGTACTATTCAATAGAAAACAAATTGGTTTAGATATTTGATAAAAGTATTACCATATGTACATTTTTTAAAATATTTGCTAACTTTGCTTGAAATGTACAACGTAAAGTTACATATCACTACAGCAAAATCTAGCACGGGTAATCAATAGTCCAATTGAGCGGCTACATTCCACATTAACCGAGCTAACCAGGATTATATTTGCCAGAAATAAAAATATTTCAATATCAGCTCTTATGGACGAGGCAGTACTCGCTTATAATAGCTCAATACACTCGTCAACAAAATTAACTCCATTTGAGTTACACAAGGGACATTTAACAATCTCAAATTTCCCAAAAACTGCTATTCCACAAGACGATATTTATTTGGACAACATCAGACAAAAGTACGACGAGGTAAAAAAGTTAGTCACCGAACAAACAAAGCTATCGAAAGAAAAATCAATAGCAAAACTAAATCAAAATAGGAAAACTCCTAAAACATTTCAACCGGGAGAAACTATTTTTGAAAAATGTACAACTAGGGACAAATTAATCCCAAAGTACATTAAACATACCTTTGTAACGGATAACGAAGCAAACGTTACTACTAATAAACGCACTGTACACAAGCAACGCATAAAAAAATAAATTTCTCGTTGCAGGTATTCACCAAACTCTCTAACACAAAATATCGAAATATCTGACCTATCGAACAACAAGGGGATATTGGGGATAGATATGGGTACAGCTAGGATAATATCTGGTTATTCTAAACTAATACATATTATTGAACTAGATGACCTTGCAGGAAATCTAGAAGCAATAAAACAAAATATTTTCCAAGTAGAAACCATCATTATTAATAAAACACTACCGGAATACAAATTAAATATTGCAAAAAGAAAATTTTCCAAATTAGAAAACGACTTTTCAAATATCTTCCCAAAACAAAGAACCAAACGTGGACTTTGGAACGGATTAGGAACAGTAATTAAGAGTATATCAGGGAACATCGACCATGATGACTACATTCAAATCCAGAATGCTATATCAAAACTGGAAAACGGTAATTATGTAGTAAATAAGTTGCATAATGATCAAGTAAAAATCAACGAACTAATGATCAATAGATTAGAAAATATAACCAACCACATAAACTCTTTAGCTTATCAAATGGAATACCAATTAAACTTGCATAAGAACTACTCATATTTCAATGGACAAACCATCTTATGGAAATATATTTTTATAAATTTGATGATCAGTTATACTTATTACAGCAACAAATCAACGACATACACGAAATTATTACTTTCGCTAAAATCGAAGTTATATCTAGACATATTTTAGACAGAAACGAGTTAGAATATATTCATGAATATCTGAACAATAATCAAGTTAATATTGCATCCGACGACGAACTTTATACACTTTTAAAATTGAAAGCATATTACAATCGGACGAACATCGTTGTAGCCATTGAGATACCACAATTTTTACAAGAGCAACTAACATACTTCAAAATCAAACCAATCCCGTTAAACAACACACAAATCATAAAACTAAATACCAATTCCTTAATCCTATACACCCACATATATAGATGGAAATTCATAAGCCTTGCTATGTAATAGAGCACACTCATTATTGTCACCGTGAACAAATTAATACTTCAAACCACTGTGTGCCGCAAATTCTACTAAATCAAAATGCACATTGCACAACCATGGAAACGGAAGACCTTGACGACATCGATTACATTGAATCAAACTACCTGTACGTCTCATCAACAAAAGGAGTAAAATTTTCATCAACATGTTCCACCCGAACAGGAGTATTACAGGGAAAAAAATTACTCAAGTTCGAAAATTGCTCAATTTATATCAAAAATCATCGATACAGTAATGAATACAAAACAACATATCACAAAAAGTATATAATCCAACCATTGGATGGGATAAACATTACCACCACTATGGAAAAGGTCATCAGTCTACGACGCCTGGCTAACCAGAGCATAACAAATATAGAAAGATTGGACGCACATTACGTCCAATCACAAATCAACGATTATTCTGTATCAGGAATAACATTAATATTGATCGTCTCGATCAGCATCGCTTTGCTCTATCTTTACAGAAAATTAAAAATTGCCAAGGGACCATTTAACCAAAACATCCAAGTAAACCTGAACGATAAGGACGTCGAGGACGACGCCAATCTTCGCCGGGAGGAGTTATGTCAACAACACAGACCACCAACAACAACCACACGTGTGTCCAAGTCAATGTAACTTACATCGTATTCTTGTATCATACGATACATTGTTAAGTTAGCAATTCGCGATAAATTAATTTCCGTTGAAGTAAAACGAAACCAAGATTTGCTTGCGCTAAATGAAAATGTAAATTGCAATACGATGTAAAATTCTTATAATTTTACATCAGCATTTTTAAACCATAGAAAATAAAATTTGAATTATATAAAAGCAGTCCAAAGTCAAATCGCAACCGAAGTACGCGGGAAATAAAGTTGTTCTTAAAATCTATAAGTTATCTGTTTTAATTCTTTTATCGGGAACGCTCCCATCGCGTGATCAAATATATCGCAGCAGCAAGCATTACTATATGTATATATATATATATATATATATATATATATATATATATATATATATATATATATATATATCGGGTGTTTTTTTAGGAGGTTTGTTTTTCCGATAGATGTCGTTTTATTTTATGACAGTTGTTTTGACAGCTCAAAGTGGCATTTCTACTCAGTATTGTTTGGCAAATCATTATGAATAGGTTAACTCCAGAACAACGTTTTCAAATCGTGGAAATTTATTTTCAAAATCAGTGTTCAATTAAAAATGTTTATAGAGCACTTCGTGAATTTTATGGTGCACATAATCGTCCGTCAGAGACCACCATAAAGAACGTAATTACCAAATTTCGGTCTACATTCACTCTTTTGGATGCCAAGCCACCGACAAGAATGAGAAGAGTTCGTACAGAAGAAAATATTGCTGTCGTTGAGGCCAGTGTCGAAGAAAACGACAATTTATCGATTCGTCGTCGTGCTCAGCAAATTGGACTTTGTCCATCGACTTTATGGAAAATTTTACGTAAAGATTTGGGTTTGGTGCCATACAAAATTCAATTGGTGCAAGAATTAAAGCCACACGACCATCGTTTGCGCCGTGAATTCAGTGATTGGTCGTTAAATCAATTGAACGAAGATCCATTTTTTTACCGTAAAATTCTCTTCAGTGATGAGGCGCATTTTTGGTTAAATGGATACGTCAACAAACAAAATTGTCGCATTTGGAGCAAAGATAATCCACACGCCGTTCTAGAATTACCAATGCATCCTGATAAATGTACTGTTTGGTGCGGTCTATGGGCTGGTGGGATCATCGGTCCATATTTCTTTAAAAATGAGGAAGGACGACGCGTTACCGTGAATGGAAATCGATACAGAACCATGTTAAATGAGTTTTTGTTGTCAAATCTTGAAGATATGGATATGAATGAAATGTGGTTTCAACAAGATGGTGCCACTTGCCATACAGCACGTGAAACAATCGACTTATTGAAAGAAACTTTCAACGACAACATTATTTCGAGAAATGGTCCGGTGAATTGGCCTCCGCGTTCGTGCGATTTGACGCCACTCGATTACTTTTTGTGGGGATACGTGAAGTCATTGGTTTATGTGGATAAACCTCAATCGATTGACGCTTTGGAAACCAATATTCAACGTGTCATTGCTGACATACGCCCTCAAATGCTTGAAAAAGTGCTGGAAAATTGGACCTCCAGAATGACATTTGTGAAAAATAGTCGTGGTAGCCATATGCCAGAAATTGTGTTTAAATGTTAAATGCCAAAAAATTATCTACCAAATAAAAAAAAATTTTGGTCATTTCATAATTTTATATGTGTTTTATTCAAAAAAAAAATCGGCAACCTCTTAAAAAAACACCCTTTATATATACATACATATATGTATATATATATATATATATATATATATATATATATATATATATATATATATATACATATATATATATATATATATATATATATATATATATATATATATATATATATATATATATATATATATATATATATATATATATATATATATATATATATGCCATATTCATTACATATATTGAGTACTTATTTGAAGATTAAAAACGGCGCCTGTATTATTTTATAATACTTCAAATTATGTCGTACTTTCGCGATAACACTTCTAATTTATTTCAACCACTTCACTAAAAACATCATTTATAAAATCAAAAGTTCGATTAGGAATTTATTTATTTTTATAATTGAAAATGATTATTAATTACACACAAAATGAAGTGTTGCGAGGAATTCAAATCTTTTTTACAACGCCAAATAAAGTACATATAGTAATATGCTGACCTATAATGGTGCTTCTGAATTATGCGGGCTCCAGTGCATGCATTCATTCACACAAAAATTCATATACGAGAGGACGCTTAACAACGGCTATGGTGTCACGCAACCAGTCATGGCCTAAGGCCCGATGCACACTTGAGCTATATTTTTTTAGCAAAGTGAGCTATGTTTTGGGATCACAGCTTCTCGATTTACTTTGCAATGCCTAAATAAGTGATACCAAATTCGTGAAAGTTAGCTCAAGCCACTCGTAACCCTGATTTATTTAATTTCTTTATTTAAACCTGTGAGGTAAAAACATAGCTCACATCGTTCATTTTCTTGGCGATGTGATCTAATTAATTACCCCAAAGGCGAAAATAAAACATTTAAATATATTTATTTGCAGATTGGGTTGATCCTGAAATGTATCTACAATGTTTCTCTTATTTGAATTTTTGAAACCAAAACGATAAGCTGTAAAATAATAACATAGCTCACATCTGTCAAAAATCATAGTTCAAGTGTGCAACGGGCCTAATTATGTTGTTAATAACTTATGTATTTTCTATCAGCGTCTTATTAAAATTCCCTTTATATATAATTTGGGGTAAACCATTTTTTCTCATTCTTGATTTTCTACCGAGCTCAGGACTAAAAATACTCGTTTCTATTGGTAACGACCTCATGCAAATTTTCAGGTTGATCGGACCATGTTTAGGGTCGGCTAAATTGGTTTTTGCAGAAAATATAGTGACATATAATCCTCCTTCCCTTTCAGCTCGGTAAAGTAATGCCGATTTAATATTTTCTAGGTATTTTGAGTATGCCGAATCCAATGAAATAATAAAACAAGTGGTTGGCGTAGTAGAAAATTAATTTCCGGTTTATTTTTCGCAAAGAAAATTGTAGCTCATAAGTTTCAGTGATTTTTTAAAATAGTGCTATAGTTCTTTTATTATAACTTTCACTATGTATGGTTAGAGAACAATTGTATAGCCCTTAAATGACCAAAAACGACAATTTTCAAATAATTGTTTGCCATTTGATGGTTAGAGTTTATATAAAAGAGAAACATAAATAGATAAAGAATGTTACTAGAACTGTCTTTGAAAATTAATTAATACCTTAATAATCTTTCTATGATATATAGCCTGTCACGGAGAAGTTAGGTTTAAAATATTTAAAAGAAAAAATTTTGGTTCAAGGCCACGGACAAGATTATAAATATTATAAACACATTTCATGTGTAATTAACAAGATTTTTGTATTTCATTTGTTTACTAGTTTTTGTATTGCACAGCAGCCTTCGGTGAAGTATAGATATTGGCTGATTATTTATTGAACCGGTTGACTCGAATACGGCAACCAAACGGTTTATTATCCTATGTATATATACATATATAAAGGTAGGGGAAAAGTTCGTGGCCTTTTTCCCAGTAGATGGCTTTACATTCATATATCTCAGTAACCATTGATTGATTGTATCGACAACTTTTTATATGTGATTGAAAGGTGACATTTTAACTTGTACTTTGACATACAAAACATTAAAATCGGTGAAGTGAATAAAAAGTTACAACATTTTAAACATGGAGATAAATAATGAAAAAATTCGATATATATATTTTACAATTTTATTACGACAAAGGTAAAAACGCGGCTCAGGCTTGCGTAAAAATTTGTGCTGTTTATGAAGAAGGTGCTTTATCAAAATCAGTAGCAAGGAAATGGTTCAAGCGCTTTCGTTCTGGAAATATGGATGTCAAAAATGTACCTCGCTTTGATCGACCAACCACTGAAAAAGTCAATGAAATCATGCATAAAATTGAAGAAGACCGGCATATAAGCAGCCATGCAATTGGTAAAGAACTAAATATTGATCACAAAATAGTTTTAAACCATTTGAAAATGGCTGGATACAAAAAAAGCTTGACGCTTGGGTACCACATGAATTAACAGTTAAAAATTTAATGGACCGGATTTCTATCTGCGAAACGCTGCTGAAACGAAACGAAATCTAGCGATTTTTAAAGCGAATGATTACTGGTTATGAAAAATGGATAAGATACGACAACGTTGTGCGAAAAAGATCATGGACGAAACGAGGTGAAGCTTCGCAAACGGTTACAAAGCCAAGATTGACGCCAAGAAAGGTAATGCTGTGTGTTTGGTGGGATTGGAAAGGAATCGTGCATTATGAGGTGCTGCCACAGGTGCATTATGAGGTGCTGCCACTGGCCCAAACGATTGATTCTAATCTTTGCTGTCAGCAACTAATGCATTTAAGGCAAGCAATTTAGTTTGTGTTCCATCATGATAACGCTAGACCATACACATCATTGATGACCCGGCAGAAACTGAGAGAGCTTATCTGGGAAGTTTTGATGCACCTACCATATCGTCCTGACCTTGCACCATCGGACTACCATTTGTTCCGGTACATGCAGGACCATCTTAATGGTTTTACATTAAGTTCAAAAGAGGCTTGCGCAAATGAGTTATCTCGATTTTTCGCCTCTAAACTACACAAGTTCTACAGTGATCGGA